>CM043017.1:116487477-116649214 GCA_023690525.1 Holotrichia oblita
ATAATTATAATTAAAGCAATGTTGGAAAAAAGTGACGTCCACACTCTGTATAATCTGAACGTGTGACTCTAGCTCAATAAAATTTGGTATTGTATGAAAGTTTATATCACATTATTTTTCTCTTCTATTCTACTAGGTATTTAGTCAAAAGCAAAACTAAAAGATTTCATACAATGGAAACTGAAGGTCTATGGATTTATTTGAAACGAAACGAAATCGTATCTTTGTCATCGATCACGACGTGACAAAAAATTGTTAAAAATTCTATGAAACATTACCACAATACTAACTTAAATATTAAAAAACAATGATACGAAAAAGTGACAAATATTCATAAGTCAAGACAATTAGTACTCCTTTACACAATAAAGGCATTCCTCAATTAGATATATTAGATAGGTACTATATTTTAACAAATACCGATCTGTATTCGACATATTTCGTTTGTTCTCTGGTAATAATAATAATTAAATTCGCCGAAGTAGAAACTATGTAGCTAGTTAATGTATTATAAATTAAAAATAGGAAGATGCACCAACATGCAGTTCATCTACTTCAGACACTACTGAACGTTCACTAATGTCGACCAAAGTTATTCTTTGGTCTGCGTGAAATTAGCTCTCTTTTTTTTTCGACATTTTGTAAGCTCTTCCAAGTTATTCTGAACTTTTTCCAAAATGTTAGCCTTCTTTCCTGTATATTTCATTAAATGGCTGATAAAAACTAAATTTTGCTCCCTTCTTTGAAAGCTGTTCTGTGTTGTTCTACGTTTGTTGTATATATTGTTTCCCAGTTTAGTCCTTATACCTTGCATACTTACATAATCGCATAATCGCATAATCGAGAAAAGCTGTATGAAGTCAGCGTTACCTTTTTCAAAATTCGAAATTTTAAAAGTTATTTCAAGTTGTTTTAGGTTTGTGCCATATTGTTCCAAAATTTAACTGCGAGTTGTTATTACGCGTGTGGCTGTGGAGCGGTTTAAGATTTTGCCTTTCCACCATTGGGAGAATTTAAAAAATCTGTAGAAAATTAAATTCAGACAAGAAACACTAGATCGTTGCAAAATATTATTTGTATCCACTACTACAATTACAAAATCTTTTAGTTAATATCTTAAGATGAGCAATAACTGTCTCAAACGTAGCCTTCGGTTTAGTACTTGTTTCGACGTTATCATTGTTATCCAACATAATTCGTTACTACTGTAGTTGCATCTGATCTAACTCTTAGCGTAGTGAACATTTATCTCTGGGTTTGCATTTCTTGTTAAATTTTGTTTATAAATCTACAAGTTTTTCTCGTTGCAAAGCTTCATTTAGTGTTTTTATTTCCGCAACCTGTGTTATAGAATTACATTTAACAAACAACAACGCTTGCTATTGTCTACTAGTCGTCAAGTCATCTAGAAGAAGTCCTTATTACAAGTTATGTAAATAATTTTTTATTCTTTACATAGAATAGAATAAAATATATTTATTGCCAATAAACAAATACATGTTGTCTGATAGTAGCACTTAAAATACAGGTAGTACAATAAACAACGTTCACAACGTGGGAGACGTGTCAAAAATTGAACTTGATAAATTCATCAAATGAATATAAAGGTTGTTCTAGTAAAATGTTCTTTAATTTGCGTCTAAATGTAGTTAATGTAGAGGAATTAGAGCAATACAAGCCGAGGCAATTTATTGAAGAAAAGAAAAACCCATAAAGTATACAAATTTTTGCAGAGAGAGTGTCAGTTTTTGGAAGATTGATACTATTGCAGTTAGGAGTGTCGTAAGAGTGAATGTCCGCTCGGTAGGTATATTTGCTTTTATGTTTAAAACACCATACTCACCGACTCATAGATAATCAATGAATATAGTGTCAGTATCCCCTGTTGTCCTCTCCGCCAATCACCCTCACGGCCGTCTTCTGTAATTTTAGAATTTCAGATAAATTGGTCGCAATAGTGAAAATCCATGAGGAAATGCAATATCTCATGCGAGACTCAAATAGTGCGAAGTATACCTCTCTGGCCGTGTGCTGCCTAAGATTTTGTTTTATGATTTTTAGGGCATAGCAGGCGATGATAAGCTTCTCGGCAACAGCTGAACATGCTCGGTCCACCCCAAGCCAGTATCTACGGGTACACCCAAGAATTTAACATTAGCGACGGGAACAAAAGATTGTTATCAATCGCGATATTGAGGTTGGTAGGTTGTTGTTTGTAAATTAACAATTTAGTTTTTCTTGTTCTTCCTAATCGCCACGTGCCGAAGCATGCCAAGTCAGTGATGTATCGTCGGCGAAGAGAAGCGTGTTAGACTGACGAGCCAATATGTGCCAGGTCAATAAATATTAGAAATAACGTAGGTCCAAGCACCGAACCCTGCGGCACACCACACACCCCGGCCAAGTGTTGAATCTGCGCTGTCACCCCCAACCCGCAGCTTTACAACTTGGCGGCGATTCGCCAAATATGAGCGGAACCAGTCGTTTACTTTGGCCCTCAAAGCCGTACCTTTCAAGTTTTCTAAGTAGAAGTGAATGGGAACACAATCAAATGCTTTAGATAAGTCGCAAAACACAGTGGCCGTTATTTGTTTTCGGTTAATTTTCTCGAAGACCTGATACAGAAAGTTAAAAAGGGCGTCACTAGTTGACACTCAGGCCGTACTCCTACTCCGTACTGACAGCAAGAAAGCAAACCTCCAGCCTCCAAAATCTTCTAACTCTCAGATCAACAACCTTCTCATATATCTTTGACAGGGTTGAGAGAACAGATAGGTCTATAATCCGATAATGTGAAGCCATTAGACAAGATGGAAAAACAGAGTTTAGAAATGAAAGATTAATTAACTCAACCAGGAAATTTAGAGCTTGGGGGGTAATAAAAGTAACATTTGTGCGGAGATATCGTCGCAGCCGTTAGAGTTTTTGTTTTTAATGTTACGCATTATACCGATGATTTCATGGGTGTATGTTAGCAAAAAGAAAAAGATTTGTCGTGATTGAATTTAAAGAATGACATAGGGTCTGCATTTGTACTGATGCCACTAGTTAAATTTGAGACTATGTTCGAGAAGTAATTATTCAAGTGTTCAGCAACAACCTTAGGGTCATCCAGCATCACAACATTTTCGGATATACAGATCTTTGCCGTTGCCTGTTTGGTACGAACCGGTCAGGGTCCCGCACCACCTTCCATGCCTCTCGGAGATAAATCACTGGATGACTCTAAGTCGCTGGCTGTAGTATTTTTTTAGATTCGCTAGTCACTGTTTTCAAGGTACGTTTATATTTTTTATAATATTGACTAAACCATAATTAATTTTAAAATTTATTCATGTACAGCAAGAATCTTTTTATTTTTAATTGATATTTTAATGCCCTTTGTTAACCAGTGCTTTTTTGGAGTTTTTATTCTTAATTTTAGTTAGAGGAAAGAGTCGTTAATAGTCATATAAATGAATGTGTAACACTCTTAGATGTTGATCCTTCAATCTGCAAATACGAAGCATTATTCACGGAAAGCTACCTGCAGACTGATACTTCTTAAATTTTTGATGCTGGAAATGTTTGTATGGATTCCTATAAATTTCTCAAAGTGTATTTTTACATTTTGAACCAAGCAAAGCGTGTGGGTGAGGAAATATTAGCGTACACCTTACAAACAAACGATATTTTTATTATTTTTCGAAAATTAGCAATATTTATTTGAAAATACTTTTGATACAATTAATTAAGTAGTTGGAATGTCATTCCTGAAGTTAGTACCTCAAAAAACTCGATAAGACTGCAGTGGATAAAAATCAATTCGATACTAGAGGTAGAAAACTCAAACTTACATTTGCTGTTTAGTTTTATTGATAATTTTTCGTAATGTTAACATATTGAAGAGATTACTTCACATTAAAGTAGATCTTATTGCATCATATTCATACTTGTGTATACATTTTTCTTCAAATAAAAAACGTGGTTTCTAATAGGTTATAAAACGGTGAAAAATGTTTATTTAAAACGTTATTCCTGCATTAATCATTTCTAAATCTGGTCATGTTCAAGCTATTTCAATAACAAATGCCAGAGAAATCCCGCAAGTATGCGATATCCCAATTCAAATTAATGCCAATAATCTTTAATTTACCTAATTAAATTTAAATATTCACATTAGCAAGCCTATGCTTACATAAAGAAAAAAACCAGCAAAATTGTATCTTGTAATATGTTTATATGACAGACAGGATACAGACAAGAAAACGTCACCACTATTACGAATTGGATCAATCATGAACGGAAAAAAATAGAGTAAAAACGAAATACAATGTCAGTCTTTACACTTCAACGACAACTTAAATAAAGAATTTTCTGAACTTACTGCATGTATATAGTTACTTAGTTTATTCATTTCTAAAATTATCATTACGTAAAAAAGATGTCATTAATACTGAAGATTAGAAAGTAAAAAGTATGTACTACAAAAGATATACTAATACGAGTATTTTTAATTTTTTTCCTACATAACATTACATCGCTAGAAAGTTGTTTAACTGATCTAATGCAGATGCGCATAGAAGCAAAAATAATCCCATCTGTTTTTGTTTTATTTCACGTCACTATAATTTTGGTACCGCCTTTTTATTGTCAATTATAAGTTTATTTTGATTTGATAGTCACAGAGAATTTATTATGGCTGTGCTAATAATTTATCCACCGTTTATTTTTTAAACGACTAGTTTTACCCAAATTACAGGATGCAAAACCTGTATGCTGACAGGTTTTCAATATATAAGAGATAAGTTTTCTTAAACAAACCTCCGAAATATACTAGATGATCCACGACATCTGCCTGAAGTTAGTAAAAACAAATACTCCTCAGATCAAATCCGATTTTATTTATGTGTTTGATTCTAAAATATTTGTTTTATTTTTATTCGTTTTTATGATGCTCTTTTTTACTAGACACTTCTTTGTATTTTTTAGAGAAGAAGAATTAAATCACATCATTTCGTTGAAAATAAGTGCATACTCAGTTTAGATATATTACAGGTCTTGTATGGTATAGATACCGCTTTCTGGATTTAAAGTAGCACTTTCAGGGACAACGTCTTGAGAACGAAAACGATGTCAATATAGACGTACAGAAATGATTATTTTTCACGCAACTGACTTTTATGTAGATAATATGTAAAAGTTAACCACATTATACGATATGATAAGTGCTTTAAATATAAAATTTATCATTGCGTTGTACATTGTTAGCAAACAAAGATATTGGTTAAAAAAATAAGGCTTGTAACATGCGATGGTATATGATCAGCAGTAGACGTGGCTAATTTGATACACATGCCAGCAGCGTACGCATGCAATTTTGCATTTAATTTAAATTATAAGAAAAAAATTTATGCATTTTATCCACCATCAGACGGTTAAGCGAGCTCATCGATCGCAGCATGTTTATACACAACACGATTGCCGACTAATTTTCAATTCAAGGTTTATTGTAATGACACTGCTAGCGACTGATCGCAAGCCCGATAACCCTCGAAACATTCCCGGCTATGTATGTGGCATAAATATGCCATCATTAATCATCATAATCTTCATCACTGGTTTTTAGAGCAACGATATTTAAAATTGTACTTCATTTATTACTAATCTATTCAAGATCTTGTTCAAAATTACTAACAAATTTACAGCTGCACGAGAAACTGAACCTCTCCATACAAACTTTTCCTAGTCGTTTACCTTTTCATCGTAGATATTTCAGTTTACAACCAGCCTTTCGTATTTGTCAAGCTTCACATTTTATAAATTTCGTAATAGGCGGCACTAAAATGTAAAGCAGCAAGTTATCATTATGACTTTATTTTGAACATATAAAAATTGCACCGTATTAAAATTGCATTAAAGAAACTGCACATCTGTATCTTTTTATATTTGTGCTTTGATCGATTTCTTGCTAAAAAAATGAATGTCGTACAACGCCATGTATAATTTTGATGCTGTATTAGTACTTGCATTTATGTCAGTGTCTTGCTTTTCTGTGGGATCTATTATTACTCTGAAGTATTTAAATTCTTCTACTTGCGCTACAGGTTGCCCATTTATTTGGATGTTAGTGTTCGTATAAAATAATAGCAACAGACACCGCTATTATCTTACTTCTTTAATCTATTTATGTTCTATATGCATTTTTTCACTATCCTCTCTGATTTCTTTCTTTATTTGATTCATGATTATTGCAAATGGGATTGGATTTCTATGTTGCCTTGTCTTAAGCTTTGTTCAGTGCTGTATTTTTTCTATTTTTTTTTGTTATTTATATGGATGTAGTTCAGGTTAATATTGTATGAATTATTAATTGCCCTTATTAGTTTTTTTTCTATTTTCGTCCTAAGATTTTCCATGAAATTAAAGGAAGACAATTCCACATGCAAAAACTATACATGAAACCTTAGTAAATTATATTTTTCTAAAATATTCTCTATATTTCAAATGAATTCCTAACTAAAGAATAGGTACCGGATTTTATAGACTAAGTTGGTTGTAGATATTTAAAAAAATTAGCTATATTAAAAAATTTCTGAATTTAAATACAGTCAATACCGATACTAATTTAGTTAACAAAATCTAGGTACCAATTTTGATTGATTTACCAAAACTAAGTACATCAGATGCAATATGTTTCAATGATAATTGCAGTTATTCGCGTCTGAATTAACTTCAAATTGTGTTTGTAATAACCACTTTATATTAAACTTTTAATTTGGTAAATTTTGCTAAAATTATAACATATTGAAGTGTACGATATTGTTGAGCCCGCGGTATGCGTTCTGCCAAATTCTGTTCGTTGTGTTGGAAAAAATTAAAGATATAATACTTGTTCGAGATACAAATAGGTATCTAGTTAACTACAATTTCTGTTGATATCCCTTTTAATATTTGTTTGCAAATACATGTAGTCATGAGTATATACCATGTATGTTACACATAACATTGTCATTATGTTTTGACAGGTTCATTTTAAAACATCCGGATAGAAGGTATATTTACCTTATCCTGATTCCTCTAGTGCTAAACGGCTATTTTTCATTTCTACGACATATCGAAAAGCCGTACGGATTATAGAATGACACATATCAGTGCCGCCCTGTCGTGTTTGTATTTCGTGAGTCGAGTGGCAAACAATTAAAGAACCATTAGAGATATCGGATCATTGTGCGCGGTTTGGCACCAATTTCCTTTCGGTCGTTAACAAACCATCCACCGTCATGATAAACGACATTTGGTCTCGCGATCGATGCAGGACTTCTCCACGCAGATAGGGGAGTTCACGTCGTTGGGGCGGATTCGTGAGGGCCACGTATGTATATCGTTGAAAATATAAAACGAAGAGCATTGACCAAATTGTCCTTTCGTATAATTTTCAGCGCAATATTTATTGATGTATTGATCATGTTTTTCCGCCATAAAATTGGCTGACCTGGCAGGGTAATGAACTGTGTTAACAGTGATTGAAGGCAAGTAAGAAAACATTCTACATATTATTACGTATATTTTTGCATTCTGTCGACATTAAATGCAATATATAGCAACTAATAGTCTACTGTGAATATTATATTTTGCATGCAAAATATATTAGTTTTCTTTGTATTAGCGTTATTAATTCTACTACTTCTTCTTCATTCACAGCAAATACTTAATGTTTATAGATGAACATAATTATTGAAATAGAAACACTCTAGTATATATAGGTATTAAATTCTCAAACAGCATCCGTTGCTTTAAACACAAAAACAACGTGCGGTTGTAGTACTTCAAAATACGAGTAGTTTATATTCACTTTATATTGAATATCTAAATTACTTTGAAGTATTGTATACACAGGGTGCTTCATTAATTATGGGAAATATTTAATTGGAGATACTACATGTCAAATAATGACGATTGACCAAAAATAGCCTTATTCAAAATCGTACCGTTTTTGAGATGAAGGTATTCAAAGTTCCAGAAAAAAAAACGTTTTTTCCATATGTTGTTTACATAGGAAGTATTGAAGAATAATCGAGAAATTGTCCTAAAATGACAATTCCACCAGTGACGTAAAATTTGAATGTTGGCCTACCCGGATTTTTGGTGTTTAAACTGTTTTTAGCCACAAATCCTTCCGAACTTTCTTGTTTTGGGTTCATCATTATGAACCTGAGTCCAAACAAGACTCCATGCAGTGGCATAAAAAGGGTACAGCACCTCCCAAGAAATTTAAGGTGTCACAATCAGCTGGGAAACTCATGGCAACGATATTTTCGGACTTGGAAGGAATATTGTTGATTGATTATAAAGATAAAGGTGTTTATATATATATAATCGATATATATATATAATCGATAATCCTCTTTTACCCAAGTTGGGTGTCAAGGTTTCTTTCCAATTTTAATCGTAGACAAATGCAGCCCATGTCTTCCTATCTTGAGCCAGTTGCATTGCTTCTTCCCATGTCCTTCCCTTTTTATTTATAATCCTTCCTATGACATTTTCCCATACCTCTTTAGGCCTTCCTCTGCTCCTTCTCCCCTGTGTTCTTGCTCTCCATATTCTCTTTACCGGTATCTCATTGTCCATCCTTTGTAAATGCCCCCACCAACTCAATTGTCTTTGCTCGATGAATTCTTGTAATGATTGTATTTCTAATTCTTCTCTTATTCTAACATTTCGTACTCTATCTCTTCTTCTCAATCCTTCTATTCTTCTCAAATACTTCATTTCAACCGCTTGCAGCTTACTTTTCTGTCGTTGGTTTAAGATCCAGGATTCGCACCCGTACCTGAGTATTGGTCTAAATATTGTTTTAAATATTGTCATTTTCGTTCTTTTTGAGATTTCTTTTCTGTTAATTAATCCTTTGTTCATTGCGTAGTACACATTATTCGCTTTGTGTATTCTATTATTTATTTCGATATCGTTATTTCCGTTTTTTTCTATTGTAATACCTAGGTACTGATATGTGTCTACTTGTTCTAATTCTATTCCGTCTAGAAGTATATGCATGTCTTGTTTTTCTTTTCCCACCATCATTACTTTTGTTTTGGTCTTATTTAGTTTCATTCCTTTTTTTTCCAATATATTTTTCCATATTATCAGGTTGTCCTGTAAGTTGTTTTCAGTACTCGCACTAATCACCATATCATAGGCAAATGCGCACTCCGAGATTTCTACTGGTTGTACATTTCTATATCCTACAATCATTAGTTTTGTTTCTGTATTGCTTTCTCTAATTATCTCGTCCATGTATATACTAAACAGCAGCGGACTGAGTCCTCCACCTTGCCTTACCCCTTCATTTGTTTTAAATATTGCTGATTTTTTATTATCCTTGATTATACAATTATTGGTTTCTTCATACAGGCACTCCATAATTCTTTTCTTGGTACTCTATCGAACGCTTTCTCCAAATCAATGAATGCAAAGTACGCCTTTTTATTATAAGTTAGTGTTTTGTTTACGATTTCTTTGATTGTAAAAATATGATCCTGGGTACTTCTTCCTTTTCTAAACCAGCTTTGCGAATTAGATAAAGTTCTTTCCGTTACTGCTCTGAGTTTCTTTTCTAATATTTGTTCGAATACTTTTACCACTGTGCTTAGTAGAGTTATTCCTCTATAGTTACTGCAGTCTTTCCGGTCACCTTTTTTAAAAATAGGTAGTATCATCCCTAATGTCCACTCCGATGGTATTTTTTCTTCTTTCCATACTTTGTTGTATATTTGTTTTAATATATCTTTTCCTTTTTTTTCCCATATTTTTAAGCATTTCTCCTGTTATTTTATCTCCTCCTGGTGTTTTTCCATTTTTCAACTTCTTTATTGCTTCTTCCACTTCATCTTCTGTTATAGCTTCTATATCAGTTTCCTCAGTCTTTTCTGCTATTTCACTTTCATTCCATTGTAGTATATTGCTAGCATTTAGTAATTGTTCAAAATGTTCTTTCCATCTTTGCATTATTTGGTTTCCTTCAGTTAATAACTTCCCATCAGCACTTTTGATAGACATTGTGTCAATTTCATTTTTATTTCTCATATTTTTTAGTGCCTTGTAGAAGAGTTTTTGATTTCCCTTACTATCATCTTCCAATTTTTTTCCAAACTCATTCTATGATTTTTGTTTCGCTTCTCTCACTAATTTTTTAACTTCTTTGCAATTCTCTTGGTATATTTTATAATCTTCTTGTGATTTACTACTTAAATATATGTGCCATTTTCGTTTCTTGTTTTTAACGTGCTTCTTTAAATTTACAGTCCACCATGCCGTTTTCTTTTTATTTTTTTCAATCTTACTTACTCCGCATATTTTTTTAGCTGTTTCTAATATTATATTTCTATATTCCGTCCATATTTCTTCCAGTGTTGATGTTATCATTTCATCAAATTTTTCCATTTCTTTATTTATGGCTTTTTCAGATTTTATTGCTACCTCTTTCTCTCTCAATTTATAGCTTTTTATATTTTCTGCCTCGTTATTGGGTTTCCTATATGATTTTACTATTCCGTAGGTATTCCGTTGTTTAATTTTTGCTTGTACTAAATAGTGGTCACTATAGATTTCATATCCTCTTTTCACGCATACATCGTTTATAAATTTTCTGTTATTTTTTTCTATTATAATATAATCTATTATGGATTTTTCTTTTCTGCTGGGTTCCACTCTCGTGAATTTTTGGACATCTTTATGGTCGAAAAACGTGTTTGCTATTATTAAGTTATGTATGTGGCAGAAATCTATTAGTCTTCTTCCATTGTTATTAATTGTATCTTCTCCATATTTTCCGGTAACATCTTGATTTAACACATCCTTTTTTTCTACCCTCGCGTTAAAGTCTCCCAACAAATATATATCTCCTTTGGATTCCTCTACAGCCAGTGTTAGGTCATCCCAGAACTCTTCTTTGTTTTCAGCTTTTTCATCTTCGTCTGGTCCATAGACTCCTATAATTGTAGCATTCTTTTCATTGTATTTCAATTCTATTGTTATAATGTTCTTGCTGATATTGTAGACCATTTTTGCATCATTACTTTAACCTTCGCATGTAAAATGCATCCAACTCCCGCTGCGGCTCTCTGGTTTTCTTGTACTCTACTATATACTAGCAAATGACCATCTCCTATTTGCATTAACCCTTTACCTTTCTTCTTAGTTTCAGTAATTACTTAGTATCTCCAATTGTGCCCTTTCGAATTCCTCCCCCAATTCTGCCTCCTTACCGTTCAAACTCCTAATGTTCCATGTTCCTATTTTTTTGTTTTTTTGTATTATGTTTTGTTCCTGTTTCGTTGCCAAGGTTATCTTCGTTATTTCTACTGTTTTTCCTGTTATTAGTTTTTTGACTGCGCGGTTTGGTTTTCTGCTTTCGATTGTAACACGAGTTTAGCTTCAGTTTCATTCCAATACCATACTTCATTATTTATTATTAATTTATGGAGTCTCTCTTTTACTATTTTTCCTTTTTCTCTTACTTGTTTTGCTATTTTTCTAATTTCTTTTTGTATTCTACGATCGTTGTATGTCAAGTCTTCATTGATATATATGTATTTTGCCCTCCTTGACTCTTCTTAATTTTTTCTTATTTTTTAAGATTTCTCTCTTATCACTATAATTTTCCAATTCCACTTTGCACATTGTCTTGGATATTTTGGTTACTTCTTTGATTTTGCTCTTTATTCCCAAATATGCTTCTAGTTTAGTTTCTATTTTTTCCTTGAGCTGATTTAGGTTTTCTCTTTATACTGCTATTCCATTTATTATTATGTTATTTTGTATTTCCTTTTTCTCTATCTTCACTATAGATTCTTGCATTTTTTTCATTTCCTTTTTCAGTTCCTCATTTTCGGTTTTAAGTTTTCCAATTACTTGCTTGTAATTGTTTATTTGATCTTTTATGATATTAAATTCTTCTCTATACTCCCTCTGTTTATTTTTTATTTCTTTAGTATCTTTCATCATTACCGTCATCATTTCCATGATTTTTTCTAATTTATTGTCCATAATTGTAGTAGGTTGTGCTATGTTTCCCGCCCCTAAATTTTCTCCGTTTATTTGATTCCCCGCAAAACGCAGCAAGATCCTGGTCAACCCGTCGGAGATCTGCTCGCTACTATTTATAATATCTATTGTATATAAATCCTTAAAGATTCACCACTTTTCAATTTTATTCACCACCTATATAATATTAATATCTCGATTTAATATCAATGCAACCGGTTATTATTTTACTATTTCTTATCACTTCGTCCGCTCAAGTTTTTACTCGTTTCTAAGTTTTTATCACTTTATATTTTATTTCGCTAGTTCGATACACTAACAAATCTTGACCTTGAGTCCCGTGATAAGGCCCTCAAACGAGTTATTTATCGACGAGTTCAAAGTCACACACGTCCGTCACCTATGGCTACCCGAACTCAACTCCCGGTGTTTCTATAACCGGAGAATATTACGCTTCAATATTATATTATTATTATATTTAGCGACTAAAAGAAGCCATTAAAGAGAAAAAACGGGGAAAATTGACGAAAGGTGTGCTGTTTTTGCACGACAACGCGCCCGTCCACAAGAGCCGCGTTGCGTTAGCTGCCCTGCATAAGGTGGGCTTCGAAATTGTGAATCACCCACGCTACAACCCAGACCTGGCCCCGAGTGATTATTACCTGTTTCCGAAAATGAAAAAAGAGCTGCGGGGTAAAAAATTTACTGCCGATGATGAAGTCAAGGAGGCAGTTTCGGCGTGTTTTGCAGATAAAGAGAAATCATTTTTTATGAGGGTATAAATAAATTAATTGAAAGATGTGAAAAATGTATCCGTCTTGCAGGTGAATATATTGAAAAAGAAAAATAATTTGGTTTTTTTATTTCCACCCCTTATCCCCCATTACCGCGAATATAAAAACGCTCCCTCGTATTTATTCTCTCTATGTTAAAATCAACAATTTTATATTTATTATCTATTGAAATCGATAGCTTCAATTTTTAATGGATTTGAACATCTGTTTAAAACATGTGCTCGAATAATTATAATATATGTAAGTACCCTAATTCATTAGCATTAGCAACTAAATTCATCTGATGATAAGTACTGATTTTCATAGGTTTCTATCGCACCCACGATAATTGTGTCAGTAAACATTTGCATTGTCAAGTAAAAACCGATTTAATTCTACAAAAAATTAAAATACAAAACAAACGTTTATGTCGGATTTTTACTGTTTTATGAAATATAAATAAAATACTAAAATAATCCGTTTGGCATTGCTAGGCGTAGCTAACAAACCTAGCTTATAAAATACACTTCTAATGAAATGTGGGATATGCATTTTACATTTTAATATGCAGGTTAATAAGTACACATTTTAGAAAAAAAGTGTAATAGGGAACTTGTTTGTAGATGTTCAGAGACAAGTAAATGCCGCATGTGGAGTAGCAAACAAGAAACGCAAATAACAAATCCGAACTATAACTATTATTGAATATTCAAGCCGTCAACAGAAAATGTAACGATTGTTTTTTAAGTTATTTTTTGTGCAAAAATATATGAGTTGTCTCTGAAATTATTGGATAACTATAATAGATTCAAAAGATACTAACAAATGATAAAAATATCATTGAAATCTGTCAAAGTGTGTTTTAAATATTAATTGATGGTGTTGTCGCGCGTCTCGTTAACATCGACTTTCCGGCCGATTCGCTACTGGAAAACAATTAACAGCGGAGTATTAGTTACAGCGAAGTAATGTTGTAACAAAGTCAACAACAAAAAAACAAAAAAGCCACACTGTAACACTACAGTACTGAATAATGTGTCATGTACTTCACTCAGCTCTACTGGTGACAGCGAATCTAGGGCTTCGGTAACCTTTAAGACCAAATTATAAATTATAATCAGATTATGTCTTGATTATGTGAGTGACGTATTCTAATATTAAAGTAGTATCACTTATCATTTGTCTTTTAAATAAACCGTCCTCCTGTATATTATCGCGTATTCTAAACTAATTCCTTAACTAATTTAGAATATTTTTTATTGTATCATTCAATGTCTATATTCAACTGTTTTGGAAATATGGACAATATATTGTATGTAGGTACGCTATTTGAAAAAGTATTTATTTTAGTGTGCACGTTCAACGCAGAAATATTTTCCGTGTGTTTTGTTGATCTGATTTAGTGTCATGATTTTCGCTAAATTCATTTATTATTTTAATATTTCTACAGTTAGATAGACAGTTAGTAGTCCGAGTTAGTAATATTATTTTAGTTTGAATATTACAATTACAATTGTTAAACAAGGGATAATCGTAGATTCTTTCAAAGATCAATTGACCGTTTTAATCGAACATTTCCTGAACGAGTTCCTATTTCGAAATAAACAGTTAACAAAATTTTGCACAATTTAGAGCATGGGAATACTATAAAAAACAGGCCAGACATGTATTATATAAAAACAATAAATTACGAATGATGAGAGCTCTGAATATTTGACTTGACCGGCAACAGCATCTGCGAACTCTAGTTCCAAAGTATAAGGCTTGTTACAGAAGCTTGTCGCCTTTTAATAAGCCAAACAAGCAAAGCTATTAATAGCTATTACTTAAAAAAATGCCCATGGACAACAATAAAAAGTGTTATATGAATAATTCATAATTTCTTTAATTCATTATTTAGTTATTGCAACTTTATGAAAACATTTAGAGATTTCAGAAGTAATTTATAAATAAATGTAGATGTTTTGAGAAAGTTTTCCGGTGAATATCATATATGGATGTAAGTATGCATTTACTTTATCTATGTATGTATACTGCTAAATTCCACTGGAATCTAACAATGCGGTTGTGTACTTAAAATACAGGTAGGTACATATATCCTTTTAACTCTTGGAATTTAATTGGATTTATTTCTTATGCGATAAAGCCAAAGAACGAATGAAAACTTCATACATAATAAACGTCCATTGAAAATTTCAGCGTACGTATATTCATGAATAAATTCCAATTATGTTCTATTTTCGTTCAGAGTGTTTGTTTTTATAAAATTTCTTACATTTGAAGTTTACAAAATCGAAACGCTACAGCGTACGCGTTCTGTTCCGGCTTTCGATATTTATGTAAATTAAGAAAGCATGAGCGAGCTGCATATACACTGCAAATATTTGGACAATACTCATCGATTATTGAAAGCCATCGACGCAAGAAAATATCAGAATATGCATTTGATTTATAGAGAGTTTTAACGCAAATATTTGTTCGATAGCAGATTTTCCAATATTCTCGGTCACCTAGGAAGATTTACTTAAAGCGTTCGATAACTTAACGAGTTTATTGACCATAATACTGTGAAACAATAACGGAAAAATCCATAACGTGAACTGGAATTCTTATTATCTACAACTTTGTTATTTCATACGATTGCCAAACTAAATAAAATATACTCTTCCTCACGACAAATTGCATCCATCGATATGTGGAAAGGTATTTGCCTTGTTGGTCCAATACCAATAACAATTTGATGCTGGTATATTAAATCCATGCGTAAACAAAATATACAAGAGAAAATATCGACAAATGTAGTTGCAAGATAAAAGTTTCTGCTGTCAACATTTTTATTACGCTTCTTGTCGTAGAATTACTATTTTCATTTGTTTCAAGAGCTTCAAATCAAGATCAATTTATCTCAAGTTAAGAACTATTGACATATGTATGATTTTTTATTAATTATGTTTTTAACTTCTTAAAGACGCAGACACAACGATAGGGTGTACTGCGCTTTACTATAAGATGGAAATGGAATGCTAATAGGCATACAGTATGCTATTTGACGCTGTAATAAGGTATAACAATAAAGTATAGAAAAAATTAATATACTTTTTAATAAAATTGATTGTAGAATCCAAAAATGTAATAATATACAGTATGTTCCATTTAAATTAAGAAAGTTGATGGCTACTTCGGGCTATGGATAAAATTCTAATAGCATGTTTCGTGGTAGACCCCCTGGTAGCAATTTTTCATGCTGACTAAACTAGAACTTTAAATGCAGAATTTGCGACTATCATCATATCTAATGAAATTACTTAACTCTGTAAAATTAGTTAGCAAACGATATAGATCCAGTAAACAATGGAAAAGCTATGATAATTAGCGCTGTACTGTGTTTCGATACACGTCGAGAACTTTGTCCTAATTTACGAGGATTCGGCAGACTGCATACGAATGAAACGTATATTCAATTATATTAAAAGCATTTATTCATTTGTCTTATTAATTGTTACACTATTTCTCTTTCAATTTACAAAATTAATGAATGTACTTACTATAGAATAAACAGAACTATCTACAAGTAGGCAACGTAAATTACTGGCATATACGTATGTATATGATTTTGTTGTAACTATATTGATAATTTAATTTTACATTTCAAGCAGTGAACGTGAGTATTATTTCAAGCGTCAATAATTTCTTGATGGCAATGCTAAATAAATTAGGATAATGATCTACTTTTACATTATTAGCATATGCAGACAACCTAGTACTAGTGGCGAAAACAAAGGATGTATTACTTAATATGCTAGACGAAACAGAAAGAGAAGGCAGCAAGATGGGATTAAAGATAAATGAAGATAAGACAAAAATAATGGAAATTGGAAATAATACAACGGCAACCAAAGTAATCAAGGTAATCAAATTCGAAAAAGTTAGTAAAATTAAATACCTGGGAGTTATGATTGCAAATGACAAGTTGAAATACAAGAAAAATAATAGCCGTAAATAGAGAAATATATAACGCAAATAAGAAAATGCTAAGAAACTTACCAAAAAAAGTAAAATGAGGATATACGAAACGTTAATAAGACCAGTAATGTTGTATGCTGCGAAATCAATGACGATGACGAAAAAAGACGAAGAAGATATAAGAATTCTGGAAAAGAGGATAATAAGAACAATAATAGGACCAGCAAAGGTATCGCAGGATGAATGTAGAAGTAGAATGAGCCACGAACTAGAACAAGAAATAGAAGAAGATATTGTTAAGAAAATCAAGAAGCAGAAAATAAAATAGCTTGGTCATGTATGGAGAACAAAAGAAGAACAGAATATAAGAGATATTTTAACATGCAGACCTAGTGAGACAAGAAGAGGATGGCTTGGGACAAAGTGGATGTCAGAGTTAATTAAGGACCTGGAAAACGCAGACGTTAGAAATTTACAAAAAAAGGCGACATAACTTTATGGAAGACAATAAGCCTGATGGTATGTAGCAGCAAATGAGGACTGATACACCTAGTATACAGCATCTAGAGATCTTTGAATAAAAAGGCATTACTCCTTGGAGGAGTGTATAGCCATTATATACATATATATAAGTGTCAATACAATTTTGCATACTCCGAATTGGTCCACTCTATTGATGATAACAATTACTGGAGTTTTAAAAGCATCATATTTGTAAAAATTATTCTGCCAGCTTGTAGGCGTCTTGTATTAAAACAGGTAAAGACGTATGTACATTATTACCGTACGCGTTGAGGTAACTGACCCATCTTCTCTTGTCCAGCTCTGCCTGCTATGACGTTATAGTTACCGCTTGAGTAATGTTGCATTAATATACAAACTTGTAGGTATATTTAAATAATGCGACCGCATTTTAGCAGAGTGCAAACAAACAAAGAATTACAATTAATATAACTTTTCTGTATAAACTATTAACTTCGTTATATTTTAATTATTAGTTTTTAATGTACCAATACTAAAATACTGTAATTAGAATTTAAGACTGCTATTTTTATCAGGATCTCTTCATTTACGTTTCGATTAGTAACACTGAACCAGATACCTGATTCAAGTACGCGCTCAAGATTCGAAAACAAGGAAAATTAGCGGTGCCAAACAGTATACAGTCGAATTGAAGAATCCAAGGTGACGTACACCCAAATCAATGCCAATAAGACCATGTTAGCACGCACCGGTCTATTTTTACAACGCTGAGCATTTACTGACACCGATTTTATACGAATGTATCATACACTGTTAGCGTTATACAATTTATTGTGTTCAGACCAATACTCACGCGACGTCAATTCACGAAATAAAATTGTGTGCTGTTCATAATCCCAAAAAGAAGTATTTACCTTCTTTATGAAATGGTTAATGGTGGATAATTGTAGGAGTAAATTAGATTAACGTTATTCTAAAATATGTGTAATTAAACGTTACATGCAGAAGCACATTAAGGTAAAATGGCTTTCTATTTCGTAAAGTTCTAAAAGTAATTAAAGATTGATATCGTTACATTGTGAGACTATTTTTATCCATAAATGAAATTAGTAGTAGGTGTGACTTTAGGATGCGTGATAAAATTAATATGGCAGGTCCTAAAATTTCTACGATCTAATTAATATATGTATCATAAAATACAATTGACAATTGTTGCATAATAATTGTTTTGGTAAATTGATCATTATAGTTTAATTCATTAGAATGCCTTTTAAATAATTGCAGTCGCCATATAATTTGATTCTGTATGATTGTGATTTTAAATATTCGCATATTTCAGTTAGGAGGCCCTTCAGACTGTGCTATTATAGTTAATAGATTTAGTAGTCATTTATAGCTAGTTCCGTTTTCACTCTGATCATAAGCAGATATCTCTCCCAATCTAGATTTTTTGAGAGATTAATTACAATATACAGTGATTATTCTATTAAGTGCCTACAAGTTGAAAACCAAACTCTTTGAGGACATAAAAAGGATAAAGAACAGATTTGTTCGCATTAAATTTTAGAATGGTTTATCGTTTTTTTCAAATATACAATGAATGTGATCTAAGACTAAGGAAAACTTATTATTGAAATAACCACAATTGTAGTGAACTTGACACTATTGCGCGGATTAAGTGTACTACCTAATACTAGAAATTCTTAATCCAATTGTCTTACTGCCTACATCAACAGGTTTACAATACCTCGTTTGTAACCCTAACAACAGCATTTATCTCAGTGCAGGGGGTAGAAAAATAACCAATTTCTATTAGGATACATTCCTTCCTTCTTGATGACATGCTAATATTTCTAACATCGATAATTACGAGGATACTTTTCCAGAAAAAATCCTTCTCAAGGTTTTTGAAATATTTCTACATAAATTATGGTTTAATTGCAATTCCCTACTCCTAAGATTTTTTTCAAATTTGTAAACCAAAGAATCGTAGGGTTCTAGTATGATATATCTATTTAGATTGAAATTCTTGAAAATAGGCTGGATGACATACTTTCAATGATATTACGGTATACGTAATGTAGTTTTTTCTATCGTGTTTGCAAATACGTATTCGGAATTTTCCATCACCCACACTACTTTTTTAAAATATTTTAAAACGTTTTTTGATCCATTTGTGCAATGCCAAGCAAAAGTTCTGAGAACATTGCAAATATGATGAAATCAAATGAGTTAACTCAAATGAAATAGCTGTGCTTCTGCATAACGGTAATAAATTCTCATCATGTAGTCCATGAATATTTGGGGTGATTTGAACACGAATCATTCCATTCGTGGACAGAAATATATGAAACACTTTCTCCACTACAGATCGAACTAGAATTAATGAAGAATGTCATCAAAGCCATGGACAATACTCCATGTTTCCTAAATTTGATTTATACAAAAATTAAGCATCACAAATACATAGCATACAAAAGTTAGAGGAACTATTGAATCACAGTTTTTCAAGAAATCGAAAGACTGAAAATTACCGTGATGTTGTCAACGATCTCATAACTTCTTAAAAAAATTTAAGTTATAATGTGTCATTAAAAGTATATTTCCTGAACTCGCACCTAGATTTTTCCTGGAAAATCAGGGAGGGAACAGTCGAAATATAGCACAAATTGTATGGCGAAAAACCGATATCATATTTTTTTACTTCATTGAAAATTTTGTGCTTGCTACACGAAAAATTATTTAAAAGAAAATTGTAGGTAAGCGTCAACACCATATCCCCGATTTGTTTCAAATATACAGGTATTCCATAACGTAACGCCAAATGAATATGTATTAGTTTAATGGACCACCGTATATTTGATTTCTTACATGAACCTTCTCTTTCCAGAAATAGGAGCTTACATAGTTTTATACAGAATGTTTCAGAGAAGATGCTTTAATATGAAAGGAACCGTGATTTTAATGGTCTCTATATCCAGTTTAAGTTCCATAACTTGAAATTATTCTTCTGTAGGTAGTTATAGCTTTTTAATGTTGATCCAGTTTAATCACAAAGTGCAATTCTTTTTAAAAATTGCTTACAGGAGGAATCAAAACTCGCAATATACATTTTCATAACTTATGTTGTTTTTGTATCATCCAATGACTATACTGGCACTATACTTTCAGTTTACTTAAATATTTCTAATACATAAAATGCATAGTTTGTTGAATATTTTGTTATAAAAGTATAGTTTTAGCAAAAATGGTACATATGCATTTTAATTCATTATTCGTCACATTTCCTAATTTATTTCAATACAAATATCGATTTCCGATATATTGATATTTTTTAGATTTAATATTGAATAAAATATATCGATATATCTTTCTAGTCCTAGTTTTAACAACAAGGTTGTTATACCGAAATGAGATTTTTCAAATAACAGCACAATTCTCTAAAAATGTAAATCAATCTGATGCTATATTCCAATTTTAGTATTAATGATACTGTTATTCCGATTAAAGATATAAAGGCTTTGATCTTATTTTGGATACACTGTTTTGTTATTTGAGTCATATATTCACTCGCTACTATTTATCGAGTGCAACTAAAAAAAGGCTTTGTGAATCACGTTCTGGCTAATTTTACTTTTTATAGTTAGGTTTAGAATCATCTATGTCGCGGTCAATACATCTCAGCGTATAGGAAAAGTTCAAAATCGCCTCTTATAGCTATGTAATCAAAATTTTCAATACATTTTGAGTTTGTTATATGTTTATTGTTGGGCATTCATTTTGTCCGACGTTAACACACAATATTTCGCTTTAGGTATGTCCGATATCCGATATGGTCATTAATTGAATACCAGTGCTTTATACATATTTCTAAAATTCAAAGGCTTTTGCAATTTTATAACTTTTCGAAATATCCGCTATCCCATTACTGATTATTTCATCATTTATGAGAATCCTTTACACATAACATCAAGATCCTTTCAAATTTCTGTCGCTTGACTTTCTATTTTAGACTACTTTTCCATATTTTTAAATATTACTATCATTACTACATATTGAACACTAACAAAACTTGTATTTTGCGACTGCGATTACAGTGTATAATAATTTGTCTTCGAATGATATCTGTACGAAAGTACATATCTTCAACTTACTGCGTATACTTACATAAGTAAAACATAATATATAGTAAGCCATGTAATTTAACACAGCATTAGACAAATTCGTATTTTGGCAACGTTCCATCTACTCTATTATCTCATTTTTATTCTGAACTAATAGTAGTAGACTAAAATATTCAAACCTCGATAACTACGATATGTTTGTTGAAGGAACATGAAAACGCTAAACAAATTATTTCCAGTAAATTGACTAATCTTATATATACGATTAGGTACTTGCAAACCCGCAGTTTTTTACGACAGACCGAGATTATCTATGTGATTTTTGTAATACTTTCGAGCACGATAAATATTCACTATAATGTACCATGATAAAGAATTTCGATATATCCTTAGATTATTACTATGGAAAAAGCCAGAATTCCAAACTGTAGGAAATTTCCGAAATATTACCAATAACGAAAGCAAACCTACATATACATATAAATACGGAAACTATATACCAATGTATGTATCATTTAGCATATGTCTTATAATTTGAAAAATTGTGCATTTTTATTTATAGAGTTTATCATTACTCTTTTCACTGCGTAATAGCCGCAGAAAGCACTGAAAAGTTTTCTTTATGAAATATCCGAAAAGCTCATATCAACAAAAAAGTGAAAGATAGAAACTCCATGTTATTTAGTCAGATGCCGCAGCGGTAACTGTAATAAGTAGACTCGGCAAAGCGAGGCAATTTACAATGCAGTAGGGCGAGCAACGTAGAGGGGAGGCATAGAAACACGAGTGTCGGTATCAAAGCACAATTGTTCAATATTATTTCATTGGTCGTTGTGAGTGCTTATCAATACACACATACTTACAAAACGTCGCAGTTAGGTACGTTTCGAAAACGGCGTATTTCGAAGAAACTAGAAAACATAATAACCAGTATACCGGATTTAGATACGAAGGCGATACAACTAATTGTGTAAGGTGCGACAACTATTTGACGTGTACTAGCAGGTGGAAGTGTGAACGCTACCTAGAAAGTATAAAACTCTGTTCTGCAATCCATGACATTTCATATGGCTGTTTGTTTTATTCTATGCAGCAAGGAATCTTCCCAGCAAAGCTTAAGCTTGCTCTTGTGATACCTCTGTATAAGAAAGGATATGTAAATTCCTTGGATAACTATAGACCTATAAGTATGTTATCTATATTCGCTAAAATATATGAAATAATAGTTGCCCAAAGCTTGATTCAATTCCTTGACAAAAATAGTATCCTATATACTAATCAACACGGTTTCTGTAAAAATAAAGCCACTAACACAGCATTATTCAACATAATTAAGTTCGTTTTCTCCTCCTTTGATTCTGGTATACCTTGTTTGGGTATGTTTATTGACTTGTCTAGTGCATTTGATACCGTAAATCATGACATCTTGCTAGAGAAGTTAAACGTGTACGGAGTGAACGGTGTAGCTGCGGCATGGTTTAAATCCTATCTTCTGAATAGGAAACAGATAGTTTCCATTAATGATAGAAAACCAGGTTCGGCTAGTGTTCAGAGGGGAGTGCCGCAGGGCTCAATTCTAGGGCCTCTTTTATTCCTAATTTTTATAAATGACCTTCCCAGATGCATAGACTCTCTGTGCTCCAATATCGTGCCTCTTGGAACTTTCTTCTGAAATATTGTCTAATATTAGTGACTGGATGTCCAAAAACAAATTAATATTAAATAGTGAGAAAACTAACCATTGTCTCCGTCTGGAGCAAGTATTCGGATGATACATTACCAAGTTGGACATCGATCAGAAACGTTATGCAATCTGCTCGTGACTATGTTGAAACAAGAATTAAAGCAAAATTGAAAGATAAAAACTTGTGGTTGTGTTATTTGAAAGTGTTATTGACAAGGATTCGGATTATTTCATACTAAGACAAACTTGTGAAGGTGCCTCGAAAGATGCATTAATTTGTCAAAAGGATTACTTTAAATTTGCAGATATAACATCACTCGATGTGGAACGATCGTTTTCATCATTAAAAAAGATTTATTTCGCACGCCGCACCGTATTGATTTGACTGAAACAAGTGTATTAGTGTAGCATTTTTATTTTTATGTGAGTGCTAGGCCATCTATTGGTATAGTTAAATTGTTCGTGACGTCATTGCTGTTAGGTATATGAGGTCATCAACAGTTTTTTGCAGCACTTGCAGCTTTTCAATAAATCTACACATATTTGAAGGGTCATATTCCAACCGTTTCTGAAATATCTTAGTTGCTAGTATCTTGTCATAATTGAAGAAGAAAGCCGTTTATGTGCAGTATCATATTACGTTTACATGGAAAATAATAATTGTAATACATTGTATTTGCAATTATTATTATCTGTTAATCCATAATTGTCAGTAGTTTTCTTTTGCTTCTTAATTCACAATCGCAATCGTATATAATTAGTACCCGTTTCCATAAATATTTGCTGCCTACCGGCTATCAACAAATCATGATAATTACAATGCAAAAAAACGACTATTATTTACACAAAAGAGACAAAAACGTAAAACTCTGCTAATGCTAAAGGACACAATATAAGATGTTCGAAACATTTAGTAACAGATATCCTGAAAGAGGACCACTACGCCAATCTTCAGTAAGTATTGAAAACAATTGTAGAGATAACGTTGGTGCTAAAGGTATTTCTAAAACAGGTTCTATAATTTTTGATGACAAAAAATTGAACATTCTTATTTTATTGTATAAGAATCTGCACTCATCAAGTACTACACTTTCACATGATCGCAGTACAACAATAATAAGATTTTTGTATAAAGAAAAATGACACCCTTCCGAGATTTTGTGCGTTTAAAAACTAATAGAGGGTGATCCAGATCGTCACAGCTAATTGTGCGAAATAATAATGGACCTGATTACTGATTGACAATCTGAGGATCGTTAAACAAATATGTTTCTCAAATGAAGCAAAATTTTATTTAACCGACGATGTAAATAGATTTAATGGGCGATAGATATTCCATGAAATATCGGACATCGGAAAACCCGCACTGGTTTCGAGAAACACGTACACAACATAAGCAGAAAGTTAGTGTAAGGGTTGGAATTGTGGGCAGTAGAATCATAGAACCATTTTTTCAACAGTAACGGGGCATCTGTACCTTGAATTTCTCTAATGCCATTTAACTCCAACTTTAGTCACCTATACCCTAGTGCAAATAATCTTGACATATTAAATTAAACATTGTGGTTTCATCACGGTGGGCCTTCTGCATACTGCAGTTAAATATTACATTTTCCAATAGATGGACAAGCAGCCGAGCAACAATAGAATCCTGCACGGTCAGCTAATTTGATTGGATTATTTTCTGTGGGTAGTGTTAAGGTTGTATAATATTTTAGCTCGATAGTCACTGAGGTAAGAGCGGCTGACCATACATGGGGCAGGGTACAGTCAGAGATTCAAATCTTGTCGATGATGTTTGCAGCAATGTCTACATACGTATGTGTATCAGTGCTCCAGTTGACTTCTGCCAGGACATAATTTACAATGTGATAATGTTGTAACGAAGCTGTCGAAGCATTTTTACACAGCGAGAGTTAAGAATATTCTTGACACGTAGTACCGCTTAGAACATTGCTGCAGCTACATCCACCATAAGAAATAATAAAGTATAGGTTTGTTGAAAAGCTGTGAGTGAGTACTTTTTATAAGCGCAAGCTTTTCTAAATTTGTGTTATATTTTCGAAATATGGCATAATTATTTTTATTATAGTATGTGCAAATGTCATGGAATTATGGGAAAGTATTAAAGACTTAAATTTCAAAGAAGCGACACGGTTAGGAAAATATCTACACAATAGTAATAGTACGCATAGTATATATGGCTATATTAACTAGTAAACTGAATCCTATCTTTTAATCAGACACCAAATTTTTAATGTGGATGGTGTACTGAAAAAATATTTTCCTCACTCAGGTCTGCTCTAGCAATCTGTTTCGGGTCCGTTTATATTTTCTCTATGGTAAATGACCTATATTGTATTTGATAATGCGCTATGTTTGCAGTTGATATTTACACATCTACATGGAGAAAAGAATGTAGATACTTCAAAAGCACTTAAGCAATAAAGAGTGAACATCTTTCTAACTTCAGTTCGCTAAAATCATTTGTTATTAACTACATAGATAGAAGTTATTACCTAAAACTTCTGTATATATCCATGTACATACAGACGCTACTGGACTACTAAGAATAAGTAATCATTATTACTTAAAATGGAACATACATTTATACATTTAACACAGTACAATTACATTGAAGATTTCTGTCAAATTTATCAAGAAAATATCTTTTACTTTAACAAAAAACCATTTATCAAGTCTCTGAATTCTGTGATAAGGCCGTTCACTGCAAAGTTTCTCAACTTTCTACTGTTTACTATTATTATTGCTAATAATTAGTATATACAAATATACAAATATATTATTTCTATTGCGTTAAGGCTATTTTGCATATACGAACTACATACATATACCGCATTACAATTTAACGATAATGCACCACATAAAATAAGTAGAACAATAAATAATTATAACCGCTGTACATAAATAGTATCCCTAACCCATTTACAGATCAGTTAATGCATGCACGCCATATATCAGTATCCACATGGATGGTTTCGCAGATGTGGATTACTTAAAATATAGAAATGAATTTATCTGAATGACGGGCAGCTGTTTGGTTAGTTGAATACGAACAAAAATATAACACAGATTAAATAGGTTATTTTTGAATGCCCTCCTAATACACGTCTGCATTCTTATTGTGGTGAAACAACCTAATTTGCTTTTAAGGTATTCAAATGATGTACGAACTATTTTGAAAATTTTAATTGAAAGCATAGCAACGCATTGATATGAATGTTTTAATAGACGTCGATGAGCTAAGGAAGTGTAGAAATAAGAATTATGGCTTACAAATTACGTTCCACGTGCAGTGCGATATCTTTTTTCGTTTCAAACGTCGACGAGCTTGAAGTTTCCGAGATAGTCGGTGTTAAGAAGTTTAACTGGAATGCGTCTATAAATAAAATGCATGGGTAATTAATGTGAGGCTATTGAGGTCGTCGATTGTTTTCCTAGAACTGCAGAAGTATTCAAAGAGGGTCTACATGGGAGGTTTCAGAAATACATTTTGGGACGCCAAAACATACTTAACTAAGTGAGTCATTAAAATACATTTCGAAAAGAAGATATTTCAAATAAATGTCTCCGTATTTAGTAACGAATCTAGCAAATATTGTTTGTAAGAATATATAATTTTACTCGAATAACCTATTAGCTAAGTGTATAGGGCTATTAAAATCTACCAAAATATCTAAATATTTTTAAAAGCATATAAGTTTTTAAAAAAAATTCAAATACACGATTGTTAGTTTTATCGTTAAAACATACTTCTAATATATATATCGCTCATGTCATTACGGAAACTGTAGTCAGCTTACTTCTTTAAGTGGACGTATATTTTTACATTTTTTTAATCCTTGTGCTTTCGTACATGCAATTCGTTAAATATTTAATTTTTGTAATTTTTACGAAATTTTTACGAACATTTTTTTTAGCCTGAGGAAGAAAAAGTTTTCGAAATGTTACATAAGGTGTCCAGAAGATCGATTTGAACTCTTTATTTATTCAAATCCATTTCAATGAAGGAAAAGGAAGTTTCTTTAATGGAAACTGAAAGGTTCTCCAGTTATTTTCACGAAATCATCTCGCTAACTACTTTACAACCAGAATGCAAAGCATTTATTTACTATTTCACGAAAAATCAAGCCGATTTTAATTTTTAAAGTTTGAATCGATTGTTTGGACATCCTATGTAACATTTCAAAATCGTTTTTGGCTCATATTTTGTGAATAAAATTGCAAATATTATAGGTAGGTATACTTCAATATCGATAAAAAAAAGTATGGTAAAAATGATAAAAGAGTAAATAACTTAAGAATGCTGCAAGATTAGGATAACTGCATACACAAAGGCACATTAAAGTTTCACGAGGATTTTAAAAATATAAAAATATGCAATATGTTCTATTTAAAAGAAAGCTTGTTTAATAATCTGAGCGACTTCTATATTAGAAATACGTTTTAATGATAGCTTGCTTAAAAGCAACAAATTTTTGTTTGAAAAATTTTTTGCAAAACTTTTTAAAAATATTTAGGTGTTTTAATAACCCTGTCCAGAGATAAATGGTGAGAAATTTAGAATTTCGCTTAGACTTTATAATTGACGTTGCACCTATCATTCAAGACAACTTAAAATTCGTTTCTTAATACTCTGTACTAATTTGTAAAACACTTGCGCATCTCAGATTTAAGTTCATGGATTCTATTCTATTACCTGTTATTTACATCATTGGAGATATTGGTTCCTCTAGTAGATTTTTCAATGTTTTTATGTCATCACTTCAGCAGTATGTTATAATTGGTCTATCCGATGTAAAGAAATAAAGCTGATAGATTCAATTTACTTTAATCATAATTACCAATAGCTACTACACGTAAATAAAACAATACATTATATAGGCGATTCACAGTAAATGGCGTATTAGACGTATGCGAAAAAATGTAAATAGATAACAGTGGACAATTTTGGGAGTCCAAGCGTCTGCATCAATGGTCATGGAAAATCCGATGCAGGAGCTCCATTAAGTTGATATTAATAGCTTGGGTACTTTTCTGTGGTTACGCTGCTTACAAGACTTTTTGCTGTATACGAAGTTTCTTGCTATATACGAACTTTCTCTTTGTACATCGAATACCTTATTTTGTCGGAAAACATTAAAACTAATTTTTTTTTCAATTTGTTTCGTAACATAAGGATTTTGACTAGTTCAAAAATGACAATTTCGGCTATTGAAAATACCTTCCTTTGGAAAGTTGAATTCATTAGTCCACATTATTTTACTTAAAAAAATGTTGTGCCTCTTTGTATCATTTTAAAGCATTCTCGTAAACTTAAAATGGTACAGTAATACCAAAATGCTTTGAACTGATGAATAAGATACGATCAAGTCTTGTACCAGGCTACGTACTGAAGCTTGTGGATATATGTAAGTACATACCTATGTTATAAAATACCATGACATTAATTCAATTATCTTTGTTGGAGGTGTTCTGCGTAAATCTTTCACTGCTGATTCTTTCATGGTACATTTATGTAATTGTGACCGAACATTTCTTTTGCACAAAAACGTAGTTCGACAGTTGCAAAAATATAGAAACCAACAAGATCTTCTGCACATTATATAATTCCATATATGTTTTTTGATGAGGGCGTGTTTACTTTGGTTTACTTCAAGTAGTGGTACAGTTTCATCACAACATACTACATATTGGAGCAAAGTTAATTAATTAAATTACAGGATTTTAAATAAATGGCTTTCAGATTTCTCTCCGACGAGTCAATAAACAATCCTCATTCTGTAGGGTTATATTCAATACTCATTTCATACAAAATTTACGTCAGTGCAGTAACAGAAATTTCTTTCAATTTTGTAAAAAAATAACTGAATTTTTCGTAATGTTTCTTCAATATCGTGTAATCGAGATCCTAAAATTTGTGATTTTTGTTTAGTTAAACCCAAATCTCAATCAAGTCATTGAAATCTGATTGAGTAATGAAATTCGTTAGAAAGAACATATGTTAGATCGCTTAAAAATAACACATCATTCGAAATGGTAGCTCACAATCACTTCTTTTCAACGGTTTGCTTACAAATGGAATGTCTGCATCCGTTACTTTGTGTTTATTAGTGTTCCATCCTTTCGTGTTTACAAGACAGAAGTAATAGTCCGTGACGATATTTGTTGATTCACTCCAAATCATCGGCTTTTGTGACAAGACTTCAGAGAAATTCTTGTTTCTGTTCGACTGAGTTAATTAGACGTAACACGAAATATAGAATATATGTGGCATACAGGTTTTGTTTTGATTTTTAATTTTGAAGCGAAAATATTGTTCATAACATACTTGTAATTCATGTAAATGCTTCCTTTGCGATTTTGCAACATATAATCCACAAACATTAGAAAAACTGTCCGGAGTATTTTTACGACCTCTTGCATGGTTTTCCATTCTTGAAAATCACACATAACACAACATGTGGAACACTGCTCCAAACTATTGTCATGTTATTCTGTCAAGCGTTGTTGCTCACTCCATTTCTGCTTGACAGATCTGTATCCACGTCTCTGGTAACTAAAAAAGATAAAAACACTAAATTAATACAATATTACAAAACTATAGCTTCCTATCCGATCTGTGTCCTTCTAAATTAAAAACTCAATTACATTAAACTGTGTAGCATCAATAAGATCGTACACATGAGAATAATGATTTTAATTCATTCAACTTTCTTATTAAAGCCCGTCTGTTACGGTTAATTTTAATGTATATGTTTTTTTATAATTTTTCAAGTAACTAAAAATTGAAAGATACTTGAGCAGAATGATTGAAGCTGACATTTTTCTGTATGTACAATCCTTAAATTTGTTTGATGATTTTTTCCTGCAGCGCACGCGCAGAGCTAACTAACACCAGTGGTGACCGAACATGTGCTAAATATTCATTTGCACCTACATGCAATAAGCGCATTACACTTCTGTGCAGAAAAATTACAAAAGAATAGAACATGTCCTATTATTTAAATGTACATAATAATTAAAACTAAAAATGCTCATTTTTTCTCTAGACGTTCAATTTTTTATTATTTCAAAAAAATTACCAAAACATGTACATTAAAGTTGACCGTGTCAGGTGCGCTTTAAAATACTATCTCAATGTTAGAGAATGATTAACTTTTCGGGTTGGTAACTTTGGTGCAAATGATTTATCCGCATATGTACGATTCGATGTGTGTGGGCCGTGTAGGTCAGCTGTGATCTTAATATCCAGTCCAACCAGCGACAAGAACAGAAGGATATTAAATACACCATATACATTACAATCATATATTTTTAAGGTAATTAATTAAATTTATGTTATTAAAATTGTACAAAAACACGCTTACACATTGTATCAAAATTACACTATTAATTTAACACACAAGACGTATGAAACAATCCAGTTAAGGAGCAAAAAGTAGGTGGTAATGAAATCAACAGTTTTACGGTGACTCTGTATACCATAAATTTTGCCCGGACCTGTAGAAAATTATTCCAAAAAAGGCGGTTATAAACAATCGCAAATCACCAACGGTTTTTAGAGGATCATAGAATAATTGGCGATCATCAGCTACATAAACCCATGAGCTTGGGTCTCTTTTAAAATAACGATTCGTCGAGAGTGTTACATCCACGTAAGTACATTTTTCTAACAGCGTTTGAACCTAAGGGTGCACTGTTGAGCAAAAATAACCGTCTATCGTCGCAGAAAGGTGCATAAAAACACGCGCGATAGACAGAAAGCTTTTGGAAAACGCACACACACTCAAACAGACTAAATTAAGGTAAACTACGTAATTTAATTAATTTTTAAGTCCTAAATTTAAGAAATATATTTTTTTTAGTACATAAAAAGTAATAAAAAATGTAAAATATTGTTTAATGTTTGTTTGTTTTATATAGAAGAATTTTAAAGATAATTTTTTCTAAGTATAAAACATTATTGAAAGGTAAAATGTTTTTTTTAATATAATTTAAAAATTTTAAGGAAAGTTAAATTGTAATAAAATTTTACTCTAAGTCCAAATAACCCTTAAAGTTGAAAATTATCTCAAAAATTAGAGCATTTTAAAGGTAATAAACTAACTTGTAGCGATTTTCACTATTGTTTTTTCCTAGATTTTTTTTTAATTAATAAATTAGGTATATTTTATTTTGTAAAATATCTTTCTATCTTGTTCTAAATTTTTTCTTGTAATTTGTCAATTTTCACCTAGGTATTTTTCAACGTAGGATAAGCTGAGATTAATGTTTTTATTTAAACTCTAATTTTATTTAAAAAGTAAAATTCAATCTTCTTAACATTTATTATTAAATGTGTTTCCCATTACACTATATTAACTAAAAGACTGTTTTGGTATATTCCGCAATGACGAATTTATTAGAATTCTTGATTTTTCTCTGGAATACATGACGTCCTTTGTAGTTGCTGCCGCCTTTCACAAGTTAGTTGCGAGCATGCTCGAACAATATTTTTTTATTTAAATTTTAATTCTACGTGAAAACAGATACAAATATTACTTTGAAAATGTGACATGATGTTAGAATATAGTTTCTATGTTTAAAACACTGCAAAATACTAAAATTTTAGATTGTTAAGTTAGCTAGGATAATGTGATCGTTAAGTTGCACTTTATTTCGTTATACATAATATACAATATAAAATAGAACATATATACAGAACAATTTTATCGAATCCCGTAGTAATTCGTAAATTTACACTTCTTTATGAAAACCTTCCGTATATCACTGTTACAAGGTATTTATGCTAACAATGTTGTCACTTTACCGTAATGCAGAAAGAATTTTTTACTATGTCGTGATTCTATATTTTTTGGTATTTTAAGTAACCGTTAAAAATTGGTTTTGTTATTTGAAATTAATAAAGTATGTAGTCTGTATTTTTTTTGTTAATTTTCGTAAAACACTCTAATATTTCTGTGGTCATCGCACTAGGAAAAGAGGAAAACATCCAACAAAATGAAATTCTTTCCAGGATTTTGTTGTAGTATCTATAACAAATCATCATCTTTCAAACATATATAATGCACACCGACAGCATTAAAAAGTTATTAATTAAAAAGAATTCGATTTGTTTGATCTGTTAAAAAGATATTAACGAAATAATCTTATATGAAGAAAAATTATAGTCAAGCTTATAAAATGGACTCATAAATTAATATCGAGTGTAATTTACTAAGAACTTGAAAAAGCTCCGAGGGAATGTTGTACACATCCGTTTGGTTTTGATTCACGAAATATATAACGTAAACCATCCTACAAGTATTATTCACGCAGTTAACCTTCTCGCGCGCTATACACTCACGAGCCCCCGGCTATTGATGAATGAATTGACGTAAGAGACCCGAACCATTTGGAAAAGTATACACGTTCGGCGTATTACATACATTATAGCGAATTTCGGACGGCTCTCGATTGTTGTTTGCTCAATTGAGCGGTCTAAAAGCGCACTTTTAGTCGGACGTCTCACCGTTGTTTCCAAGAAACTTTGTCCGGAATACGGGCAAACGGACAATTATAGTCGAAAAAATCGATCAGTATGAGGCGGCATCGCTATTTCGGCGCATTCGGCAATTAAAAATAGCGTGGTGTGACGTTCGCTTCGCACAGAAAATATTCGCATAAAAAATAAACTCGACCAGCCATCGCACACTGTTCTAATAGGTAAACATATATACGCTACCGTTCACAAGTTTTGTGTTACAAATATGGCACATTATTTTAATTTATTGGTGCCTTTCTATTAATATTGAGTTTAATACGCCGTGGTATATTAAATAAAGGAATTTTAAACGAAATCATTCATGATTATTTCGTGTTTCGTACATATTCAATGGATACCGGTCAGATATAGTATTTAAATTAGTTTGCGGTATAAATTAGGGTGAATCACCTTTCCGACTCAAAGTCAATTTCTATTTAAAGATAGTATTAGAAATAAGCACAATACTTCAATAAATGTGATGTTCTCCGTATCTGGCGTAGGACTTGACTGTCTCGAAGTCTACGCACTAATTTCACATCATTAATTTTATTTAATTTATTTGTTACTAATACGAATACGTTCATTCTTGACATTTTTATTATGTACTATGTACGTCATTAACATTTCTGTATCCTTTTTATCGTGGTAGCTTTGTTCGATTCCTAGAATTTCTGGATAAAAACACTATTGTACTATTTGTTAGGATGTGTGTTTTAAATGACCAGCAAGCAACTTGAAACGTTCTACTGATTTCTAAACCGTTATATAAATATAGGTAGGTATTGTTGTCATTAAACAGCACTGGTAACTGAAGTTCGACGAAAAAGTCTTCTTCTAATTTCTTTACAATATTTTTAAAAACTTTGCTAGAAGATACCTGAATTCATCCCTTTCACGATTTGATGGTTAACAAAATTTCTCAAAAGCGTGAGCTTGATCCATAGAGATCGCAGAGTTTAGTCGTTATATACTGTTGAACTACATTCCTGCGCTCCTCGTTAGGTAATAAATAGAAAAATACTTGAATTTATTATTTATGATTAGGCATTATAATTTAATTATATAAAAGGACTTGAAACTTGTTATAAATACATATCTACAATTATGTTGGTGAATAAAGTAATTGTAGAAACAATTACATCTACAATTACTTTTATGTCTGGCATTCGATAAGAAATAAAAATAATGAAATATTTCCTTTTTGCCTATAATTATTGACTTTTAATTTAGTTTCGTATTTTTTTAGTTAGAAGGTTTCAAATATATTGTTAAAATGATTTGTATTAATATTTGTTTTCTTGCGATTTATAAAATATTATGTTTAGTAAGGGGTTCCTATAAAACTGGCATTTAATGTTTCATTATATCATTGCGAATGGTTTAATGAATTATGATAATGATGATTATAATGATGATGAATATCTTCCGATTATCTTGTAAATAAGGAATTTTCTTCTAAACCAATTGTTTATGCTGATAAGTATTAGCATAAGCATCACCAATTCAAATAATAAGCTAAATACAGATAAACAAAAATACAGAAAATCAAAATTAAAACAATAAGACATTACAACGTGATATTACTAATCACTACCAGTTCAGAGATTAAAAGTGCATCTTAGCGGCTTCGCAAAGCTCATTTAGCTCAGCTGATTAGTACAGCAGCTCAGCTCTGCTAATTTTTCGTATATCGTCTGAGCGAAGTTTTGTTATTTGACGAGGGAAGCGTGTCAATACATACAACAACATAACCTATGAAATTGAAAATGAAATTTCTTTTTGAAGTAGCCACGAAGTAATCATGAATCTACAACAAAGAGAGATGTTGTGCTATATTTTTCTCTCAACTAAGTTGATTAATTTTCAATTCCATCAATTTCAGCAAAATCAAAACAGTTATATAGTCTTTGACATTTACAGTTTCGCTTAGCTCGTTCGCGCTACGCTACGCTGAACACGTGACTATTTGACGTGCTGTGATAGGTTTCTCATTCATTTTGTAGCCGAGTTAAGCTAAACAAGCCGTGTGAAAAAGTCCGCTAAGACGCAGCTTAACGCGTTCATCACTAATCATTAATGAACCTATACCTATATACAAAACGTGGAAGTAACTATATAACTTTATTGCTTTTGTGTTGTATGAGCCGTTACGTACTACTCATGCTACACATGAAGTTTTTGCTGCTAACAGCAATTAATTGGCAGCAAATTTATTTACGCTGGCGTCCGGTGTCTAAATACAAAATTTGCAATACGTAATTTCTTCTTACCAAAGAAATCAAAGAAGTGAAATAATTTTTATTTCACAAAAAATAAAATTTAATATTCTTTAATACAACTAATCCATCGTCATATCTTAGACTACTCGTGGTTTTTTCATGTCAACGTATTTCCATGGAAAGGTATTATTTTTTTTAATGGCAACCAAGTGATTTTTTTGCTGATTTTTATTCCTCTTTTTTTTCTTGCTTTAATAACAAAATTTCTGTATAAAATCATAGTTTCCAATAAACGGCAAAATGTGATTTCAAATCAGATTCTCCAGTTTTTAATACTTCTTTTTATTCAGGTGAGGATAATTTTACAAAAAATTATAGTGGCCCCTGTTTTCTTAATGTCATTTTCCATGTCATTGTGAAGTACCTTTCAATAAGTTAACAAGTTAATTTACTCAAAACAGTTTCATTTTAATTTGTAAATATGGTGAAATTAACTCAGTGAAACTGAAAGAATTGAAATCTTAATGATGGTTGGGTATAGAGATCGACAACGTTCATACCAAGATGTTTGTCATTTATTTGATAACGTTCATCCGAAGAGATATTCTATTGTACAATCCACAGTGTCTAAATTGGTTAGAAAATTTAGAGCAACTGGAAATGTAAAAGATATATTCCAAGGTCTGGACGTGCAAAATCAGCCACAAATCAACATCAAGCTCTTGATGTATTTTTTAATAATAATAATAATAATAATAATAATAATAATAATAATAATAATAATAATATTTTATTTGCCCAACAGATATAAAATCCTTATTACAGGACAAAATAGAATACATCGCGAAAACATATGTGATATGTATAAATATAAGTAGGTATACTTAATACTAAACTAAATTTAATAACTACTAACTAGTGATAGACAACAGAGAAATTAATTAGTTTCCTTATATGTAATTATAATTGCCAGTACAATGGTGGAGTAATGTTGGTAAAGAAGTGTAATTTATGTCTACATCCGTACATGCCAAACTATTATAAAGAGTACTTATTCTAGATACGGGAGATCCTAACATAATGTTAGTTCTTGATGGACTACAGTAAAAGGTATTATTCGATCTAGAAAATTGTCTCGGAACTAAGAAATTCAATCTAGATAATATTTCAGGCAAGTCAATCATATTATGCAGTAGAGAATACAGAAATTTTAGGTCTGCTTGACATCTACGAAGTTCTAGGGGCTCAATATTAAACGTAGTTAAGAGACTTACATGGCTGAAGCCGCGAGGTGGATATTCACCTGTGGAGCGAAAATTTAAATATTTTAGAAAACGTCTCTGTATTTGTTCTAACGAACGTGCTTGTAATTTGTAAAACGGAGACCATACCAATGATGCATATTCCAATTTTGATCTAATGAAGGAAAAGTATAATGGCAATATGCACTCAATCGATGAAAAACAGCTAGTTGTTCTAATTACGAAACCCAGAGTTCTCAAAGCAGCACCGCAAATATTGTTGATGTGGCTCGTAAATGACAATTTAGAATCAAAGGTGACACCCAGATCCTTCAACTCAGTACACCTCTCAAGTTGAGTGTTATCCAAAATATAATTGAAATTTGTCGGAGTACTTTTCCTCGTAAATGTCATAATTCTACATTTAGAAACATTCAAATGTAACCTATTGTCTATACACCATGCCTGGAGTGCATCCAATTGTTTCTGAAGATGCAGACAGTCGCTAGTATCGTTAATAGCCTGGAATATTTTCAAGTCATCGGCATAAAGCAATTTATGACAGTCCAAGACTTCTGCAATATCGTTAATAAAGACAGTAAAAAGAAGTGGTCCTAGATTTGTTCCCTGTGGGACACCAGATGTAGAACAGAAGGTTTTGGATTTATGTCCCTTGTAATAAACATAATTTTGTCGGTTCGAAAGGTACGAGACAAACAAAGACACAAGTTTTGGTGAAAATCCAATATTCGCAAGCTTATGCAAGAGTACCGCATGATCTATCCGGTCGAATGCCTTAGCAAAATGCGTGAAAACAACATCTACTTGAATATTATGATCTAGCTTTTCACACAAATATTGAGTAAAAACTGTGAGGTTTGTAACAGTCGATCGTTTGTTGATAAAACCATGTTGGGAAGTAGTTATTGTGGATCTTATCTGCGGAGAAATGATGGAAAAGAGACATTTTTCGAATACCTTGGCAAAATTACTATGTATGTATTACTTTGTAATGTATTACTTTGTGGTATTGATAATCCAATTACGTCAACCACGCAACTTGCTTTGAATAATGATATTAGTCAATCGTCGGTAGTTCGAATATTAAAAAAGAACAAATACAAACCCTACAAGATACACCTTCTCCATGAGCTAAACGAATATGACCCTGACAGAAGAATGCAGTTTTGTGCAATAATGATGGGAATGATCAATAATAATCCAAATTGTCTAAACCACATTTTATTTTCTGATGCAGCCACGTTTTGTCTACATGGGTTTGTAAACAGACACAACTGTCGCTACTGGTCCAGTTAAAATCCCCATTGGATGATGGAACACCATACACAGCATCCACAAGAACTTAATTTCTGGGCTGGTTTTATTGGGCCCCACATAATAGGTCCATACTTTATAGATGGAAATTTGACAGCAGGTAGATACCTGAACCTATTGCGTGATCACATTGTACCTGACATTGCACATTTATTTCCGGATGAAAATCGACAAGCAATGCCAAACCACAATGTTTGGTTTCAGTAAGACGGCGCTCCACCACATTATGGAGTTGATGTTCGCATGTTTTTGAATAACGTCTTTCCAGGTCGTTGAATTGGACGTCGAGGATCTATTGAACGGCCTGCTAGGTCGCCCGATTTGAGTCCCTTAGATTTTTTCATCGGGGGTCATTTATAAAATAAAATTTATAAAGAGAAACCACAAAATTTACAAGACCTGGAAGCCAGGATCAGGTATGAAGTTGAAGAAATACCATTTTACTGGCTGCAAAATTCCTTGCGTAATTTTTGTGATTGATTAGGTTATTGTCAAGCTGGAAAGGGTCTTCAGTTTGAACATTTAATTTGAGTTATATATTATTTGAGTGAATAAAGTATTATGAGTATTTCCTCTACAATTTTATTATTAAGGCATATGAAAAATATCAAGTCATTTCAAGAAAAAAAGAGAAATAAAAATCAGCATTTCTATGGAAATACGTTGACATAAAAACCACAAGTAGTCTAAGACATGGAGAATAATTAGTAAAAAAAACTTTTGTTAAAGACATTTTGTTATAAAGTTCATATTTATGGAAATAAACCGCCTATTCCATACTTTTGACTAACCCTGTATGTATGTTTTAATACATTATTGTTGTTTAGTTTAGTTTGTTCTTGTACACCTTAACTTTAAAGATAGCGCCCAAAGTAGTCCCATTGTGTAAGGTCTGGTGATCGTGTAAGTTGTTTTCAGAATCTATTGTAATATCCAATTTACTTATCATCAAAGCGTCCATTCGGTTTGTTTCTATTTATTTCCGCATAGTGTGCTGGACAATTAACATATGAAGCCAAACTCTGTTTCGTTGGCTATAAGCAAAGTTGTTTATAAATTCTTCAATTCAAATACAGTATTAAAAAATATATTATATTTAACCGCATTCAATTTATCTTTAAAAAAGAAATATGATACTGTTGTAGACATCACAACATACATCGTGTTTTGATAGCATTGATATATGTGACTGACTAAAAAAATTGGGTTTTCGTGTGCCCACAATCTATCTCTCTTGGTGAAAGGACTGCAAGAACTACTTATTTTGGACTGTTCCACAGTAGAGCATCATATGATATACCTACTCTTGAGCGCAAATTCATTCATTTTGAAACTGTCCTGACAACATTTCATTTTTTTTATCTCTAGTGGGTGCTAGTTCCAGCGACTTCCTAAGTTGGATTGCTTGCCTAATTACCACTGTAACTCTTGTTTTGTGGTTGTGTGTGTATAAATATGTTCAAATTGTCTTGTTACAGTACTATATCGCCGATTATGCGCTGTTAATCACTTTGTTCCCAACAGCGAATGGTAGATCGATCGAGATACAAGCGTCCTCTCGGAGAATTGGACTTCGGATCTTAGCGATCTACCATATTACTGGATAGCCGGTGAACCATTGCGACTATCGACCTATTAGTTTTACAATCTGTCGTTATCTGCTTCACTTCCAAGATTAATATCGTAACTAAGTTAAGACGATGATAGTGCCGATCTGGTAGGGAGGACAATACGAACTACATGTTTACACTACAACGATTAATAATGATCTATCGTTTGAGCAGTTCTTGTAATCATCTCCGTTGCTGCCAACTTAGTATATCCGTCGCTTTAGGTATATTGCAGATTATCTTAATGCTATTACCGTCCATTTGAACATTGTTGTACCTATTAGTTCTCAAATTATGCAACGCTTAGATACGAACAACTTTTCTAAACATAATTTAATTATCTAATTATTATACATGTGCCTATAAAATGTTCTGTGTGAAATTAAAATAAATCAACTTTAAGCTATCCAAAAACAATGTGGAATTATTTACCGCGATGGGGAAACCCCCCAACTGTACTAACTTATAGGCAACAAAAATGAACCTTACATATCTCTGTGATCAAACTTGGAAACCACTGTATATACTCAGAAGTATTTTCAATGTTGAACACACAATTAACGTTCAGTTTTGGCGCGCATCTTTCTATAATATGCCTGCATTATACATAATACATACATATGTGAACCAGTTCCGGAATCGGCAGGCTTGCTAGTGACTTTCTAACATAAACTGTGAGTTTTATTTATTGGGTCAGAAATTTTTCACGTTTGAAAAAAATATAGTGACTATTCCGCTAATATCAATATTTATATAAGAGATGCCTGAAACACTGTATTCAGATAATATATTTCGCCGAAAATATGTAATCGACCCTGGTAATAAGGAATGCTTTCTTAGTTTTCATTGTTTTTTTTTATATTATACAGACTATGGCACATACACATATTAGTAAAGTAAAACAGGATACATACTTATTATAATCAGAGCATGGATAAATAACGTATATAATGATTTAAATTGTTGATTTTTTACTACTAGCGACACCATTTATCGCTTAGGGAAATAGGTTCTAATAAGTTATGTAGAGCGGCATATTCAAATTGTAACGCTCATGGTTACCAAAAGATGAAAGTAATCTAGTAAAAATCTTTTTTTTTTTGATATTAAACATTAATGGAAAATTGGGGACAATGGTATTGGATGTCATTAAAATGTTAGGAAATAATTTATATGAACAAAAGCAGATTATTGTGTTAAATATAATAAAATGTACTAACATACTCTCCTTTTATTAAAAATTTACTGACGGTGCGGTACTCAATTTTTGTTAGCTGAGTCTGTCTAGCTACCACTCTTTGAGTTATTGTAATACGTTTGAACCTGTATAACCCTATTAGGGCTATAATTTATGCCGTCTAAATCACATTGCTAATAAGATCCATAATTCACAATGTTTTATACCTGTAAAAATATACATTGAAGGGTTAAATAGTATATTAAAATAAAAATCCAAAACCAAAAGTCACAATTGAATCTATTCATCATTTTATTCCGTAACTTGTACTATGTTTCCAGTATACACCAAACTCGCAAATAGATCTCGCCTTGACTAAAAGCTTTACGTGATTTTTAAACCCTGAGGACTTCAAATAACGAATTTCACTTCGTGCTTCCCACGTCTGCATATCCAACATTAAGCGTAGCTCCTCGAGGGAAATTACCTTTACAATAGGAAATGTTTCTAAGAGTAAATGTTTAATGTATGCTCGCAGTTCTAAAATATCTGCATCTGTAACGTTACAAAGAAAGTAATTTGCCTGAATTTGTATTATTCAAACCGTTCAAGGAGTGGCCTTTCATTTTCAAGTCATGTTATTAATAATGGAAATGACCATTTGTACAAAAATTTGGATTGTAGTTATGTAAATAAAATAGTTATAATTACAGTTTTGTGAAGTTTTTCCTATATAATCTATGTTTAACACATCAAGGACAATAATTGATAGATTCTAACGATTCTATCGATAGCTCGATGGCGTAATCGTAAAAGTGCTCAGTGCCTGCAGCAGGAACGCTCGATGAGGGATTCAAATACGCCTAGGCACAACCGTAGCACCGTGCTGAGAAATCGGTACCTCGCTCAAGCTACTTTTCATTATTTCCGTGGAACACCTTACAAATACTAAATTATACATTAAGAGCTGTAGCGGTAGTGTTGACAAATACTACCGGTTGGCTTCTCGAGGAGCTCAAAGTAGCTATCATAAAATCACAATAACTTGACGTCAAATTAAAGTGACTTTCTGACATCGCTCACCTACCAGAAGGTTTTCGTCTTTAGCGTGGTTTACACGCCGAGTTACCATAACCTTTTAGTGCCCCCTACCGTCTTTTAGCTCAGAAAGAGAAACGAGAGAAATACTTTTTTCAAACAAACAGCAACGGAATGCGAGACCAACGGCAACTGAAAAATAAAACATGTTGTTGGCAGTACCAGTCTGGGGGTGAGCTGCAAACATAAATACATAGTAAAGATTTGTGGTTTAGGTGGTGTAGGTGTCAGAATAAATTATCAATAAGTTGGCCGTTTATGCATGATTACTGTCCATCCGAATGTTTAGTTTTGATGATTGTAAACTTAAACATATTTACAGTATTCAGAAATTGCATCACTGGAGATAACTGTTTCTTAATGCATCCTGTAGTAACAGTACAGGACTTATACAGGTGATATTCCTCGTAACCTGTTTGTTAGAAATTGTATAGATTCTAGTAATATGTAATAAATTTCTAAAATATTGTGCCAACTTTTAGTACTATTAGGTTTTCAAATTTCAATTTATCAATATTAATTGCTACACTCTCCATAAAATTTTACATTTCTTATTAAAACTTACATTATTGTACATTGCTTCGTAAACACATAACTTCTTCTTCTTGAATATAGGTCTCAATATTTAATTTAGTTGTAACCAGTGTAATACCTAAATAAACTATACACGGCAAGGAGGGGCAATTTCCAATGCAGTGCGATGAGGAACGTAGAGCAGTGGCACGGAAACTCGAGCGTCCCTATCAAAGCACGCTTGTTTAGTATTATTCCACTGGTCATTGTGAATGCTTATCAGTACACATATATTTAGAAAATGTTGCATTTAGGTACGATTCCGAAACAGCGTATTTCGAAGAAACTAGAACACGTAATAGCGAGTATGCCGGATTTAGAATACGAAGGTGATAGAATTAAATGTATAAGGTGCAACAACTATTTGACGTGTACCAGCAGGTAGAATTGTGAACGCCACCTAAAAAGTACAGAGCGGGCCACTTAAAATGATGCATTGAAATTATGGCCAAACTAAATAAGAAATTTAAAATCGGACCAGGTAAAGTTATGGAGTTCTAAGGGAAGCACATTTTAATAAAAACGTGGATTATGTACCATCTATCATGACGTCATACCGAAATCAATTTGCATTTATTTAAATAGAATGTGATATTTTTATTGTAAATTTCTGAAACAGCTAATTTTTTAAAATATACCTGTATAAAATATGATATACAATATTGTTATTTACCTGATGCATATTTGCGTAAAACGCAAAATTTGAATTGGGCTGTCATTAAGTGTCACTTGGCAACTGACAAATATTCAAAATTAATTATTCGTTTTTTATCTTTTCTGTCTATAGCATAGTGCCCTATTATGTTTGACGGTGTATTCTTTTTTTACTCCTATTAGTAACCTTATTTCAGCTAAAATATTTGTTAGATTGGCTTAATAATTATATTACAATTGATTGAATTGATAGTTTTACAAACTTACTGCAATACTGACAGCATGGAAATTTTAATGTTTAACTTATGTAGAAACAATAATTTGGTGCTGAGTGTTTGACATATTGACCAACTTGCATTAAATCTGCATCGGCAAGTGCAAAAACATTTGCCGCTGACGGTATGAGTGGGTATGAGCTCGTATACTACGCGATACTACTACTTTTATAAACACAATATTTTAGTCATTTTGTTGCGCAAATAGTACTTGTTTGGGGATTATATTTAAATAGTTATTATTAAATTTCGTAGTTTACACTTCATATTTTAAATTTAGCAAGTTACACTTTAAGATAAGCAAATGGCAGAATTATATAGTGATTTAAGTCAAATCTGACAAATGTCATACACATTAACATGCGTTACGTAAAATTTCGGTCAACTAAGCTTGAAACTTCGAAACCGCGAAATTTAAATAATCAAATTTCATTCTTTGTTATTACAAATACAGTTGGATAAAATATTTAATAAGTGATTGTGATGTGTTAGAAATACCATCTTCTTACAATATAGTGACAGAAAACATACATGTGCTATTTAATAAAATGCAAATTGATTTCGGCGTGACGTCATCGTGAAGGTTATAAAATTTACATTGTTATTAAAATGTGCTCCTCATCGAACACTATAAGTTTACCTAGTCGGATTTTTAAATTTTTATTTAGCTTGGCCGTAATTCTAGTGCATCATTTTAAGTGGCCCACCCTGTATAAAACACTATTCTGCAATCCATGACAAACGATACAGCGAACACTTAACATTTCATATGGCTGTTTGTTTTATTCTATGCAATCTACCGTTCACTTTCCTAGACCAAGAAGAATTTGTCTCCTTCTGGAGCAAGTATTCGGATTATACATTACCAAGTCGGATATCGATAAGAATGTATATGTGTTATTAAAAAGGATTCAAATTTTCTAATACTAAGTAAGACAAATTTGTGAAGGTGAGTCGAAAGATCCATTAAGTTGTCAGAAAGATTACTTTAAATTTGCAAATATAACATCACTCGATGTGGAACAGTCGTTTTCATCATTAAAACATATTTACTCCGCACGCCGCAGCCATTTGGCTGAAACAAGTGTGGAAACATATTTAATGATTCAAATATTTAATAGATGCCATCCAGTTTGTGGTTTTATTGAAGCTTCTTAAAACAGTAAATGTTTCAGCACCTTATATACTATATTTTTTGTCACTATTTTATGTGTAAACATTTATGCGCCCGTATCGCTCATGCTTTCTCATGAAAGTCGCGAACATAAATGATGCGTATATGTAAACTTTAGTGAACGCTCGCCTTGATACGGCTGCTCGGCCCCTTTACGTTGTTCTCCACACTGCACTAAAACTTGTTCCTCTTTGCCGAGTCTAATAAAAATGACTATAAATTTTAATAAAGTTACATTCTGTTGAAAGAACACATTATACTCCACTTCAAATACATATTTTAAGGAATATTTTAGATTTTTTGATGTATAATTTAGAAAATGGCTTTACATTTTTTTCATGTATAAATGGGATAAACTGTAGCAACTTATGCCTATAGTATTACAAGTAATACGGAGAAATGGTAGAATTGTAGCAGACATTTCTTTAGAGCAAAGAGCGGTGTAAGTTTGCAATATACCTATTATTCCGATACCCTTGAGAGAACTGTGATATGTGATATTCGTTATATTGTACCAATTTTTGTGTATAGCAGATATAATTCTGTAAACGACTTTAGATATCGTCAAAGTATTTTGGCATGAAGTTTGAATTTCATGAATCACAAACTCACTGGAATTTTTATCGAATTTATTAACTCCGTAAAACAATTGTTTTGCTATACAAAAGTTTCTTCAGACCCAATATTTGGATAAATATACAAAGTGAATTTATTAGAATTTTTACAAATGTATAAATTATGGAAAAGATTGTATACATATAAGCTTTATATCTATATCAAACAGTATTCAGCTAGAGAGATTTAATAAAATTTGGTATATTAAAACGGTAATTAATTAAACGGGATCCGTTTCATATATGTGACAACGCATAAAATATGCATCAGGGTGTCCCAGCTGACGCGGTTTCTTTGATAATTTGTTTATTTTACAGTATAGAGAAAAACGTTTCAAATAAAAGTTGTCCCTATTTATACGATGCATAGCCAGAAAATATTTTCAAATAAACAGGGTGTCCCAATTATAGAAAAAGGGTATGTAACTTTATTATTTTAAATGGATCAACCTATATATTATATATTTTTTAGATTCTACATGATATTTTAAGTAACTTTTATCAAGACCTTTCTAGACCTGTGTGCTTTTGTTTTCGAGAAAATAAATATTTTATCAAAAATTTTGCAATTGCAGCGCTCTCGTTAATGAGCTGTAGGATCAAAACTAAAAAGGTAGATAATTTTGGTTTTCCCAAATTGATACGTCTTGAATTGTTTTACTATTTATCCTACATTAACAGCTACGGATCTTTTTGTTGACATACAGTTACTGGCGCCAACATTTGGAAACGTTTAAATGCTCTCTGTTTTTTTTAATGGGACATCCTATATCTGCTCCGAGGGTTTGATGTAAAATTAAATTCTCTTTCTTTTGATATAAAGCTGCGTACTGACTTGAGCAAATTTACGCGCACGAACGCTGTACGCACACAAATCCTTTGATAAAGGTGAAGAAACTGACAAGCGATGGATACCGTTCGTGCGCATATGTGTTCGTGCGCGTAAATTGGCTCAAGTCAGTACGCAGCTTAAGAATGTACCCATTTATCTTCAACCGTTTTAGAGAAAAATGTATATTTCTTCTGCTACTGTCGGAACAGACCACTTCAATTTGCACAAAGTAGGCTACGTAACAATACTATTATGACAGATATATTTAATAATCATTTGTACCAATTATAATTATACACAAGTAATTTCAATTTGTATTGTAAACAATTTTAACAGAACAGGACCTTTCAACAAATAACAACATAAAAAGCGCAACAAAAGGAGTTTTAAAAAGACAAGGAAATGCGTGAACTAGGAAATGCGCTTTATAAATGTAGTGTTATTAAATTCATTAATTTATTTTTCGAAATGTCTTCCGTTTTGGTCGAAACAATTACGAACACGTTTTTTAAATGATTGCACAACATTTCTCAGCATAATTGAGGTGATTTCTTGAAACGCCAAGATAATTCGCTGTCACATATATCTTCTTAGATGAATTTTTACATTTTTTATAAGAGGATGGGAACAAATGTTATCATCCTTTGCTTGTGCAATGGTTAATAAATATATCTGTCATAATATTATTGTTACGTAGCCTACTTTGTGCAAATTGAAGTGGTCTGCTTCGACAGTAGCAGAAGAAATATACATTTTTCTCTAAAACGGTTGAAGATAAATGGGTACATTCTGATATCAAAAGAAAGAGAATTTAATTTTACATCCAACCCTCGGAACAGATATTGGATGTCCCATTAAAAAAAAAAACAGAGTTATTGGCATTTAAATGTTTCCAAATGTTGGCGCAAGACTGTATGTCAAGAAAAGGATCCGTACATGTTAATATAGGAAATAGTAAAGCAATTCAAGACGTATCAATTCGCGCAAATCAAAATTTTCTACCTTTTTTAGTTTTGATCCTACAGCTCATTAACGAGAGCACTGCAATTGCAAAATTTTTGATAAAATATTTATTTTCTCGAGAACACATAGGTCGAGAAAGGTCTGAATAAAAGTTACTTAAAATATCATGTAGAATCTAAAAAATATATAATATAGGGTGATCCATTTAAAATAATAAGGTTACATACACTTTTTCAATAATTGGGACACCCTGTATATTTGAAGATATTTTCTAACTATGCATTGTATAAATGGGGACAACTTTTATTTGAAACTTTTTTCTCTATACTGTAAAATAAACAAATTATCAAAGAAACCGCGTCAGCTGGGACGCCCCGCACCAGATCGCTATCCTGAATTTTAATCTGTTGTGATTAATAGATTAAAAATTTAAACGAAAAAAGTCGTAGTCACCTGTGAATTTTTAATTAAAATAAACTCTGCATTTTATATCTGCCATTAGCTACGTTGCATTTACAAAATAACGCCGATAATTATATTTACTTTTGCGATGAATTTTACGAAAAAAGAAATGGTAAATATGATTTATGCATTGGGTGAGAGTGAAAGAAACTGTTTATTAGCCAGTAGGATTTACTGTCAACGTTATCCAAATGCAAGACCTCCTAGAATCGAAGCATGTCAAAAATTAAAAGAACGTTTTGAAGCATCTGGAAATATTGGTTATTCGAAAAAGGAGATTAAAAATCGAAAGGTTACTAGTGAGGAAAATGAATTAAATATTTTGCTATCGTTGGAAGAAAATCCTCAAGTAAGTACACGAAATTTGAATATCCAGACTGGAATAAGCAAGAGTACTATCAATTGCATCATAAAAAAAATAAGTACCATCCCTACCATATGTCATTACAGGACCTTCGTGGAAATGATTTTGTAAATCGTTTAAGTTTTTGCAACATTATGTTAAACAAAATGAATTTGGACCGGAATTTTCAATCCTCGATTTTATTTAGTGACGAAGCTACTTTCAAAAGTACCGGTTTAGTTAATAGACATAATATGCATTATTATGCAACAGAAAATTCCCATTGGGTCAGACAAATTGACTTTCAACATCAATGGTCAATTAATGTATGGGGTGGCATAATTAATTTACAAGTTGTTGGCCCTTATTTCTTTGAAGGAACGGTAACAGGAGTTACATACGAAAATTTTTTAAAACATCAGTTACCTAATTTATTGAAAAATCTCGATCTCCATACACGAAGAATAATGTGGTATCAACATGATGGAGCTCCACCACATTTTCATAGAAGTGTAGGAAATTTTTTAAATAACTGGTGTGTAGAACGATGGATTGGTCGGGAGGGCTTGGCCTTCAACGTCTCCTGATTTAACTCCTATTGATTTTTTTCTTTGGGGACATGTTAAAGAACAGGTTTATCGAAACATTCCAACCACACCTAATGATATGAAACAGCGTATAAGAGCCATTTTTGAAAGTATTGGACCGCAAACTCTTACTGATGTTAAAAACAATTTTCGCCACCGCTTCGAATTGTGCATTCAACAAGACGGTGGAATTTTTGAGCATCTGCTATAAATATGTTAACTTTTGCATTTTATTTATTTATTTATTTAAGATTTTGCATTAATCTAATGAATATTATTTTTTGTTTTTGAATATGTTGTAGTAATTTGTTATTATTAATAATTAAGGCTGACAGCAACTTAAATTAATTTTTTTCATTTAAATTTAGCTGCAATTTCAATTATTTAAAAATAAATAAAATGATTATAGATTATTAAACTTGACGAAAGTAGAAAACTTCTTGTCTAAACAGATCTCAAAATTTCTTTCAGGTTTCGTCTCGATGTCTCCACAAAGTTGGACATGTTGAGACACACAATTGCAAATAAAACGACAGCGGTAAGAGATACGCCTACATATGTTGATATCAATGTCTTTCTTTTTAAGAGTACCTTCAAAATATGCTAAAATATACGGGGTGTTCCATTTAAGAAAACATAAGTTTGTATCGTCACTCATTTACACAACACTGTGTATAGTTGAAAATAATTTTAGAATGTGTATTTTAGGAGTGGCTACAACTTTTATCTAAAATACTTTTCTCTAACTGTAATAATAAAGCCAACACCCTGTATAAAACTAATACACAAAGAAACTACAATATCTGCAATTTTAATGACCGACGCAGATATACTATTAAATTTGGAAAAATGCGTCAACGATCACTCTATTATTTCAACAGATAACAGTAACAATAACAGTAAATTATACATACATACACTTTATACTTGTTAAAAGCAATCATTACACTAATAAGTAAATATTAAAAGTTTGAAGAAAAGGGGAAGGAAACGAACCATATGTAATTAATGTTGAAATAAGTTTTATATCCCCTTCTTTATTGCTCTTTGCAAGAACAATTACATACGGATTATCTGTCATTTCATTTCTTAGAATTTCTTAAAATTCCTTTTAGGGAACGTCATTATAAATATACAAATTTACATGCATTATTATCGATGTATGTATGGATGTAATGTATGTTTCATCTCATAGCAGGTATCAGAGGGACGATTGTTTGTTTACCAGATCATAAATTTACAATTGACCAATTTTGTATTGAATATATATAAGTTTACGACGTCCCCGTTCCGATTGCTAAGAAGGGCTATGAAATTCCATAACGGTATCGGTTAAGGTGCTCTCCACTGTACAAGCATCTCATAATACAATGTAATTTCGTTCCTAGTAATTTATTTTCATTGCGTTTATCTTGTGTATCTTGACGTTCTTTAAAACGAATAAATGCTAAATTTCACCTTAGCTACAGCATCGGTCAGGTTTTGTTTTTATTGGCGCAAGTGACGTTTATCCCTATATAAACATTTATACTACTGCGGCAAACTTCTTAAGAATTTCGCAAGTCGAAAACGTAGGGATAATGTACTCTATAAATTTCGTCTTTCCATAATAGCAGCAAACCTTTCGCATTTTACAATTACACTTTATTATATTTTTATCATCTTCCTCTAATTCAAACAAAAAATTGTTCTCGACTATTCTTTCTTTCGAACGTATGTAACTATTAAATCAATTCTCTATTAGTAAGCAATCGCAAATTGCTTTCTATTTTATAATCTTTACGCAATTACTGCGGCGAACGATTTTAAAAATCATTTAATTTGCGTCTGTTGGTAAGTTTGTTTAGACTTCTGTTTCATAGAATATACTATTTATGCGGTGGCACGACCATTATACGTCAGAAAACATTACGGAAAATTATACAATTCTTCTTATGAACGTATGTACATACATCAAATGAACGTAGAATACCACTTGATTCACTACTATTTTGTTTTGTATATATTTAACTCACATTTAATTCAATCTTATAATTCACTCTGCATTCACCCACATTGTTTCTACAAATGAAATTCAATTTGCTTCGATAATATCGTACAATAGCAATAAAAGGTATTTAGTAATAAATTTTTGACTGTGCATAAATTATAAACGATGATGAAAGGAGTCCTTAGGATTTGCTTAAATAAAACTATAAAATTAAATGTTGTAAGATGTTCACTTTTGTTGGACTGAAAGGCGTTTGGTTAATAGACAATGTAAGGCAAGATGATCTCGCGACAGATATTAAGCAAATACCCGCGATGTATTGAGATTTAACTGGCATTGTAGAATTAATCATATTGTGTACTGATGAGACTATAGAAATCCGAAACACTGTTTATTATATAACTTCAATTCAATATGTATATGTTGTGGTACATACATATGAATACCTTGGTATTTATACGTTTACGTTTATAAATCTTGTTTTTTGACAGACTCGAAGAAGAATGCGAATTGTTAAATATGTAATAATGTTTTCTAGAAATTATATCACATCAAAATTTGCCTATGAATTCAATCAAGATGCTACTGAGTAACTAGTAAAAAGGTCTAAAACAAAATAGGAAATTGGTTTAGGTTAGCAAAATATTTAAAATACAGTTGATCTTTTTTGGGACATAGGATTTAAATTTAAACATTTATAAAGAAGAATATACTTAATTCTATGGTAGTATTGGTGTTCCTACCCACAAGGTTTGCAAAATAATCTACGCATTTTGAAACCTTAATTGAATGGCTATACTCATTGATTTGTAATATAGCCTTAAATAAAGTACATAAAAGGCACCCTACTAAAATATCTATTATTTTTTAAATAATCCGCAGAATGCGGCCAATGGTGACTAATCGAATCTCCTTTGTGTTATGGCTCTTTACACGAACACAAAGTTAGTGTTTAGAAAGTACTCAGCAACGTGCAAAGGTACGATTAGGTATAGGGCAAACGATGAGTCCATCACCAACTACTGTGATAACAGTAGTACTCTAATTAAAGATAAAATTATTATTATATATTAGAAGGCACTCCTAAATTCTTGAACTTATCTCTTGTCATACGGTGACGGATGTAACACACAAAACCTCTTTACCAAAACTTTTGAAGTTCTAACTCTAAATAGGAAATAATGGAATAGTGGAGAATATGAGCCTCGATAACAGGTCCGATAGTATATATAGGTGAGTGAATTTGCAAACGGATCTTGTTTTAGCAGTATGGCGGATGGATAGGCTGCGGATACAAAGAATCCTGAAGGTCTGGGCTTGTTTTCTATTGGATACGAATATACTAGCAGAAGAAGTTTCAGCGACAGACAGCAAACCAGCACCCAGATTCTTTCGTAACTAACAACTTCTACTATCTCGCAATTAGAATCTAGTTACAGTGGCGGCCATATAATTAAGAACGGCATCAACTGTTCTCGATAGTTGATGGCGATTTAGCTTTAATGTGCACATGCAAGATATATGATTTTTTTTTATTCGCGAAACTGACGAGTCTATGAATTCTCTTTAAAACACATGTGCAGAGCAGGGGTTTGTCAATTGCCGATGTCTCGGAACGAAAAAAACGGTTACAGTTCGCCGAATCAGCATGGACAGATAATTAACAACGATGTAGATATCAAATAGTTGTCGCTTTGCCGTGTTACTGTGCATATCGAGAACTTATTATTTATACATATAAGTATATATAATATTTCCAATTATTTTAATTTGAAATAAACATGGCAAAAAGCAAAAGTTGCGATCCTACCATGAGAAAATGTAATCCTAAGTTATACAACAGAAAATGGTCATATAAAAAATAGCAGAGCATTTGCAGTGTTTAAAGACAATGGTATTTCATGCTGTCAACCACTATAAGTTATATAATACTACAAAATATAAAACGAAAACAGAAATCCAGAAAAACCACTGCTAAGACTGACGCAAGAATTGTACGCTTAGCAAAGAAAAACCCTCGACTGGGATCTAACGAAATAAGGCAAGAGATATTTGGAGAAGCTGGTTCTAGGGTGTCAGCAAGTTTATGTGAAGCGCAATTATTCGGAAGAGTGTCGCGCAAGAAAGCTTTGGTTAACAAGCGTAATCGAAAGACACGCTTACAATTTACAACAATTCATAGAAAATTGACGATTAACCAATGGAAACATGTACTCTGGTCGGACGAAATCAAACTTAATCAATTAGGATCTGATGGCAAGCAAAACGTATGCCGCGCCGTCCACCATGCAAAGAATTCGATCCGAGGTATACTGAAATAACGCTGAAGCATGGAGGTGGTTCCGCAATGGTTTGGCGTTGCAGGTTCTGCCACGGAGTTGGTCCAATTTACAGAATCCAAGGCATTATGGACCAGCCCATGTATATGAACATTTTAGAAACCGTAATGCTACCGTATGCCTGCTGCTGTATGCCTAATGTCTTATAAGTAGGAGAATTTGCCGGTTGTTTGGAAATTCCAACATGACTATTATCCAAAGCACACCACGCGTACAGTAAAAAATTGGCTACATCAGAACGCAGTCACAGTTCTGACCTGGCCCTCGTACAGTCCGGATCTGAACCCTATGGAACGATGTCAAAAGGATTGTGCAACAAAAAGACATAAGAAATTTAGATATTTTAGATAGATATTTTAGATAGATTTTAGATATATTAGATCTATTTAAGCAAGTAGTACTAGCATGGCAGAGTATTCCTCAAGAACGTTGTGCCCGTCTCGTTGAATCTATGGGTCGAAGTTTTGCAAAATAAAGGGTTTCCCACAAAATATTAATAATTAGGTGTAACAGTTACTGTTTTTAGGGTATATGATATAGTTTTTAAATACACTATCTCTTGTTCTTAATTAAATGTTACTTAAATAATTATTTTGTTTGTGAATATTTGAACATATACTATACTGCTTAATTATTTAATGTATCACTAGTAAATATGAAAAATATCCCAACAATCTAGCGTTCTTAATTATATGGCCACCACTGTATGTGACGTTAGCAAAAGTTGCTAACCACGGAAACAAAATACGGGTGCAGCTCTAGTTGAGCTGGAATTTCACAGAAACCGACTAATTAGCAAAAAATGCGTTAAGTCTGTAACCAGCTTATGGAATACAGAGAAATGATCAAACATGAGATAAACACAATCTTACAACGTTACGATAAGAACATTGTGTCTACTGGTGGATGTCACTGGGCACAAGACCACTAAGGCGGACTATCTAGAAGCAGGACTAAGAATTTAGGCTGGAGGATGAAGAGCCACTTCTTCATATACTATGCTACTATAAAGTATTCAGTGGCATTTGGAAAGAAACCTCGGTGTTGAAAACACAGGCAAACAGATCTTCTACTCTATGCACCGATAGTTTGCACTAGTGGGGTAAAGGGAATGTAATTTTAATGGTGGTATTTCAACTACTGTGTTGGTTAACTTCGAAAATATGCATCGTGTAAATAACGTTGTTTTATCTCTTGTTGTGGTGTTTATATCGTGTTTACGGTGTGTTTTGAGCACATATTTACTTATTTGCTTATAGCTTCGGGTGTGAGTTATTTTGTGTATATTATGTGTATAGCAGTTAATAATGGTTGTGTATATTGACAGTATAGACCATGTTTAAAATTAAGTTTCTACCACTGCCAACTTATATATTTTGGGAGCTACGAAGTTGGTTAAATTAGCAAGTTGGTAATATATTTATTATTTATAACAATTAACACATATAAGTTTTCCTTGTAATTGTCAAATAGGTGGTTTTTCGGGTTTATACGAGTATATTCATCATTGGCAAATTATTGCTTTGCTCATCTCGAAAAATATGACATACGAGAAGTATACCTAATTTGTAGAAAAATTCGAATGAAAGCATTGCAGTAGTATTCCGGAATATCTGCTACGTCCAGTACCAAACAAACAATACTGGCATGTTTCAAAATAATCTAACATGCTTAATGCTTACTTGCGTTTCGTAGTCCAAAGCAAAAGCCTTCGTTTCGCTATGCGAATTCGTTATATCTCAATTTTGTGTATAAACGCAAAAACTATTGCTTATTTCATACTGGACGTTCCAGAAATTCTATAATGCTTCTACTATATTGTTTCTACAAATTTGTGAACCCAATAACGCACGATATATCTGGTATAGGTATGCCAACTTCAGTCGTGAGACATACAAAATAATTAGAGTGGGTGACTAACGGATCGAAATTATTATAGCAAGGTGTCCACTATAAAATAATAAGGTCTACAGGTTCAGCCGATCTATTTAAATAAATGGTGTCAATCGATTGCATTTCTTTAATATTTCAATTGCCCTACGAAAAGTTAAAAATATTGATAGGATTCCGCCGTTATCAACGGTCTCTTGTTACGCGGCACGCCTTGTAATAGACCATTAAAATAGTTTTCACCTTTCAGATTGATTGATTGAGACGATAGGTATGATGTGGTGTACATTTTCAAAAATATTTTCTTTCTATTATATGTTAGCGACTCATAGTCTTGGTGTGAGGTTTTTAATAGTTTATACTGTTTCACCATACATTGATATAAACTAGACAGATAGATAGATAAAAGGGCAATTTGTTTTGCTCCAAGATCACCTCTTAATACATCAAAAAATGTCCCATCTTCTCCAAAAACAAAATGAAATAAGTATTTATAGGAGTTTATAAAAAGCAGATAGAAATAGACAGAAAAGTTAGCGACTATTTATTCCAACGCTTGGTTTTTTTCCGTTAAGATATCGAATACGATTATATCTAATGTATTAAAATTTGATGTTAGTATTAATTACATAAACATCCATAAAAATTGATTCGAACGCGCGTAGAAGTTTGCAAACTTTAATACGAAATTTAACCGGATATAATCATCAATCTTAATGAAAACACCCTAAATTAGAATCTAAGGTTCTCTTCTACTAATGACTTATTAATGTTGCTCATCGTCATCTCATATTAATTTCAGGTACTTATCAAGGACAATGGCTGAGAGGGATGAGACATGGGTACGGCGTGCGAACGAGCGCCCCATTCGGGAAAGCATCCAAATTTCGAGCGACCAAGGCGATCCGAGCCTCTTTGACGTCTCTGAAGAGCAGCGAAGGTGCTGGCAGCGAGGTCGACAAGAGAGAGAAAAGAGTGGATGATACTAGGGGTGGCTTCGTCTTGAAAATGAATTCCACGGAACCCTCAGGGAGACGAAAATCCCTAGGTTCCGGTAATATTAAGAAAGGATTACTAATGGTAAGTTTTAGCGGGAAAATTACTTGCTAAAAGCGGAAATTACCTTAACGCATAATGTATACATAGCTAGAGCGTGGATATTGGAAAATGAGAGAGAGAGAGAGAGAGAATGATTGAGTAATGCAGAATGTTAAGTAAACTTCAGAGAATGTTACATTAGCAGATACATATGTATCGTACATGTCATAGAAACTAAAATAATTACTAAATATTAATATTCGTAGAACATAATTATTTATATTTTCGTTAAGGTTATTTGTTTGCAAAATATTTATTGAACTAGTAATTATGACTAACAATGTATTTTAAAACTATTGTGGATATGGTATGCAGCAAAATTAAATAATATATAATAATGTTGGGGCGATAAATGTAAGCCGCGTGTATTATATTATCTAACGTACTATATATACAGGGTGTTTCCTAATCTAATGTCAATATTTTAGGGGGCGATTTTTTGGTCCATTTTGAAAAGAAAATTTCATATGAACGTATGACCTAAACGTCTTAACTTTTGAGACACAGGGTGGTAAAGTTTTCAAAAATAAATAGTTTTTCATTAATTCCTGTAATACTACTTTAGATATTTTAATGAAATGTGGTATACGTGTGCTACGTATCAAGAGGCATTATTGAGTGCACCACATGTTTCTTTAATTCCACCAGTGGCATTCGTACGGAATTGCAGCTACCTATTTTGACAGACGTTGAGGTCATACGTTCATATGAAGTTTTCTTTTAAAGTGGACTCAAAAATCGTTATAACTATTGACATTTAATTAGGAAACATCCTGTGTAGTACGTAATTCCTAACGTACACCATTATTCCAATGTATCAAAACTATTTAATATGAATTTTTCAAATATATTTTGTACTCGTGATATATGCAATTTTTTTATATTTATCATTAATTCGAGAAAGTTTATTTAAAATCAGTTATTTGCTGCGCTATCTATCTATCAGCAAGTCGAAGGTGAACAATTTAATTATCTATTTTAAAAATATTTAGTTGTGTTTTTATACTTATGAATTTAATGAAGTATTAATTAATAGTTCATTAATTCATGGATTTGAAGCAATTGTTCAAAAAATAAACCACAAAATAGAAATAGAAATTTGAAGGAGCTTCTAAATGAGCTGTCACTCGAATATTGTTGCCATTAAAAAAAGCTAGCTATTTACTAAAAAAACTATGCTTCAGCTATAATTTACGTACCTATGTTAAACTTCTTTTAATTCGGTCTGTTCTTTATCTTTATTTTATAATCACAGCCTATCAGCACGAAACGATACAGGGTTTCCTCATATAATAAAACGGGTTATATGTTATTTGCAAAATGAATCTATAAATAACTTCTACAGAGAAAACAATGTCGCTATTGTAACTGCTTTTGTTTACACATTACCACATAAATTGGGATTACAGGAATTGTAACTTCTACTACACGCTCAAAACAACTCCCTCTAATTAACCATACTATTGTAAGCAATCGTTGCGCAATATTAAAAAAAAAATTGATTAACACAACGTTGGGTAAAAAATTCGAAATTTTTTTATATAATAACGGCCATGATTTTCAACAAGTACCACAAAGTTGATGAATGTCATTGCTTTAGTAAACCAAACTGCCTTCAGTTCAATATAATCTTCGATACGATTACAAAAAATATTAAATCTTATTTCATTCGTCAAGAGACTTCTTTGTTGTAGTTGCGATCCAAACATTTCTGGTTGAGAGCTGGAAGTCTTAACCGTCTAGTAATAGAGATTTTTTTGTATTTGGTTTTCAGATTGATTATCGATTGAGAATATTTATAGTTAGAGAATACAGAGTTGGGGTTTTAAACTAATAGGTCCGCTCGGGACTTTATTTTTAAATTATTCTTAAAACCGAAAGGTAAATCAAAAGGAAAGGATATACATATACATTTTTGAACTCTGATCAGAAATAAGCTGAAATTTCAAATCAAATTAGTGAAAGTCCTGACAGAAATGTACAAATACTATACTATAAAAAAAGATATAATATGTGATGTACATACAGGGTTTCCACGGCCGAGTGGGACATAGGGAGAATACATATAAAATCGGTTTAAGGTAAACATTATCTCCCTAATACTACTTCATGCAAATTTAAGTGCCGAATATTATAACTGGGTTAACAATGAACATTTCCACAATCATAGTACAAAGAAAGTCATTTTAATAAAGCCAAAAAAAAAATTATTTCTAAACCTATTGTACGTGAATTCCTAATAAGGCTTTTCACACGTAAGTTAAGATAGGTAAGTGGAAATGTTTATTGTTAACCCATATGCGGCCCTTAAATTTCAATGAAGTAGTATTAGGAAGATAATATTCAACGAAAACCGATTTTATATGTATTCTCCCTATGTCCCACTTGGCAGTGGAAACCCTGTATATACACATAGGGTGGTCCATTTAAAGTGTAACACTGTAATATCTTCGAAACAATTAGTATTATGAAGAAAAGTATTAGATAAAAGTCTAATATAGTTAGACTTTTGGGGCTCATTGGATGGCGCTACTGTTGTCACTATAAAGAAAGACACAAAGGTCATAGCAAGGTCAACTCTTTTTTTTTCATATAGCATATGGTATTTTTTTATCAAATTCTAAAAAAGCAATAAGTTGTGAATAGAAAAATAGTAAACGACATATGACCTCAAATTAATATTAATCGAGATATTTCGAAAAAAATGAGGACATAATAAAAGTCAGTGCAGCCATTTTTTTTAATTTGTTTGTTAAATGTAAAAGTAGAAAGTTAATAGTAGCTACAAATTGTTTACATAAGGTAAACAGTTGAAGAAAGCAGACGGCTATCGAATTAAATGTTCAAATTGGCGGCTACCAGCCTCAATGCACTTTCGGATTTGCGCAGAAAAATCTCTATACACACGCAGTAACATGTCTTCAGAAATGTCCGCACATGCATGTCTTATTTTCTGCTGCAGGTTTTCTGGTGTTGTTGGTCCCGTGTCATATACAACAAGTCGATATTGTATACTTAAAATTCGCGCACTTGTATTCGCGATTCTTCTGCGCGAATATAAAAGTGCATTGGGGCTGGTGCTCGCTAATTTGAACATCTAATTCGATAGCCGTCTGCGTTCTTCCACTATTTATCCTATGTAAACAATTTGTAGCTACAATTAAATCTCGATTACTATTAATTTGAGATCATATGCGGTTTACTATTTTTCTGTTCACAACTTATTGCTCTTTTACAAATTGATAAAAAATACCATATGCTATGGTTGCTATGACCTTTGTGTCTTTCTTTATAGTGACAGCAGTAGCGCCATCGGATGAGCCCCTTCATATAGCTAAACTTTTGTCTAACACTTTTCTTCATAACACTAATTGTTTCGAAGATATTACAGTGTTACACTTTAAATGGACCACCCTGTATATGCGTTCTATACAGTAGAAACAGAATATGACATACGAGGGAGGGTTATTATATTCGCGGAATGGGGGATAAGGGGTGGAAATAAAAAAACCAAATTATTTTTCTTTTTCAATATATTCACCTACAAGACGGATACATTTTTCACATCTTTCAATTAATTTATTTATACCCTCATAAAAAAATGATTTCTCTTTATCTGCAAAATACGCCGAAACTGCCTCCTTGACTTCATCATCGGCAGTAAATTTTTTACCCCGCAGCTCTTTTTTCATTTTCGGAAACAGGTAATAATCACTCGTGGGCAGGTTTGGGTTGTAGGGTGGGTGATTCACAATTTTGAAGCCCGCCTTATGCAGGGCAGCTAACGCAACGCGGCTCTTGTGGACGGGCGCGTTGTCGTGCAAAAGCAGCACACCTTTCGTCAATTTTCCCCGTCTTTTCTCTTTAATGGCTTCTTTTAGTCGCTCTAATATTGAAGCGTAATATTCTCCGGTTATAGAAACACCAACATCTTTATAATCAATCAACAATATTCCTTCCGAGTCCCAAAATACCGTTACCATGAGTTTCCCAGCTGATTGTGACACTTTAAATTTCTTGGGAGGTGCTGTGCCTTTTTTATGCCACTGCATGGAGTCTTGTTTGGACTCAGGTTCATAATGATGAACCCAAGTTTCGTCTCCATTAACAATTCGACTCAATACACCATCCTTGTCTTCATTACAGAGGTCCAAAAATGCACGCGAACACTCTACGCGCTGTTGTTTTTGCGGCGGCGTGAGCATTCTCGGCGATAGCTCAAAGACTAACTGTCCAATAACAATGAAACTTCGTATTTATACTAATTATGAGTCGCTGCACAGGCCACGCTCCCAATGCGCCTAATCACCCCCCCTACAACCCGCTCATTCCGCGAATATATAAACGCTCCCTCGTATATGTACATACAAGCAACACTATCTCACTTCTTGGCACTTTGATCTTTTATGGTTCAATATTAATAACATTCATTAATGTGAATATTGTATGAAACTGAAAGTTTAGGATGTAGATTATATTGGAAACGTTTTCATTTATATTAAAACTATCTAAGGTTTCCGGTTTTATCGGAAATTGCATCAAATATGACATTTTAAATTAAAAATTCTGCATAACTTTGCATTTTTGATTTTTTTATTTTTTTGGCATAAAAATGTTCATTCTGTCAAATTTGGTTTCCATGTTTATCAAAATTTTAAATTTATATTTTTCAGTGGACCATCATGGGTACTCCTTGTTATATAACAACTAATAATAGAAACATTCATTTGTTGCTTAGTTTTTTTCTCGTATTTTAACGATTGTAAGGATCGAATTATTGAACTGTTCGATATAATACGAGTACATTGTAACTCGCTTTGATTTACTAAAAATGCAATCTGAAGAAAATGTAGAAAAAAACATTATAACAGCAAATAATTTTGTGAGAGAACAATAGCTTCTGCTAACGTTGTACTTTTATTTAAAAATAGAAAAATATAACCTTGTGTGATTGTCTCCTGTCTTTTATTAGAACGTAATGGTCACGCTGTCATGCTGTATTCATTAATTAGTTTCTAGTTATTCTCCGTATAAATGAACCATGGTTACGGGAATATAAAAAATGTTTCAATGCTAAAACACAATCATATATTCATTTCACACAACAAATTTTCTTTGATTGGAAGAGAAATCAATATAGACACTGCATTAAATTTAAAGCTTTCAGGGCTTGTAAGCTTTCAGGGTTTGTATACACTCGCTTATCATTCCGTATTATACTTGCTATACTCCATGTGATTATCTATATGATTTCATTATATGTATTACTACTCATTTCAAATTAAATCTGTAGGTTATCGGTAATTGCAAATCTACTTGTAACATGATAAACTGAAATAAATCCACTCGCCTACATCCACATAAAAACTGTACACCAATAAATTTACATTGATTAGGTGGAAATGTGAAACCGTTTCGTATTTTACGTTGACATATGTATGTAGGTATATGATAGATGATGTTATTTACAGTTCACGTTATGCGGTATTACGATAATATATGTACTTACGCACTGCCTAACTACACTCGCAAGTACGTCTGTTTATGGCAGTGGAAATATAAACGCAGTATGAAAAATTCTTCGTCCAAATAGAATTTAATTAAGGAATCAATTTGTAGCTATGACGCATTCTGTAGTAAATATAGTATGGTAAATATCTATTACCAGTAAATCGAGATGAGACAAATCAATCAAATATATGTATTTTAATGAAATGCAGATGTACCTACTGAATAACTTTACCAACATTTTTTAGACAATAGTGACGTATGAATCGTTTACATTTGATTTAATATCTAGCAACACTGCGCTTACTTTTGATCACAACGGCATTATCTTCCGACATGCTTTTAATACCACAGCTGATACCTGTTTTCATTCGTTTCCGTTACACCAAAATTGGTAATTATGTTTGAGTAAATCCATGTCGTCTGCATTTTTTATTAATTACACGATACTTCTTAAAGTAACTTATTTTTTAATTTTTTTGCGTGTAGTGGGTGCTTGTTTAATCGCCCATTTTGTACGTACGTACAGCCAAATGTAGATCTTTTCTACAAAACTCTTCTAGAAATGCTTTGTATAATAATTCACTCATCGTATCTTCTCTAATATAGTAGTAATGGAACCTACTGATATCACACAGGATCAAATCTTTATACTTGAGGACTGCCTTGCATGTATGTAGGTACTGACTTTTTTAGTACTTTGTAACTATTTGCTGTAAAAAGTGAAGGAAACTGTTTTATCAACAAGTCGATAAAACAGTTTCCTCAAGATAAGTTACCAGGATTAATAGCCACTAATCAAAAATTAATTTATTATTAGAAACACTTTTTTCTAGTAACTGGTAAGACTGGGCGAAATATTGATACATCGCCCAGTATTCGATACCATTACTGATATCGATTTGCTGATACCTTGGATAAGATTGGTTTCTTGAATCGATATCTCGAACTGATTCCTTGAATAGATACCTTGGTATCGATACCTAGAACTTATTTGTAGGTATAGATTTTTTCTGGCTGATTGCAATAATTATATTCAATAACATATATATCGTATCAAATGTACATCATGATACTTTGGCATTTTTTTACAATTGAATTACACCTACCCCTTATTCATCAATATTTAGGTCAATATTTGAAAACGAGTTCCATATTTGTTCAGAAATGATTCTTACGATAACGTAGTTCGTTGGTATCGATACCTAGGTATTGATTCCTAGGTATCGATTTCCAAGGATCGATACCTGCCGATACTTAATCGATTCCAGTACTCGGAATCAATACATCGGTAAGTATCGATTCCTCGATTGGGATCGGTACCCCATAACCAAAATGTCGATATCGCTCAGCCCTAGTAACTGGTAATTAATGTAACGGTGCATTGTCCTTGAGATGTCAGATGCAATGTCTTCTCTAACATACTAGCTAACAATAAACAAGAAAACAGGGCATCTATTATAGTCTTTAATAGGGCATTGTAGTCCTTAATAAAATAGTTCTAGTACCGGATATAATCCACAGGAAAACCATCAATTTCGCATCGTAGTTAAAATTTTCCTATTTTTAAAAGAGAACAAGTTTTCATGTTACTTCTGTGATTGTATACTCTTATTATCCACAATAAAATTGTCTTTAATAGGTTAAATTCTTGAGATGTATTCATATGTTTGTACGTATTCCATAGTTGAACAATAAATTTGAAATGCTTCTACTAAGTTACAACTTATAGTAAGCAAATGAAGAATATTAAAAATATAAATTTGAAATTGTCTATAGTTGTCCTAAGTTGATTGTTCCCAGGAGCCAATTTTAAATTAGCTATTCTTTTATATATATACAGCGTACTTGACATATGTATATACGTACAACTATATAAGTCGCTTTCTGTTGGTAAAGGCAATGCGGCCATTGTTAGGATTTACAATAACCCTGAAAATGGATCTCGCAAGAAGTTGCTCTCATTTACAAATTCTACTTTCAAAACATGCATGGTACATTCGAAATAAGGAGACAAATTTAAGTGTTGCGAACGAGGACTTAAGTCTATGGATCTGGATTTTGGTGAAAATCCCATACCAGGCATACGATAATACTATGAATGGCAAAATTTTGGCATGAAGTACATCAGTACTTCGCACGGTTAAGCATTAATTTGCTCCGTTTCTGAATTTAAAATTGAGTTTGGTTAGGGTTGCGTCAAAATCAGTAAACGAGCGCGATTTTCTGATGAAAAAAAAATCTGTTACATTTTCCACAAAATAACAATGAATGTTAATGCAACGTACGATATTCATTTATAAAATGTTTATAATGTGAGAATTATTTACGTTTTCAACATTTTCTTGTTTGGACCAGGAAAATATTCTCAGAACTCAAATTATTTTAGCTTTTTTTAATTCATATCTTGAAAAAGACATATTATAAGTCATTAAAGTCAGTAGACCAAAAAGAAAATTATTGTGCACCTATCGGCTAAGGAAAGAAAGATTTTAACTAAATATCCATTGAGCGAAGATAATAATAAATAAACCAGTTAAAGATTTTAAAGCTCTCAAGAACTTAATAAGCAAAATTAACGAAATAAAAAGAGAAGAATGTTTTACTGATACGCACGAACTAAGATTCAGAACCGATTTTCTTAAATTTTAATTTTAAACATACGTCACTACGAAAGATTTTCAATAAGCGCTCCTATACGAAATTACAAGAATAGACCGATGACAAATCCGTGAAGCAACAAAATTCAGTTTTAAAAAGACATATCCTTTGCATAAAAAATAATGGTAGTATTTTGACAGTCTTAAATTTACTTTGTTGAAGTGTGATTTATTATTTTTGCAATAAACTGAGGCACTTTATTTTGTATTCAATTATTGACTTGTTTAACTTTTCAAAAGTCAATTATGTTTTCAGTCGCAAAGAACTTAAAAGTAGCTATAGTTCATTTATTAAAAAAAACCACATGAAATGATACATTGTTGTTACAGAGAAAATAAGCTACTTTTTAATAATAATAATAATATTGGCAGGGAAGTATTCGACCGTACAACGTAGGAAATAGTGCTTCAAAAACTCAGGTATGCGGTCTGTGACTGAAGTCAATAAAACTCTATTTATTCAAATCTCAATAATTTGTTGTTTATTAACAACTTCATCAGGAGTTTACTACAATTGATCAAAAAGAAAAAGAATGGTCAATAATGAATTAAAATAATGAAAAGTCAAACTACTTACAAAAAAGTCTTGTAAAATTAGCGGACAACATCAAAATTCAAAAAATCATCACAATTATTAAAAACAACACATTAAAAGCAATTAACAACATCTGACTTTCAGACAATGGTAAAATTTTAAATACATTATTTGCTGAGATAACGTTAGACAAGAATGCGTACAAATGTGCAAATCAAACAAGAAGAAAAACTTCAGATGGTAAAAACAAGATATATATACAGGTTGGTAGGTATCAGGCTTTCTCATAAAGTTGTAATATGTTACAATAAATATTGCTTAGTTGGTCTGTATCATTTTTAAAGTTAATGGTGTTAGATGTTTTATTGATGTGAAACATCTCCAGAAACAACCTATTTTTGTACCTGCTTTCAACATCCAGAATCACAGCGTTAATAAACAAGGAAATATTGAGATTTGAATAAATTGTTTTATTGACTTTAGGCCGCATACCTGAATTTTTGAAGCACTATTTCCAATAATAATAATAATATTGAGGAGAAGTATCGACCGTACTACGTTAGGGAGGAATTGTATAGGAAAGTATAGACCGCATACCCGGTGTTTTTCATTTCCTCCCTAATAATAATAACAATAATAATAATAGTTCTTTATTGCCCAACAGAAATTTCCAATTAGTGGACAAATATATAACATAATATGCACAATGTAATGTACTTATTACATAATAAATTAATTTAAAAATAACAAAATTAATTACATATTTGAAAGTAAACTCAATAACTATCTAAAAATATCGCATTCAGAGTTAGCTTCTTATCCTGACACTACAGAATTATTTTATTGAGGTTGTTTTGTAAATGTGTGGTGTCACTGGGTGAGAAATTTCAAAAAAAAAAAATGTTTATGTCGTCAGCACCTGCAAGGACAGGACAACTTAAACCAAATTTTTTTTAATGAAGTTGTAGCCAGATATGGATACCATTTAATAAAGTTTGTGTCATAACTGGAAAATAACAAGTTTCATTTAAAAAAATAATTTATATAGACTAACAAAAGCTTAGAACTTTTTCTAAAGAATCGATACAATAGGTATAGTAATTCTCATCGTATTATCGATATTCAAAATCAGGAACCCTTTGGCTTAAGTCTTGGCTTGAGTCTTAGGTTCGAATCGGATTCTAAGTTACCAAATTTATGAAGAAAAATTAAATGGCTATCGCTATTATGGGATTACCAATACATATTATCTTTACTTACTATTTCTCGGAGATATTTGACTTTATACACGCAGAGAAATATTATTATATAATATTATATAATATATATTATTATATTATTAGTTCGAAACAATCCCGTATTTGTATATCCGCAAAACTATATAGTGTTATCACAAGAATATTATTTTCTAAGAAAATTGTTTTGACGCAAAACAACATTGTTTTAATGTAAGACTTCCGTATGTCGACCACTGAATTGACAATTTATAAGCAATTTAACGGAGAGTACAGGTTTTACCGAGTCCAAAACGGCCCCTCTTTTCTTGCGGAGATTAGTCTAAGATACCTAAAAATCGTTCTAAAGTGTTATTTCTAGGTTATGTTTCGCTAATGTGAAAATCCTCGCAGAAATGTCAAAACACTAGTGAAACATAACCTAGAAATAACACTTTCTAGAACGATTTTTAGGTATCTTAGACTGATCTCCGCAAGAAACGGGGGTCCGTTTTGGACTCAGTAAAACCTGTACTTTCCGTTAAATTGCTTATAAATTGGCAATTCAGTGGTCGACATTCGGAAGTTTAGCCAATGGATTATTTACTTCAAGTACAACGTTTGGTGGAAATTATTCCTCCAATTCCCATGAACCTAAAATACACTTCACATAATCCATTATTAGATATATGTACTTTTATTACTGCAAATTTCCACGCCTTAACTATAAAAAACTTATATGTATCTAATTCTTGCAAAATGGTGCACGCAGATAAAAAGATTGAAGTCGAATGCACGTATGTATAAACGCTTCATATACACATATAATCTCAAACGCAGCTGCTCGAAATTTGCAATTCAGCTATTTCACAAATAGGGAAGTTATTCAGATCAAATACGTATTTTACAACAAATATAGTCTAGATTGTATTAAACGCATTTACTTATTCCAAGAAAATGTGTTTGAATCAAAACAGAAATATTCTAGCATTAAAAATATTTGGGTAAAACAGTATATTTTCTTAATTCAAGAACATTTTTCTCTGTGTGTAGTGAGTCCGATAAATAATAGCTGTAGGATCACCTTGTACGATGACTGACGAAGAAGAATTTGTATAATATTTCTACAATAAATTGTAAGCAATTCCACTGAAAATCCGAGAAAGTAATAATTTCGATATTTAAATATCGAGAATTGACGAAAAAAATGTGATCTCGCCTAGCCTCTCTACTTACATACATTACCCCGTGCTTCTTATAAACATGTGACAAAAACCTAATGGATAAACAACTTAGTTTTTAACTAGTTTGCACATTGTTATTACTGCAATTTGTCCTTTTTTCTTTATATTAATTTAATTTATGTACCAGATATTTCATGGGCAGGATCGTGGTTAACGACTAGAAACACATACCTACATTAATGAATAGTAACAATTATCATTTCTTGTGTTTTATTGTCTTTTCTATATTTAGTACTTAAATTGCATTCTCCAATATTTTTGTAATATAATTACAATTTGAACGCAAGCTACAAACTAAAAAGAGCGCAGGATCAAACATAAAAGAAAACGTATATTCTCTCTTTCAAATTTAACGAAAATTCCAGCTACAAAAGATAAAATTGGCAAATAACTGGAATATTTTACCTTTAGATCTATAGTGTCTTGCAGACTTTGGATTTCATTGACTTTTTTAATTTCCTTTCAGGGCTGGAAACTGAAACAGCGAAGCGCAAGCGATTTAGAGAAGAGAGTACAATCCGGTAGCATAAGATCGACAGCTTCTTCCGCCTCCTGGGTCAGCTCCGATTCAGCGCAGTCTGGCATGACTAACGCCTCAATTCCTTCCGATTCCAATGCTAGTTTCGTCGTTGAAGTAAGCTTACTGTTTGTAAATTTATTTGCCAAAATTACAGGTGATGTAATATAAGTATCATTGTCTTGTGTTTAAATGTGTTTTTTTTCACACGTACACGGGTGCTTCATAATTATGTATCGGCTAGTGATATACAGATATAATTTGTTGATATCTTGAGTTTCAAAAGAATCAAGTACGGAAAATATTGAGACTGTCGGAAGCGTTCTTACAGTAGAAATATGTATGTCCACATGATGTAATGTGATACAATAATTATCAAAATACCAAGATTAAAAATGTCAGCCTGCGTCTCTCTATACGCTTCATATTTCTTATATTGAAATGAACTGTCTTTCTTATTTTGTCTATGCCTACAAACACTGCAGGAGTCAGATCTGTTAGCATTACAAGCATATAAAACTTCAAAGTTGCACAACTTAAAAAAAATTAACTTACAAACACTGCAGGAGCCAGTTCTATTAGTATTACAGCTGAGCCGTAAAATTTTATGTAAAACTCATTGAAGTACCAAAAAGATATTAATCATTGTCTTAACGATCTAAAACATAAAACATTTCAAATTGCAATGCAGTAGATTTTAGTGTATAAATACGTTTCTCTAACAAATTTCACTGTTTCAATATATCTAGATGCAGTCAACCATAAAAATGACCCAATTAAAAATTCACTTATTCCATAGTTAAGTTTGGAATTAGAATAAAACTTTCTAAAAAATTCAAACAATACTGGAAGCTTTTTTTATTAATCTTTACAGTTGATTTGGAGTCAGTGAGTAATGGTAATTAAATTCTGTATATAGTGAGAAAAATTGTTAGATTTTGTTTTTAGTGTTTCCGTTTTTATTACGTTAGTACTTCGAAATATTGTAATTGTATTGCGATGTTATAATAGGACTCTATTCATATTATATGAGTCACAAAAATTTGGCATACGTTCCAAAAATCCAAGGGCTACATCAACATATGCTATTTAGAATATTATAGGTACTAATGCACTTAAAAATATAATATTTTAATAATAGCCGATTATTTAAATTACGCTACGATTTTAAATAATATATAATTATATGTTTAAAAAACAAGAAAACAACATTAAATGAAGAACAGATGGCATAAACTAAATAATTTTAATATCCTTCAATATTGGATCTAATCATTAGTATGTAAAATTAAAAACAGTTATAAGAGCAAAAGCTTTAGTAAATTTAATTGTCAAAATTAAACTAACTAATTTACTGAGTTTATTAGAAAGTGAAACATTAGAGGATCTCTTAGAAAATACATTCAGATTTTGGCACCGCATTCTAACAAACAAAGTGAATAAAAATTATGAATTTTTAGTTAAGCTATTAGTTTATATTAAGAGATAAGCTTTCAACTAATAAGATACTATCAAAACACTCATTAAATTGCAGATTACCAATATATTTTGGTAACTAAGATAAGGTTTAAATTAAGAATACCATTTACGATAACTATATACCTTTGTATTCTGTTGAAAAAATCAATCTTTTTAGGCGAAAACCGAACACTTCAGACTGTGAGTGATATATAGACGAAAACCTGTATGCTTATTTGGACATTATTGTGTACAAGATTTTTCAAAGAAGCTCCAGTATAAAATCTTTATTTTATATTTCCTAAAATAATATTCAGTACTGTACAGATAAATGTATAATTTTCATATCGCTGTTGAGCCCTGTACTTAAATTTCCTACATCGAATTATCTACTACTACTAATTTTTTCATACGTTTTGAAGGATGAACAAATGGATCCAAGCGTAAAGGAAACCTACATGGGAGAGTGGAAAAATGACAAACGAACAGGTTTTGGTGTTAGCGAACGATCAGACGGTTTAAAATACGAAGGTGAATGGTACAATAACAAAAAGTACGGCTATGGTGTGACGACATTTAGTAACGGCGAAAAAGAAGAGGGAAAATACAAGAATAACGTTCTAGTAACAAATCCTAAAAAGAAGCACTTATTCCTAATGAGATCGGCTAAATTTCGAGAACGAATAGACGCAGCTGTTGGCGCCGCTCAACGTGCATCCAAAATTGCGTTGCAGAAAGCCGACATCGCGATCTCGAGAACAGCAACGGCCAGAGGGAAAGCAGAACAAGCTGACATATACGCGGCCAACGCTAGAGAAGATTCCGATTACGCGTTAACGGTCGCGAAACAATACGCACCTGATTTTAAACAGCCCGGTTTAGAAAAGCTTAAAGCTAAGTATCGCGACAGGTACGTTGCGGACGCGACTGCATATAACCAGAAAGACTTTAGTATGCCGAATCAAAATTCTATGCTAAACGAATTACCTATTAACCAAACATCTCCTAATCCAATGTCTAACCAATTTTCTAATCAAATAAATATGCAGCAGAAAGGTAACCCAACCATGTTGCATAATCAAATACCTAATCAAACGCCTACCAAAGTACTTAACCAGCCATCGTCGAATTTACTAAACAATCCCACACATAATCAAAACTTTTACGGTAACCATCAACCATCCGACTTGCCAAAAAGTAATTTTCCCAATACTTACCAACAAACTGCTAACATACCGAACGCTTTACCGGCTCAACAGAAAAAGATTATCCCGTCCCTAACAAATCCCGGCAATTTCCCAGGTGGTTTTCTAGCTAACCAAATTAACCAACAGTTAGATAATCACAATCCATTACAGACGAAAACGGATGCAAACGAGGAACCTATTAACAACAACGAAAGTGATCGTTTAATGCGCAACTCTTTATCCGCGAACGATCCGAACCAGTTAAGTTCGTTGCGGAGGGTTCAAGGCGCGTCTCTACTGACCGTCCTTATCTAGGTAGCACACAGCAACAGTCGTCCATAGACCATTTCGACCATTATAAGAGACCGCCGAGTAGGGATAGTAGCGTGGATAGATATTCGCGGGCGACGGAGAGGTTAAGCGCCTCACGGCTTCCTTCGACTGAAAGGGGACTAGCGCCCGCTGAAACGTTGGTAGATAATAAAAATATCCGAGCACCGTCCGTGGTAAGGGGTACGACACCGGTGCCGTCCCAGGCTAACGCGAAAAACGGTTCCATTCTAACCGGTAATCCCATCAAGAATAATCCATCGACACCTCAGTCGCCTCCATTCGAAGAAATACTTCTCAAAAAGCGAAATCTCGGTCAGGATATTATCCCATCGCCTAATCAACCGAAGAGGACGGAGAGTTTGTACATTGCCGGAGGAGTTGGTGCAGCTGTTGGATTTGGCGCTGGGTTTGGTGGTGGTTTTGGTGGTGCCTACGGAGGTGGTGGCGGTGGCGGTGGCGGAGGAGGTGGTGGAGGAGGAGGAGGTCCTATTGGCGGATACAATGTTAAAGTAAGTACATAGTTAGAAAAACTGTAAGTCAACTTAATTAAACCTGAAACTTATTCATCGTTCTCGATGCGATTAAAAATTATATGAAAATGCAGATGGTTGTATCAAACGATTTCGTCACTTTTAAAGAAACACCATTCACTGAATATTGCATGGTTTTAAAATTATAAAATGTTGTTGTCATAAATCATATTCCATTAAAGATAATCCTATTCGATGCAAATTTTAAAGATCTTCTACATCAACCGCAATATACGTAAATGACGGCACATAGCTGTGCCGAGACAGTGTTTGCAGTGTGAACTTATCTTTCAATTCCTGAAGTATGTCCACTTGTAGTTCAATAAAACAGCAAATTAATTAAACACCAATTTATTTTAGAACATATAAAATTATGTTTTCGTTAATAAGACATCTTCAGTGGAAGAAATTGACATTTAATATGTGTCAAAATACTAATAAGCTAATAATATAAATGGCCATGCCTATCAACAAAAATATCTAAGAAACAAAGAAATCAATGATATCTATCAATGATTTTTCGAATTTCTTCCACTGAAGATGTCTTATTAATGAAAACATGATTTTTTATGTTCTGGAATAAATTGGTATTTAATTAATTTGCTGTCTCATTGACCTACAAGTGGAAATACTACAGGAATTGAAAGATACGTACGTAAAGGTCATAATATAGATATACATATTAATTTAGTGTGAACTATACAGATACCTAAACATTAAAAACTCTATCATCCAGAATAATTTCAAAATTTACTATTTCTTGATAATTTCACCAAACGCTTACCGCATAACTTCCGTTTTGTCGAATTATCAAATCCGGCTGTTAGGAATCAAAATTGTTGAATATCACTTCTTATTTAAGGACACAATCCGATGCTCAAAATGCTTTTAAAGGAATTTTTTAATAAATTATTCACAGTTACCGCAGATAACTTCATTTTCAGTAAAATTAACATGCGACTGATATTCTGGTACAATGCCTTACTTCAAAATGGATGATCGGTGATACTTCGTCGCTTTGTTAGTAGGTTTTTTTCAATAATGTCATAAATAAAAAGTGACAGAAACTTTTGATACGGCCTATTTCGAGTTAATTTTTTTATTGTAAAACATATGTAATTCAGTTTTCTAAGACAAACAAAAACATGACAACAACAACTTGCAAATATTTTTATAGTATCACAAACTAAGTTCTTTGTGATCAATCTTAATACTCAATAATTCAAATGGACTATCGCAAATGAATTAACTTTCCCAAATTTTAAAAAAAATTATCACCAGCGCAGCGCATATTAGCAATTCAAAAAATAACTTTAGCTTAAAATGTGTTTACTAGAAATGTTGGATACATTTCATATTCAATGAAATTGATATTGTGCGAAGACTGAGGTCATAAATATAAAAGTTATTAAGAAAATACATGAGTGAATAATAAATAACAAATATAAATTCTGACAGTTCTCTTCAACATTATCGCACTACTGGGAAATCAATAATTCTAATAATCCTTAAACAGGCAAATTCAGATTTCGATTAAACTTTGTAGACCAAAACTGGTAAAAGTATAACCCATATCTGTTTCAGTTGTTTGTAAATTTATAGCAGTTATGATTTTTTTTATAACAATGTATATAAGCATATTCTAAATAAAAGATGAATGAGTTAAGGGGGAGGGAGAGAGGCGAATATGATCTTCCTTGCCGTCCGTTTTTTATTTTTTTCCGAAAATAATTTGGGTCGTGTTTGAAACTATTTGTAATATACACAGAAACAGGTGTTACCTACTTCCTTAAAATTTAACAATCCAATCTATTCAAGGAGTATTATTTCTACATCGATCTCGTAAAAGAACTGATCTGATATGATACTGCACGTATATAATTATTACATTTTTTATTTCAATTATACTCCTCAACACAAACTAGTTCTAACAACTGGTAGGTATTCAAGTAGTTCAAGTAGTAGTGTAGAGTATTTTTTGTCAATTTTCTGGGCTCTCCTTATAAATATGTCGTGGTTAATGACGACTATTCAGTAGTTGAGCAATTGCTTGGAATAAAATTTCCGCATACCATTACATCGACATTTTTCCAAGAATATCGCTTCTGTAGTTATATCGTTCAAATTATATTATCAAAAGAATCCACATCTTAATTTTCTAGATATGCACTTACATACAAAGTTGGAATGTATACAGAATAAACTTGTCGAAAATGGGCGATTCAGTCGAAGAAAAACTATGGGTTATACTATTAATATTAAGGTGCACTTTCAGTGCGGTGTTTTATCGAGATCTAAATTTACTAGTTATCTGTGGTCCTTTCTAAAAAATAACTACATGACCATAAAATTAAATACTAATTATTTATGTACCGCAATAATAAAATGCAAAAATGCAAGATCACACAACGGTATTTTGTTCAAGTACATGTTAACATTTTAGTAAAATTAAAAATATTTTGAAATAATGTGCTGATCTCAACTAGTAAAATCTTACTTCTTTATGTTATGGTGGTTTGAATTTTTAACAAATTTTTATCTTCATCATATTTTACGGGAAACATTCCACAGTTTTTAAGTAATTTTGATATAGAAGTTCAATACTTTTTCTTTACAAGTGAAGTGAGTTTAGAAACTCACTTATTCATGCGTTAGATTCCGCTAAAAATACCTCAAATATACATACGTCACCTAACTTCATTCCATTAATAATAATTAAATTAAATGTTTACTCTTGGAGTGTACATGTTTTTTTTTACTGTCAATATAACCTTCGTCGAAATAAAAGTCAATTACCTATCCTACTCCTTTGAAGTACAATTTGTGACAGACCATAAAAATATGTGATTTTAAAGTTGGCATCTTATCCCAGGTACACGTCAGTTCATTACCCTTATAATTTTGTTTTTCCAGGTTGTCAAAGTAAGCATTGATTTTTTATATTATTATATACATATACATAGTCACCAAATTTATCTGCTGCTCTGAATAATACTTTCTGTTCCCTCAAAATAAAATAATTTCATCGTCTATGATTAAGAACGTTTATATTTTAAATGTGTGCTACTAATATATTCATCGATTACTAAAATATGTGTACTTTTCTTGAATTGAATCACTATGTGAAGCCAGTAATTTATTTTTATCTCTTCACTAACGCTAAAACTTATCCACAGACTTAAAATAGAATTCGGTAACAGCATTCACGTGAAAAGGTTAATGCATCACTATAATTATTACCAACATTACTGTTAAAAACATAAATCTAACTATCACTTTTAAATATTTGTTAGATTTGATATATTGTGTATGTATATACTGGTCGTTTTATATATTATTTTTTTCGTTATTAGAAACTTTTCGAAATTCTTATAAATGAAGACTAAATCATTCATTTCTGAATTTTATTAAATTAAGCTCTGGACCAAATTTTTTTGCTATGTTTTTCACTAGTCTTTAAAGAGAGACTTGTTAGAGCTTAGCTAAAATTAATTGATATAATGCTTAAATATATGATTTAGTATTATATAGTATATTAATTAAAAATAATAAGAACTTGTAAAATAGTAGAATTTTAAAAATTTAATAAAAATCATTGTAACAAAAATCATTGTATAGACAACTCATAGTAAGAAATCACTGGTAATGACGGTTTTTTACGCCTACCATATCAAATGTTTTATCCGAAGCTACACATATGTGTGTCATGGTTTGTTGCTGAGGCCTAGAACTGAAAGTTAACCCAAATTTCGTCTAAAAACTAGTTTTTCATTGCGAAAAAATCGCTGTTTTGCATGAAAAGTTTCTAGAACGCATAATATCTCGAATATTAACCTAAACTGGCGGCCTAGACAATACAATTCAAGATTTAATGAATGTAGTCACACAATCCACTAAAAAGCCACAGATTGATTTCAAGTGAAAGTAATTTACATCAAATTTGCTAATTTGATTCTACTAACCACTTGATATTATTAAATATTTTTAATTCATATTAATTTACCTCATTTCAGTATATGCTGATAACAGTTTTCACGAAAACAATTTAAGAGTAAGATATGAATGGTGTATTGGCATTTTTCCATACTTTGTAAATTGTAAAAAACAGTTCAAAATTATAATTCCGTTTTATAATATTGTATAAGTGGATTAGTTACGTTGAAAAATACAATTTTCTATCATTATTAAATATAACAATTCATAAATGGAAAAACTACTTCAAACAATGATATATAGGAGTAATATATTGATCTAGATATTACAGCAATGTCTTGTGCTATGATATATTACTCTTCGATTCGAGCAACTTTGGATAGCAAAAAAAATAGCAAAATTCACGTAGACGCATGGCGACAATCCAAATTTGTTTTGTAACGACGTCGTGACGTTTTAAATGGTGGTGCGAATTTTCGGCGAAGGGGACCGCGATCCAGTAGGGTGGGGGAACAGTCTAAAAGTATTCACAGAGCAGACCAGATAATAATAGAGCCGCCAGTATTCGGTCAACATCCGGATGCTACCGTGCTCCGAAAAATCTATGTAACGGACATGTGGTATCAGAATAACGAGGACGATGAGGAGGAGGCCCTCATATTCTCGCCGGCTTTGATGGCGAGGAGGGCCTCGGAAAGTTGGATTGACACTCCACCCGTGGAGGTACAACGACAACGCGTGCTCAGCCGCCAAACCCGCTTTTTCGTTCTTATCTCCATCAGCAATTGTTGCACAAAATTTTTTTGGCCGTGAAATTAACACCGCGTGGTGATGTGCCGTAAGTAAATGTACAGCATGTATGTATCGGTCGTATTTATTTATATTGTTGACAATCCGGTTTTATCCAACCTCACAACTAGAAAAATAAAACGTATCACGTACTAAATTAAACTTTCAGATTTAAGGAAAGGAATATTCTCAAAATGTAACAAACAAAAAGTCAGATTCATCTTATTTATAAGTTTATGCGTTACATTGTAGTTGGAAATGTTCCGAGCTATTCTTTTTCTATGATTATTCCTCTTTCTTTAAAGAACTTAATACTATGCACTTAGGTACTTGAAATACCACTTCTATTTGTGCACGTGATCATAATATATATATATATATATCAATATCTAACAGGTGTTATCGCATATTGGTAAAAGGTATTTGAGAAATAACAGAGACTATACACGAAACACTACATAACAGAAGATTCAGTTAAACAAGTATAAAGATGAAAAACCGTAATGTAATTTTATGAACAAAATAACAAAGTAACACATTTCAAAGTAATGGTTTTAATACAAATACATCCAAACAATGAATTTTAGATAAGTTTTGATGATTTGTAAAATAATCTATTTGAAAAATATTAATGCTGAGTACGCGTAAAAAATATCAATCTGCCTAAAAATTGCTTTCCAAAATAACTGAAAAGTGCACTACTTTTTTTCCAATTTATAGTTGCTTTATCAAACTGCAGATGGCAAAAGCATTTATGTATACTGTCGTTGAATTTTATACATAAATACCAGTATGAGTGATCGTCACATAACATACATACATGCATGAGCTGTCGTAATATGATTTTGCTAACTGTAAGGCGGATTTTACTTGTTTAATGGACAAACAGAACAGAAATAAATCATACCCATCCGCTTTAGTTCATGACATTTTAGTATAGACGCGAACAAATACTGAGAGAGCAACAAGGAAAGACTGATCATATTTTTTTTTCATTTTAAGACCAAGGTCTTAGAAACAGCGCCTGACGATAATTATAATAAAGTTATCATTAAAGAAGGTCTAACCTAAAATTTCTTCATTCCTAATTTTCACGTACAGATTCCAAGAATTACTTACTGTTTTGCACTTGCACTTACGTACGTAAATTTTCGCAGTGTATTCATAAGGTCTCAATATTATATTTTTATTTTACTACGCTATCTCAAGCTCAACGATAGTATTCAGGAATTCAATGACTTTAATATATCGATTACTGTAAAATCCTCTTTCAGGTGAGTGAATACTTTACTATTAATTTGATATATCCCCATAGTTGAGCACCTTAGCTCCATGCATGCTTCCAAATCTGTCTCTGTCGACGTGTACTGCTGAAGCAAGTTAACCTATATCAAAATGTTATATTCAGCTCGTTCTGTTTTTTTATGCTCCCTCCACCAGAAATTCGTATCCAACATCATTCCCAAATGTCTATCTGTACTACAATGAGGTGTCATTCATATGGTAAAGCTCTTCACTGAATCTCTTGCTGCAGAAGTAGAACACTCTAAACTCTAAACACTTCAACCCGCTAAACAGCAAAAACTTTTACTGTCATTATCAAGGCGACAATAAAACTGACTAGTTTTTCAATTAGTTGAAACTAGTTTTATTATCGCCTTGATAATGATAGCTTTGCTGCAGTTTTTGGTGTTTAGTGTACCTGTTTGTAAAATCTACGTGAACTCAGCAATTTTCGAATAATCCCTTCTAGGTTATTATCGGCTTCAAAGCTGTAATCTGATGAACTGATGATAACAGCAAATTTCGTAAACGATTTTAAAAGACCAAGAAAGACCCCGGAACCTTTTTGGAATGTGAATAAATTTTATTTATTTATATCAACAGATTTATATTAACGAAACAGCAGGAAAAGAGACAAGTAAATATTGGTGGTCACAATTTTTTTTGCAACATTCTCAATATAAGAATATACACATTGAATAAGGCACATTGTAGTTGTCGAGAATTCTTTGCACATGTTGTAGTGGTATAGTTTATATTACAATATACGTTAATTGCTGATTACAATAATGCCGAAGTCGACGGTGTTCAATTGTGCTCTGGTTACGCACTGGAGTTTAGTAGTGACATAAATCAACAAATTGAGCTTTACTCTTTCTTTATTAAATATTATTAATTATGTTTATTACTATTATTATCCTTAGAATCTTTTTGTAATTATTATGAATACGACTAAGTCTATGAACGGTAAAATCTCGCTTACATGTGAGGCTAGAATCTAAGCTGATCTATGGAATATTAACAATTAATTTCTACATACACGTTTTAACACATTCTATTGATTGCAGCTCCAATACCATACATTTTTTTATTCTCAATTGATAGTAGAGTAGAAATCAGTACATCATGAAATGTAACGGCCGGCTTAACAAAATCATTAATCAACAAATTTAGAAAACTATTTTAAATATTTCAGTTGAATTCAATACAGTCGAAAAATAACTCTAATATCACAAAGCAACTGTTACTCTCGAATGTAATTATTTATAGACATGTATATCTTTTTAACACTTGTGTAGTGAATGAAAGTATGTCTCTGTTAATTTTGAAAAAAATTCTTCTTGTACATTTTATTACAGTCAAATCAATTTCAGTCACAGTGTAAATATTAACATTGAAATGTAGGTGTTAATAGTTATGCGTATTTTGACAAGTTTTTTAATTTACTGTGGCTAAAATCACATACAAAATCGAGGAAAGAAAACATGTTTACCTACTGTACATTTACTTACATTTTATAGATATTTAGTATCAAAACATCTTAGTAAGTCAACAAATAATACTGTTCGAATATTAACCAAAGTTAATTGATACGCTATGTTTATATTATCTCCTTTACTTAATTATTCTAAAAATATATAAGTTTAAAATGCTCCTGCACTCAAACAAATTTCCAATAAGGAAATGATAGTAAATTACACCGGAAATTTTATTTCATATCATTAAAATAATATTTCTAAGATACAGTTTTTCTCTAACAATTTAGGTTTCGGTTTTCTAAAAAAATCGATTATTAATTTGAATTAATAATATACAATGATCGGAAGTACGAAGATAGTCAGATGTTCAGCTTCAACATGAATATGAAGTTACTCATTGAAGAGTTTGGAAAACTTTCAACCAAGTAGAATACTCAGTTTTTGTTGTTCGTGTCAGTTGATGTTTATATTTTCTAGACACAGTAAACTAAATAACCCGAAACTACAATCATCAGTAATAATAATGAAGATCCTTATCAACCTTAGAGGTTCGATGCTGATAATGGTAGAGCGGTCGTTTTCTAATAGTGGTACTTTCAAAGTTTCGAGGTTCGAATGCTGACTCAATATTACGACGAGATAATATTATTATAAAGCCTAGAAAATACATTTACACACAAAATACACAGCAAGGCTGCAGTGGTATTCCTATAATCAATATAGTTTAGAATACACTGCAGCTGTAGCTACCACAGATAAACCAAAATAGTACTAAACTACTGGATGATCGTCGAATTAAGCTAGTTATAGTTAGTATATTTTGTTAGCTACCGTGTTTGCTTATTCAGAAAAACACACTTCCCGCGTTATTGAAACAGTTTAAACGAAAGAAACGAAACATGAATGCACCGAAACGAAAAAGCAGTCGAAACAGTGGCCTGCGAAGACTGCTTCGGCTTCAAAAAGGGAGAAGAGTTGTTTCATCAGCTGCAAAATTGATATCAACTGTTTTTAGTAGAGTAGCGGTGTTGTGCCAATCCATTGTCTTAAAACAGAAAAAACAATAACAGGAGCATGTTACGCATAATTGTTCAATAACTAGAAGCCAGAAACTTCAGGAAAACGTCCGTTCAAAGGACTTAAAATTTCACTCAGGGGAAAAAACCTTCATCGAATGAGAAGGTCACTTCCATGAACGATAATTTTGCGAAACAAGATATCTATATACTATTTGGAGGTAGCATTACTGAAAAAAAGTATGTAAATTATATAAAAAACCAAAAATAAATTTGACAAAAAAATACTTGTTTCTATGTTAGGCTAAACATTTTTCAGACTATCCTCGTACGTTCCTGTCGGTTCGATATAGTAAATGATACGAACCAGTCTTATAGAAAGTTTCGATATCATTCATATTTTGTTTAAATTCTCCTCGATAGCATTCACCCAGCTTTTTTTGTCATCACACATCTAATTTAGCTATATTTTTAAAGAATAATCTGCATCTTGCGAATAATTTACTTCGTCTAAGATAATTTATCAATAACTTTCACGTTATGTATGATAAAATGCAACAAACTACTGTTTTAATCCTTTTTTCTTCGCCAAAAGTGGACATTCATGTTTTAAAAGTATAATATTTGTCACAATTATTAATCTTTTATATAGTAATTTTATTTGGAGAGAAAGCTGTTAATATTCGAACTGTATTGAAATAATGAGTGTGTACATACTTAAAATTGTTAGCAATTTTCAGTTAATTATTTTTGAATATCAGTAAAAGCGTGTTAGTTGTGAATAAAAGCAGGATGATTACCGGCTGCGTTGTGGGTGATCTGTACAATTTAATTATGTGTAACACTTTCATCTATATATGACTAAATAGTCTCAATACCCGCAGAGAATACAGAAATAAGATCAGGGAATAATAATACATAGCATTACCATTATTAGGATCTCTGGAATAATCTATCATTATCGATTCATTGTATAAACAGATATTATTTGGTCAAAATCAATTTTTACAATTGCGTATATTATATTTAAAATCATAAAAATCAAAATTATTAGAAAGAAGTTAGAAACCTTTGCTTAGATCACCTACAATACACCAGTGATATCATTTTTATCGTCATGTTGTTTGGATTGTAGCAATAATAGTTTTAAGTAACACCTCACACGAAAGCCTACAAAAAAACTCTTTTCGCTTTATAAATTTAAGCTTCTGCACATTGTTCAATTCTAAAACTTATTCTTGCAATCCTATTTAATAAATTTAAAACTAAAGCTGTTACACAAGAAGTTACTTTTCTTGTAACGAATAACGGCCACTATTTGAATGATAATGCACTACCAAACAAAATTCTAAATTATAAACATTTGGTTTTCTCCCAGAACCTGATACCACAAACGACGTTACAACGTAAAAAATCGATGCCCGACTTCCAGGAGCTTCCTAGATCGACGGGACCAATGTCCCGCGAAGAAGTCTCGGCCCTGGGTTCCGCTAGACGCGAAGAAGTGAGGAGGCAAGCTGATAGAGCGGAACGTCTTCGTGCCAACCCGTTATTATATCTAGTCAGTCCAGAAGTTAAGGTAAGACACTGTAAACAAATGATTGAGTCATGCAATATATACATACGTATATGTATATTAATTTTTTGACTAACAGTTGATACTCTGTTAGCTGACAAATCCTATGTATATGCGTAAGCGATACAGTTTCGGTCTAAATATCATATTTTCCGATAAAAGCACAAACTGTTCAATGAATTGCCAAGTATAGCATGCTTTTGTGGATCTGGTAACTGTGTAGTTCATTATTAATATAAATTTTGTAGATCGATTACTCTGCTGCTAAATATTCAAATTTTAGAATAATTATCAATATTAACAAAAAAATTAAATACTTCATCTCTTAAATACTCAAGCATCTTAAGTTAGGTAGCAAGTGCACGCTTTTCTTTCTAAATTCACCATTTATCTTGGTTGCGAATTGTAAACAAAATTGTGCTTTAATTTCAAGAATACATTTACACCGAGTGATGAAATTATGATGGCCGCTAAAAATAATTATTAAAGCTAATAGTAATCAGATTTAAACTTGGAAAATGTCGAGCATTGCCAAAACAAAGGTCATCCAAAAATGCCTGTAATAGGCGGTCATGATATAATTCCACGGATGACCCTAGTAACAAAAGCAATAAAATTTATTACGTGATCCACTCAGAACAATGTTGATGAATTATATTTATATTGTAGATGAGAATAATTACAATGTGGTAATGCATTCTGGGCAAATTTTATCGGTTTTATATTTAAGTATTTTTTTAATAATTAGAAAATTTCAAATTTTTAAACATCCTTTATATCAATCTATTTTTAAGTATAAGTTAACTAGGGTTTCTTGATAAGCAAAACTTGCTATAAAGAACCTATTTTTTACAGAAAATCCGTAACAAAAAAGCGGTTCCTCTTGTAAACGCGAACCGTGAACAAAATGAATAATCATTTGTGGTTGCTTCAGCATTTACTGAACTAACAATTTTTTTCTTAATTCTAACATTTGTCGAAAAGAATGTATTTATTATTTCTTATTTGGAGAATTACTTTATGCTAGTGTAGTATAATTATTTCTTTTAAACTTTAAAAGTTTATAAAAATTAAAATATATTTTTATTTTAAACGTAAATAATAATTTATACCCAGTCAGCGTTACTCAATCTTTTATAGCCTGTTGAATGTATTGTGGAAAAAATAGACATTATTGCGTCTAAAAAGAGTTAGTGAGCTATGATTATTATGACATTTAAGCAGCATTTTAATTAAAGTTATTTTAGAATAATGGTACAAACGGATATAAAAAACCAAAGTATGATTTGTACTGAGAAGCAAATAATATACGTTTAATAGCAATACATATGATATACACGTTTATACAATAGATCTTATGATAAATATACCACTATAACATTAATTAAACGTCTATGATGCTGTGCTGTGTTGCTTGGGTTGTTGCTATTCCGTTGGACTTCAGATGGCATAGCTATCGTATAGTTCAGGTACTGAATTTACTAGTTACCATTTTTCAAATTTAAAAGATGTAGGGCAAGTTTAATGTATATGTCTGAATTCCTTGTGAGAAATGTATTTTGCCAGCAAATAGAAATTATAAATTAGAAAACTGTGTAGTTCTCTGAAAAAGGTGAGAAAAAAGTGTCTACGTGAAAACGTCAAAGTACTATTTCGTATAAGTACATCATAAGAGGTAGTTACCTGTTTGTTCTGACACTATAGCAGTCTAGCAGCTTCATTTTTTAATCCTTGTTAGTTTCTAAATATGCCATATTCAAACAAACAAGAAAATTAATAATAAGAAAACACTTGACTTTACAACTAACACTTCTTTAATTTGCTTTGGCATATTTCAAATACATTTCAGACAAGTACTGTTAAGTTTCTTAGTTTCAGAAGTCCCACATACCATGTTTAGTCCCATTGAGAATACAAAAACGGCCAGGTCCTTCATTGGTAAACACTAATTCTCCAAACAATGCAATAAGTCTTGCATTCATCAAATATCTGCGTTAACAATGCCGACTTATAACTCAACTTAACTCTGGAGTGATTACTCATTAGCAAAGTTATTGTGTGAAGTAGTGACGTGCAGCCTTCCATGGCGATCATTCGTTTGAAGAACCTTCCTTTCAGCAGCGTGAAATACTATGAGTACTGCACTATGTGTAGATGACAACCCGAATTTTATTCATATATCTAGTTGCCCTTACTTCTAACTCCTTTCAATTTTTTGTGTCTAATGATAATTTTTAAAGTTCGCAGGCTGGCAACAAGTCTTTATGTGAACCATCCGATCACAAATTTTTAACCTTGTTGTACCACTTTGCAGTGTCAACTTCACGGATCCGCCCATGCAATCTCGTTCAAGATTTTAGTAAAATTGTTTATTAAACTATACTTAAAAACGTTGTTATAAGGTAATTGTATCCTCCTCCGCCTCCCAACAACATTTTTAAATATAGACAAAGCGAGTTTCTGACAAACAACGCAGAAATAGCATGTAGTTGTTTAATAAGACATTCTTCGTTGCACAACTATAGACCTGCGAGTTTCATCCTCAATATATTCTTACAGTTTTTAATATTTACTAAGTAATAAACTAGTAATTACAGAGTGAGGTTTGGAAAGAAATTAAAACCCGAATAGAAATGAAATAAATGAGCATTTACTAACTTTTTAACTGTCAAAACTGTAATATTTTAAATTCAAAAATTTAAGAGAATTGTTTTGTTACTCAAAGTTCAATTATAATTTCTCATTTGCTAAAGAACGATCTAAAGATCAACATGTATTTTGTATGGTCGTAAGTTTGAAAAATGAGTAACTGTGTGAAGTTTAGTATTAAAATTTATGAATGAATTCGGAATTATCTAAGACCCTGTTGACTTCCTCCAATAAATTGTATAGTATTTACATTTATACATATGTATGCACCTGACCATTTAATTCATTTTTATATAAAGTACTTTTAATTATCTACTTTACAATTTCTCTATTTTCTTTTTCTGAAATATTCTTGAAATTTTTTTAACTTGTTTCTGAAAATGTCAAAACACATATTCTGCAAGCACTGCTTTAGCTTGTTATTTTACTTTCGCGAAATTTTTATTTCTATATTTTATATGTATGTACAAAAATAACTGACTCAAGTTTGTGCTTTTATCTTTTGAATATATGTTAAACTTTATAATATGACAAATATGAAACTATTCGCATACGCTCTACTTACTTTGATAGATTTGTGTAATATTTTTCTCCAGCCTTGCACATTTTTTCCTTATTTTCTCGACTTTACCTAGGTTTACCGTTACTTCATTTACCATTTAAAAATTTAATAACTTGAAAAACTAAAACATTTTTAAAACCTGTAATATACAATCGATACTTAACTATATATCTCTATATTGATGTCTGTCTATAACTCGAAAACTCGATTGATTGACTCTCGTAATATGTCTGTTTTCCTTGCTACGCAATACAGAGATACTCTAGGTATGTTAGTTTTAGGTATTGTTGTATGTTTGTGATTGGCTGTCTTGGGCTCACATTTATTTCTGTTGACATATTTACCTAGGTTCAGTCTATAAATGCTTTATTCTTGTTGCTGCATCATATATTTGTGCACGCTTTTCAGCTAATCACCTTATAAGCATGAAAAATCTCACTAACTGAATGCAGAATTATTTTAAATTCTTATTGAATATTAAAAGTGTCTTCTTAGATGTCAGCAGGGCGAGATATTCCCAAAAGTTACAGAGTTACGTATAATCTTTATAATAGAAACTACCAAAAATGATCATATTCTGCTTAATAAAGGAAGACACTTTAGATAAACATATTTGTATTCAGTTTTCCTACGAAAACTGTTGATCACATTTTGTCATTTGGATTTATTACATATTTGGTAGAAGTTATTTATAGTAGATAGTAATTTGAATAAATTAGTTTTCTTTATTATAAATCACATTTAGAAATAAGGTAACTTTTTATGGTACTTATCTCTAACATTTAAAATTTATTTATTAAATTTTTATTAAAAGTTATTTATAGAATTTTGTAATAATAACCTGGCATGAAAATATCCTAAATTATGAGTTAGTATCGTTCAACCGTGTACTCATGATTATTTTTAGATATTATATGATCACTGCACCAATCAACTTAACATTGTTAACAGAAATAATTGAAAAGTTAATTCGATAAAACGATTTATGTGACCTGTTGTTGCTTATTTGGTTCTAGAAACATAGTGTGCTTCCATATTATACAAACGGTTGCTTGGGTTGTCAGGTACAAGCTAATTTGAAGACAATTTTTACTTCCAATAAAAGTTACCGTAAGACAAATGAAACTATTGATGAAAAGAAAAGTAAATTATGTAATGATTGGTTATAAAAATTTTCTTCATACTAATTTTCCAAAAATAGTAATAGTTAGTTATGTCTCTCTAGTGCGTCCAAGTACCATATCTCCCCTTGTAGATATTTTTTCTGAAAAAACAGTTACACGGAGGTTACCTGAATTGATATGTTCTAAAATTACTTTCACTTATACAGGCTGTTCCACTTTCACTGAACAAAACACAACTTTGTTATTTTAAATACAATGGTATAATTTTTTTCAATGCAATCGATTCTACGCATTATTTGCAAATATTTTGTATTAAGGTTCCCTATACCTAAGTTCAACTATTTCGAAGATATTTACAATTTTCCGTAATATTTTTCTATTGCACCATCTTAAAGAAAAATTAATATTCTAAAGCTCTTTAAAGCGTAAGGTACCAAACTTCTGCAAACGAAAATAAGGGGTCATAGATACTGAGAATTGTCATAACTTCCAAAAAAATGTATACAGGGTGTGCAGAAATTAGCAACCAATTCAGATATCTTCAAACATTAAAAATTCTTTTTTTTTAATGGCACATAGTACTTTTTATTGTAGCGCCTAGTTCAGCAAGAAATTCTACATCGATTCGTATTAAGGTCTCATATACCTATTCTTATTAGTTTTTGAGTTATTAGAGATTATTGGTTCCAACTACTAAAAGTATACTATTGATATTGTTTTTTGACCGTTTTTTTGTTAGACAATAAAATTTCTACACGTTTGGAACATGTGCCATATCAATTCAAGTGACCATCGTGTAATTGTTTTTCCGTAAAAATATTTACAAGGGGAGATATGGTACTTGAACGCACTACAGAGACACCCTATACACATTAGGATTATTTGTGGTGACTACTACACTACATGTATCTAAGTATCTAATGTTTTCACTAAATATACTTGTACCAATGTCTATTACCAATAATGGTCCACGAAGCATTACAATCTAAGCACGAGTATATTGGCTGTACGTCTATCAATGGTTCTTCACAATTCGCATACTGAAATAATCTTTCGAATTCAATATAGTAGTGCTTCGTATTAATCGACATTTAAATGGAATCGAATTGAATTGAATTAGCGTGGTTTGTGATTAGAAATAAACAACCACGCGTCAGAACTGCTTTCTCTTTCTGAACGTTTATCATGGTTCTAATTTTCTTCCTAACACTTCTGGACTGTCAAAATAATCAATATCATCGTCTTTGTGTAAAAGGACAACAGCTCTTGGTGTTAGTACAAAAATTCAAACCATCAATAAACTACCGCAATACAGATCCAATTTCTTCCTTCTTTTACAAAATCAAGACCAACGAGAGAGAAAGAGACGAGATTTCCACTTTATCGAATGTTGAACCTGATTCAACCAATTTCAATATTTACGAATAAGGACTTTTCAGATCGTACTAGAACCAGATCTCAAAAGATTTGAGAGATTCGTTAACTGAAATTGATAAATAATCACTGTTTACGTTTTCCATTTTAAATAGTTGATATGCTCAATAAAAATATATATGTATATTATATTCGTTCCTCTTACTTTGTGAGTATTTATTAACAGTGATATTTGATTCTCAACGATGCAATGTAGTTGCATCTCTGCTACTTAAACATAATCAAAATCTACACCATTTCGAAAATAGAAAAATGTTAGACGATAAGTACCTACTAAACTTTCACTTACATGTACATATAGAAACAATAAAAAGCGTGATTTACAGTTCCATAATATTGTTAAACAAATACCAAATCATAAATTTATAAATTGCAAAAGCACGGAGTCCCATAGCATGGAAATATTATTATTATCTCAGCGAAACAAATTGTAATCTAATTATTGGGTTATATTATTACTTCGACATGCAACACATTTAAACCGTAAAAAATAAATGTTAAATATTATTTGACAGCTCACTAAATACGTTACAATTTGAGTAATAACTTATCAAACATTAGCATGTATAAAACGTAATATTTGAAATAATTTTTATTATATAAATAATAGATAAAGTCGATTATATACGTATTTTTACTTTTATAGAATACCTGTATATAATTTTTCAGTTTGAAATGCCGGTAAAACGTTCTGTGTATCTATGTTATACTGCTTGATTTTATAAATATCGAACTAAGTAGTAATAACTAAATCGTCACTATAAACTATCCAAACAGTTATAGTTATGTAATTCTAAAATTCATCTGAGTAATATATTAAATTTTAATAGATCTTCTTGATTATATGCTGCGTAAATCTTTACGAAAACGGGCAAGAAATGGAATAGGCATTGGAAATAATTTAATTGATAAAGTTGTCTTTCAAAACAATAAAGAATCATATAAAGAACCACGTCCATTTTCCTAGATGCGATAGATAAGCGGAATAATTATATATCCTCATAATATTGATTAACAGCCATTTAACGAAAACTTAACTCCATATTTTCCACCATTTAGATCAGTGCTTAATTTTATTTATATAAGTACCTATTTATATAAGTACCTTCTTCTAATCTTCCATAGATTGTCAATTACCTATATTTTAGTATTTTGGACCAGCTGGCAACTGGATAACGACGTTGACCATTTCACACTAATTGCTATAGTATGAAAGGCCATATATAGGCTTCTCTTTCCGTTTAAGGTATTATCAATAGAGGTGGCAAATAGCGCCAACCGTAACACACAAATTGGTAGAACTCGAAAACTATAACGTTTAGAATGGTATTGTCGAGGACTTTTTTGTAGAAAATTTCATGCTCCACAAAAAATGTCTTTTTTGGTATTTTGCTCTGAGATTTTACATTTCTCTCACTCAAATAAAATTGTATAAACTTTTTTGTAGAGCAGCATTATTATAACAGTTACAATTTTCAAGATCTACCAATGAGAATCATGTTACAAGTTGATGCTATTCGCAAACTCTATTTATTTATCAGAATTCGTTATTGTTAATTGGCAATTGTTAGTTTAACCTTGGAAGATACGTAAAAATTGACTATCACGCGAAGAAAGAATTAAAATAAGAATTTCGTCCGAACTAACTAAAAAGCACAATTCTTGTTCTGATTATCTCCTTCTGTAAGATTATCTATAATTTGGTGTTTATTCGTGAAAATAACAAATTTGGAAATTAAAAATATTTAACAAATATACAACAACTAGATTTTAGCCCACTTTTCTCATGTAAAGCATCCTATTTAGCTTTTTCTTGAAATAATTGATTCCTTCTCATAAAATAAAATATTAATATAATGTTTTTTTATCCTTAATTGTTATAGTACAGACAATAACCGGTAGGTTTGTTGTGTCACGTTCTAGATTACCTTTTGAGACCATCAATTTCACTTCTTGCTTGTTTTGTAATAGACCGTAAAATTATCAAAAAAAATAACTTCAGACTTTGAATTATGCATTTTCTTCTCTCCCTTTGATGCCATTCTTACTTTTAGCACTACTAATCTAACATTTTCAAGCATGTTGGTTTTTCTTGTTTCATTATCACTAAGAATTTAACGTCATTGCCTTCAACCCATTTTGACTTCCTTATTTCTGTATTATTCCATTACACCTCTTCATTATCGACACCTTATCTATCGACATGATAAATATTTTCAGACAATAGTCTGTATTTCTTGTCGTTTATCCAATTTTCCACAAATATATCAACTTTATTTTCCTATTTTAATTCTCTTTCTTTGGATGATATAAGACAATATCAAAATTCTTCTTACACAACTTAAACGCATTATTCTAGATGATTGAGGCACAACTCCATTTTGTGGTTTTAAGCACATGAATAAAATATCACAATATGACTACGTTTCTGCATCTAGATATGCGTATCGAGGTAATTAAAAAGAATACATGTTGGAGCATCGGATAAGCCTGATGTGTCTTCTTAGGTTATAAGTAAATGCAATTAAATATACTAACATGCCAAATTGACCTAATGTTGTAACAGCTATTACTTCCATTCAACTGACTAACTAAATGTGTTAATGCATTCAAAACTTAAAAATAAAAGATGTAAAGGATTATTTACAATATGTATACACAGACCGTTTAGATTGATTCAAATCAATAGGTGGTCAAATAATTGACAAATATAGATGTTCAAAAGTACATGTATACAATTTGATATAAAGTTTTGTGCTCTCGTACACTAAATACAATTTTTATATTTTACAGGATTGGTTCTCGCGCCAACAGCTGGTGATAATTGTGCTGTTCGTAAACATTTCTCTGGCCATCATGTTCTATAAGATGCTGACATAGTATAGGTTGTGCGTCAGTATCGACGCCGTTTTCCATGCTCGAGAATGTACCAAAAAAGGAACAAGGATATTTTTTGCGAAAATACATTAAGATTATAAGCAAAATGTGACATATTTTTACACAAGGACAATTTAGTTTGTCTTTTTACAAATGTCGACTTACATAATATTATGTTTATTTAAATAGCGTGGTTATAATATTGTTGAAATGCTGTGTTTTGGGAACACTTTTGCTGTTGGAGTTTTCAAATTTTATCTACCATTTTCTTAGCATCGATCTCGGTTCTGTTCCACCGAAACACAAAACAGAAAGGAAAGTGTAGGAAACGTCGGTTCCATCTATAACAAACACAAAAATAATTGCTTTTGTATATTTATTATTATATTTATTTGCATCATATTTTATATATTGTATATTTGCTTTTTCGGTTTTGAGTAATACTGTGGAACAGAACCGTCGCCGATGCCATTATTCATTTATATTTAAACCTGTTGATAAGTCATTATTATAGAAATAATTTTAGTTCATTTAGCTTTTATGAGGGTTGATACGCATATGAATTTTACATATGAAGGATATCATACTACGAATATTAACTCTGTTTTTGTGCGTAAGCGGCACATTTCCCTTGAGTGCAATATGGCAGAATTTCATGCTATACAATCTTGTTAACCTGGTGATATGATTGAATAATTGAGTAGTTGCTTACGTTTCTCAAATATACTTTATATATGAAAAATAAATTTATAATAAATATTGTATTCATATAAAACCATTATAAATTAAATATTTAGTAAATAATCTGTAAATAAAATTATGATGCGAGATCAAAGATTTTTGGTGGTAGAAATACGATCTACAATCTACTATAAAAGAATATGTATTTAGAAGGAACATTATATACTGTTAGTTTTCATTTCATAAATTTTATTTTTAAGCTTAAGTAACTATTTTGTTGCTTTTTTATGATTTATTAACATTTATAATATAGTTTAATATATATTCTATAACAGTTAGTTATATTTTATTGAAAACTAGCTATTGTACCCGCATCGTATTATTGTTGATGTGAATATTGAAATTTGTTAAATGTTATTTCGTATTTCAAATTTTATATACTTATCAATTTTTATTATTTCTTGGAAAATTAGAGTGGGAACATAAGGCCTTTTCTTATAAAAGAAATTAACGGTAGCTGGAACGAACACACTTACGCTATACAAAAAAAAATGACCTAAATGGAAATAGGAGGCCTTATATTCACATTATTTTAAAGTACAAGTAAATGTTCATGATATTCCATGCTTAAAACATAAGAATTTTAAATACTCTAAGAAATTTGGAATATAATAAGAACTCTCAGTTTTGAACGAAAACATCTTTTAACATATGATATTAACATATCGTCGAAATGTGCCAGTATAACGCCAAATGTTAGCAAAAGAAAATGAAAATTATATTCGCAGATTGATAGCATGAAATGTTAAATGTGAAATGGCAGTTGCCCATTGGTAATTTAAGCGATAGGAAACAAAAACAAATCTCTTGCTGGCAGGAGCGTTTATATTAAAAAAAAAACGAATACGACACGTTTACTAGATAAATTATTATAATTATTACTATTTAATTAATATATATATAAATATATGATTATGTTAATTGTTTTAATTGAAATTATCACAAGAAACGATGATAAGAAAAACTATTGTTATTCAAAATTTATATGGATGTCTAGCTCTTTATCGTAATACATATTATATACAAATATGATATATACAAGTAAATACATACATAAAATGAAATTTCTAAAACTATTTTGCGTGCCTTGTTGAACTTTAAGTGATTCGTCGTTACTATTTGTATTCACTGTCCAAACATTTGTATGAAGGAAACAACTATAAATTTCTAGATTTATATGGAAACGAATGTGTAATTACTACGATGTGTCTATTACTTTATATTTTCAATTAATAAAGAAGGGCTGACTACATTCTTCCCTTGGTCATATTGACTTTTAATTACGTGTTTTATTTCTCTGCCTATCCTTATATTTATGTCAATACAATAAAAAATAAAAACTCTTATCTGAAGTAAAGTTTAATCGTATTGAGAAGTGACAAGTAATAAACAAAGTACCTAATATTAAAAATATTTTTTTTCTGTAACAGTTGGCAAAATGCAACGAATTGTTTTACCTTCTAATCTATTTTATTTTCTTCTAACTTTCAAGAAAGTTAACTCCATAATATTAATAATACGGATTGATTTACCATTCACTGTTGGAAGCATTATAAAAGGCGGTATAATATAACAAAGCCATTTGAACACAATTTACAGTTTACACACACAAAAACTACACCGCGTGAGTTGCGTGGTAGCCATACAAGCGATACAGTTTACGAAGTCACTGCAACTAAGTACCCGCCACATAAAAAAAAATAAAATTTTGATCTTATATGCCTTTAGGAATATTTATCAAGACACCCTAAATATTTCTTTTGAAAATATAACATAATTTGTGACAGTTGATTCGGATTCAACTTCAGTAAACGCTAAAGTCTATTGTGATTTGCGGCTATGGCATGTATCCTGTCGTTAAATGACAAAATTTGAAATTTTTTGTCAAATCTGTACAGATTTGTACAATAAACAATGGGGCAACTTTTATATTACTGTTGAAGCATTTGATTAATTGCATTAATGTTAAAGTGCTTGTCGAAAATTGAAAGTGACAGAAACATAAGAAATCTCTTAATAATCTTGCCAAAATGCCAGGTTAATTAGATACAGGAATGAAGACTTAGGATTATTACCAAATTGGAAAATGGTTGGTGAATTCGAGGAATTGCTCCAAATTTAAATTTCAATAAAAATACCGTAGGCTAATTAATTAGCCTTGCAGTCTTATCAACTTTATCTCACCTTTGTAGCAATACTGTAATTTGGCATATTTATGTAACCTTTGAAATTTATTGTGACAAAACCTTATGATTTATGGTTAGAACCAATTATTCTGCACACATCTGTACATATCACAAACCCATACAAGCAAAACAAATATCTGTCATGGGATGTATCATTAAGACAGTTCAATTGAACCATCAATTGAACCGTATGCGGTTCAATTAACACAATTCACATTAACATAAAAGAATATGTATAATATAGTATGTATGATGTATATGTATTCAGTACAACACGATACTGTAATAATCATAAATTACAAACCTTTATATACAGAATGTCCCATGACATGACTGCCAAAACCTAAGGATGTGTTATGGGGGCAATTTCAAGTCAAAAATGTCTAATGAACATGTGACCAAATCTCTGTCGTAACTGACCTAGCACTTGAAGTTTTAGATAACCTTTATTTTTTAGATAACGGCTGTATTGATTTAGTTGTTCAAAATGCCCACCTAATTGTTGTATACATAGTCTAGCGAAGTAGCATCTCTGTTAATAGTCTCAGGATCAGCACAAATAGTTTCTGCGGCATCCAGAATTCTAGCAACAACTTGTTCCCTGGTTTCAACAGTTTGTGGATAAACCAAATCTTTCTGCCTTCCCTATACAAAGTAGTCAAGTGGATTAAAGTCTGGTGACCGTGCTGGCCAAGCAACTGCTGAACCTCTTCCACTCCGCCTGTTTGTATAATTTTGATTAAGAAAATCTATTACTTGTCTTCCAAAGTGTGGAGGCGCGCCGTCGTGCTGTATCCACATTCGTCGTCTTTCATTAAGAGGAACATCATCCAGTAAAACAAGAAGGTCATGTTCTAAGAAACGTAAATAACGAATGGCCGTGAAACGTTCTTCCAGTATAAACGGACCGATGAGACGGTCGTCAATAACACCGCACCAAACATTCACCGAAAGTCTATCTTCAAAATGGGATTCTCTTACTTGCCGTGGATTTGCGAGGGGCCAACCGTGTGAATTCATGTGAATTCTTGATGCGTAGTCGGCAGGTTCTAAAGCTTGAACAATTAAGTCATGGTACGGGTACAAACCGAAATTTCGTGAAGTTCTCCATACTCTCATGCGACTTGCGTTCAGTTAAGGCTGACCGTCTACCATATTAAGGAATGCTTCTTCTTGAACAAGTTCCTGTTGAACTGGATGTTTAGAAGTAGTTGCAGGAAATCTACCTCTTAAACATCGAGGACATTGCTAAAAACAGTTCTACAAGGCACTTTACGAGTGGGAAATCGTCGACGATATTCACGAACTGCAGCTCGTGCACTTCCATTACACAATCCATAAATAAAGTGAATATCGGCGTATTGTTCATTCGAAAAAGTGACCATACTTTTAGGAGTATTTTAATGTTACACAAGACAACGACGGCTAAGTTAACTTATTTGATGTTTTATGTGACAATCAATAATAAATTATGACTCAGTACCACATCGACTAATAACAACAAAATCACCGCCGGCACCTAATCTTTGCATTAGTGGAGTTCATAGATAATATATACATTTCATTTCTCTATAGATTGGACACTTCTAATAAAATTTTGTTGGCGTGTTTCTGCGCCATCTAGTGAAATGTGTTAAATTTAAAACAGACCATACTGGGGCACAAAAAGCTTGTTTATTATTGAAAATTGAATTTCTAACTTTTAAACTAAAAAACAAAGCGCTTTTATATAGTTTCTGAATATTGTCCTATATTTTCATTAAAAATATTTTTACAAAAATGTTATCTTCGTGGAATACTACGACGAAATAAAATTTCATTCTCTAACGCTTCTCGTGAAGTTTCAAGGATGATATATGTCACGTATACCTGTAATATCGAAACCGAAGGTTAGGTAATTTATAAAAATGATCTCAAAAGATATTCAAGTTTTAACAATCTCAGAAAGCCACTAAGGGGTACTATTAGAATGTAGGTCTAAACCATAACAGAATTTAATAACACATCTTCTATTTACCTGTTAATTGGATGTTGTATACTGCACTCTCCTTGGCGAAGTATATTGTATCTGGTGTTATCGCCTTGAAGACATTAAACATTTCTTGTACTGCTTCAATTTGTATGGGATAATGCGATATGAAAATAAAGTGTCACTGCTTTATGTCAAAACTAGTATGTCAGCTCTTGTCAATTTAATAGAAACGATAGTTTCATCCTTATAGTACGGGAGCTAGCAACGTTTAAAAAACAAGAATTTCAGGTCAGCTGATTTTTTGATATGTTGTCCTTATTGCTCCTTGGGTTAGAGTCTGAGCCGGCTGGCTGGCGGTAGCGGTTGCTTATATTAGTGCGCAGCCTACCTGTACAGGTAATAATCCTAGATTTTAAAAGAATGTTAAGAAGTGTAATTTTTAATTTTGTCACTTTGGATAGGTTTGCCTGACATAAATTTTTTATTGCCAGACATTTTTATCGTTGCTAATTATATGCCATACGCGAATTTTCTTTTTTTTTTAATAAAAAATTAAAAGTATTTTTTTATGTCTGGTATTTATATATTATCTTATTTACGGATAAATAAATCTAAAATTAATTTGCTTGAAAATCCAGACGTTAATTCAATTGTTTAACTTTAAATAAACACGATAAAGTGTGGCAGTATGATGCTAGTAATCAAAGAGAGACAGATGCAAAATCTATTGTCGAGAATGAGACAGAAAACAATCACAAAGGTACATTACTTATTCTTGCTTTAGTGAGTACAAATTTCGATATATAAATATTTTAACAGCAAAAAACTAAAATTAAAATAAAACTAAATTAGAAAGAAGAGAATGAAAGGTACATCATTGAAGTTCAAAAAATTACATTTTTAATAAAAAAATTTCTGGTCACTATACGGGAATTACAAATAATTAATATTAAGTTATAAATTTTTTTTTATTCTATAATAGTGTCATAAAAAAAGGAGGCATCTTCGTAATCATCATCGTCGTCGTCGCTCTCATTGCCAGAATTATTTATGTCGTCGTCTTGAGTATTGTCGCTGTCTTCTAATACTTTATTATCTGTAACAAAAAATTAACATTTGTTTAAATCTTCTTGTTTGTTATATCATATTTTAGTTATTATTTATAAATGTTCTATTTTATACTCACTTTGAATAATAATATCAGCAACTTGGGATGGTAATTGCCCTCCCACAAACCAAACAAAATCATACCTATTTGTTATCGTTAATAGTCCAGCCGGAAGCCACTGGAGATAAAGATGTTGTATGTTTTAGGTGAGCATTTCTCCAAAGCTTGGTTACGTAGCGAACTCTCAATAAATGCTGTTGCAATTCCACTTTGCATGGTGGCAAAATTGATGACTCGAAGTTTTTACATTTTTTATCAAATTATTTATCAATATTAATTATTTGTAATTCCCGTATAGTGACCAGAAATTTTTTTATTAAAAATGTAATTTTTTGAACTTCAATGATGTACCTTTCATTCTCTTCTTTCTAATTTAGTTTTATTTTAATTTTAGTTTTTTGCTGTTAAAATATTTATATATCGAAATTTGTACTCACTAAAGCAAGAATAAGAAGTAATGTACCTTTGTGATTGTTTTCTGTCTCATTCTCGACAATAGATTCTGCATCTGTCTCTCTTTGATTACTAGCATCATACTGCCACACTTTATCGTGTTTATTTAAAGTTAAACAATTGAATTAACGTCTGGCAAATTAATTTTAGATTTATTTATCCGTAAATAAGATAATATATAAATACCAGACATAAAAAAATACTTTTAATTTTTTATTTAAAAAAAAAGAAAATTCGCGTATGGCATATAATTAGCAACGATAAAAATGTCTGGCAATAAAAAATTTATGTCAGGCAAACCTATCCAAAGTGACAAAATTAAAAATTACACTTCTTAACATTCTTTTAAAATCTAGGATTATTACCTGTACAGGTAGGCTGCGCACTAATATAAGCAACCGCTACCGCCAGCCAGCCGGCTCAGACTCTAACCCAAGGAGCAATAAGGACAACATATCAAAAAATCAGCTGACCTGAAATGCTCTCTCAAAAACGTTGCTAGCTCCTATACTATTAAGCGGCATTTAACACTACTATTTCAGGTTTAAACTAAACGACGTCCAACATAATCCTTCATACATACATACACAATCAAAGACCTCTTATACGCGAAGGTGTCGAGGTGTAAAGTTCTCTTAATTTAGTTCCACAGATTCAACAAATTCACGCCACTCTTTCCTGTTTCTGGCTAGGGCCTTCGCCTCGTTCCACGTTTTTCCTCTTTTTTTCAGAAGTTCATCCGTACTGCTGTTCCACGTTTTTCTGGGTCGTCCTCTCCGATTTTTCCCGATTTTCCTTACCTCCCATACCCGCTTCACATGTCTGGTTTCATTCATTCTGATCAAGTGTCCCCACCATTTCAGTTTCTTTTCTTCTACTTCAGTTCTTAATGATTTTGTTGTCAGCATCTGTTTAATGTCACTGGATTGTAGTCGTTTTGTCTTTCATCAAGTATCCAATTTTCTGCTCCATAGGTTAAGACTTGTAAGTATACTGCTTGATACACCGTCATTTTTGTTCTTGTTGTTATCTCTTTTTTATTCAAAAAGTTTTTGTAGAGTGCATAATCCTTCAACTTATATTATATCTTCTCCAAGAATATCACAAAAATTACCATATTCTACTAATACTGTTTTTAAAGACGCTTGTGACACAACATACAAAATCCGAATGACAATGCGAGTATAATGTCATAATGACACTCAATTTCGCGCTTTTCATATTTCAAATTTCAAAAAGCAATGCCAGCGACATCTGGTGAACTGTGTGAGTACCAAAACTGGACGACTGTACACGGGACCTTCTGCCGTGTGGAGTTATCTAAAACTTCAAATGCTTGTAGGCCAATTACGACAGAGTTTTGGTCACATGTTCACTAGAAATTTTTGACTTGAAATTGCCTTAATAACACATCCTTAGGTTTTGGCAGTCATGTCATGCGACACCCTGTATGTATAAGAGCCGAAAACCAAAAACAATAATATAAGTTGGATAGCTATCATTCAATGTTATTTGTGATTTGGCACTGGGACAAAGATAGTGGTAATTGCTCTATATCAACTAATGCAAATGACAACTTTTAAAATCAGGTGCCTCTTTCGAATCATCCGACTATACTTATATCAAATTTGATATTACCTATCTGCCTGTATTCATTAATACCGACATATTCTTTTCGTTCTAGTTCAGATACATTCTAAGAAAAAAACACAACTTTTCTGAACTACAGCTCGTGTAAGATGAATATAAAAAGTTATTCGGTAATTTATCTAATCTATAGCTGAAAAGAAGTAAAAACCCTTGAACACTTCGCTCCCAGTCATTCCTAGAGCAGGTTAATTTGGACGAGCTCTAAGAACGACATGGCTTTTAACTCCGAATCCAGAGCTAATTGTAGAGAAAGAGATATTAATATCAGTCGAGTAGCGTCTAAACATAATGTATGTACTGCTTAACTATACAATCATCCAGTTTCCGATTAGGCATACTATCAGCAAGGCGAAATAAAAAATTTAAATCCATTAACACATCATTAAACGCCATAGCATTAAATTAAAAATTGTGTCAACTAAAACCGTCATTTTATGACATTTTAGGATTCTTTATGTAAAAATGGGTTTAGACTATTACGGTATTTTGCAACTACCAAGAAATAGTACCAGTCTAGATATAAAAAAGGCGTAGGATTTTAAAAACCAATCAACCAAATTGACTCTAAAAAGACTATCCTCAGTTTTAGGAACTTAGCACTAGAATTTAATCCCGAGAGGTTAAGCCATGAAAGTTCTCAACAGGTTTTTGGTTTAATATGCGAAGCTTATGATGTTCTGGGAAATCCGCTTCGCAGAGCTGTATTTGACCAGTACGGTGAAGAAGGACTTAAAGGAGGCGTACCAGGACCTGAGGATTACATCAAGCCATACCATTATCATGGGGATGCAATGAAAACTTATAAAGAATTTTTTGGAACAGCTTCTCCCTATGCAGATCTCATGGATTATCTACTACACCCGCAGCCTTTGTACGACTTGCCAGAAGGTAAAGGAATGTGTAAAAAACAACCTCCAATTAGACATCAGTTATTTTTAACATTACACGAAATATTTTTTGGGGGCGTTAAAAAAATGAAAATTCAAAGGCTAGAATATATTGGTCCAGAAAGGACGAAAACAGAAATAAGAGAAAAAATTTTGAGTATCCCGATAAAACCTGGAATTAGACCCGGTACGGAAATAATATATCCGGAAGAAGGAGATCAAAATCCTGCTCATATTCCTGGTAAAATTTCTCGTGCTTTACCAACCCCAAAAATATATGTTTATCTTCTCTTTACAGCTGATGTAATATTTATCACTGAAGATAAACCTCATGAGCACTTTATTCGGGAACATAACAATTTAGTAACAGAAGCTGATATTACTTTACAAGATGCCTTGCTGGGAACAACAATTACTGTCAACACAATAGATCATAGAATAATAAGAATACCAATAACAGATATTGTTTGGTACGTATAGGAATAAGAAATGTTTAATTTTAATTCACTGCAAAACGAGCAAAGATCTAAATTCTACTAAATTATAAATAATGTAGGTACTAAGTTAGTCAGTCAAATATTAGAAACCATACATCTTAGTACATCTAGACCTCTAATACTGTTACAACGGACAAACAGTGTTCATATTTGAGATATATAGTGGATACAACTTTATTTGAATTGTATTACTACATACACATAATAATAATAATATCTAGCATTTACTTTCCGACGTTACAGTCTATTGCACTACAAGAAAATAAATAGCTCTTACAGTATACATATGTGGTCCACCAACACACTGAAATAATTAAGTAAGGAGTAATAAGTAAGTAATTAAATAATGCATTTACAAACATGCGTAGATATTAGATGCGCAAGTGTGGCTCCCTGAAAATTCTACAATTGAATAAAATGAAGCCGTAAGTATTATTGTAAGAAAGTTAATCTAATACTGCACATATGGATCTTTTAGCGCCACCCTCCAAATCTATTTTGACAAGATATTTTAACTAAGTAAGGAACAAGCATAAACATACCATGCTTGACAATTTGCTTTCTGTTTGTGTCTTAATTTACATCACTACAAAAAAAAACTTATGATAAATTAAATATATATTTTTAATATGGCCAAAATTTACACATATGAAGCCAAAGCCATGTTCGGAGATATAACGGACCGACATCAGGGTGGGAATCAGGAAAGTATACCAAATGCAAGGGTACTGAAGGAAACTAAATAACTACTTACATAGAAATTGAAGCAACTATTTTAAAATTGTCATTGTGGGAGTAACAAACCCCAAACGAAAATGTGTAATTATTCTAGAATTTATCAACAATTTTAGAAGTGCTGCAGAAAGAAATGACAGGCTTGAAATTGTGCATTCAAGGAAAGGAAACTAACTTCTGAACTTTATATGTTGCTTGTGACCTGCCGCAACTTGGACCAACAACGCTTTACAGACTTAATTAAATTAATTTCCACTTACCTACACCTTTTGTGAACAATATTTTTCATGACTGGTCCAGGTAAAAATTAAATCGCAATTTGGACTGTGAACTATGTAATGTTAATAAAACCTAAATAGAATAAGTTTACCATTCACATTAAAAATTCATCTATAAACATTGTATATTCTTTAGGTATAAAATTATGTCTGTGCCTTTTTATTTTTATCCAAAATGATTGCTTAACTGCAACATGAAAATCGATGGTTGAAAATATCATATTCGGAGCCTTTACGATATCTACGCAAAACCAAATTTATATCAAAAGATCTGAACATTATAGCTGCTAATAATTTACAAACAATTTTGTCTCTGAACACAAATTTATAACTTTAAGAATGTTGTTTTTCTTCCAGCCCAGGATATGAGAAAATTGTTATCGGAGAAGGTATGCCGATATTAGAGAATCCGCAAGAACGCGGCGATTTGGTTATTAGATTTAACGTGGAATATCCCCCATACTTACCTAAAGCGAGTCGTAATTTAATGCTAAAAGCATTTTACCTAGCCAAGATTGGAGGCGGCAAAAATCAACAAGAGATGATAAATAAAATGGTTTTGGCAGATAAAATTATGAGAGTGGATCCTGATGAACAACTCCCGCCTTTCGATTAGCATATAGTAGAAATGTATTTATATTAAAAAGTATCACATAATTATTGTAATAACTACATTTATGCAAAAATATGATTGTATAATAAAGTGACGTTCTACAAAGTTTTACTGATTAAGCTCGTTTATTCTGCTCATAATATAGCAGTACTAACTGGTATATACATAGCTACAGGTAGTGGGATTAAGATTTTGAGTATATAAAGTTATACGACATCCGTGCCAAAACAAACCTATTGTTGCTCAAAGTGTTTATATTAGATGCGTTCGTTTAATGCAGCAAACTATGCAAGTTCGACTCTCTTCTAGATATAGAAGTGACGTAATCATTTTAGTGCAATGTTAACAAACTCACAAACAATACAGGCTGCTTCATTAATTATGGGAAATATTTTAACTGGAGATACTACGTGTCAAATAATTGACCATTGACAAAAAATAGCCTTATTCAAAATCGCACCGTTTTTGAGATGAAGGTGTTCAAAGTTCCCGAAAAAATCGTTTTTTCCATAGGAAGTATTTAAGAATAATCTAAAAATTGTCCCAAAATGACGTAAAATTTAAGTGTTGGCCTACCTGATTTTTTGCTGAATTTTCAGCCACAAATCCTTTCTCGTTTTTCTCGAAAACTAAGTTTCTACAAGAGGACCTTATTTTTGGCATTTTAACTAGTCTATTAGGTGATGCTAATTTCGTGCTTGTAAATCAAAAAAAAAAGTTCTATTGATGTTAACACAAGGGGATATTTTTTTCTCTGTAATTTTGATAATTTCGAAAAATTCACCATAAGAAGCATCTAATAATACTAAATCGCCGTGCCAAATTTTATTTTCATCGTACAAGTAGATTAGCTTAAAGATGGAAAAAACGATTTTTTTTTCTGTAACTTTGAAGACCTTCATATCAAAACGGTGAGATTTTGAATAAGGCTATTTTTAGTCAATGGTCATTATTTTACACGTAGTACCTGCAGTTAAAATATTTCCTATAATTAATGAAGCACCCGGTATACCGTTAGTCTAGCAAGTATGCCGAATATTTGGAACATATGTACTTACATACATAATGTTCAGTTGCAGTCTTCAATACCCATACGAATTTGAGTGGTTCCTAAATAGCAATGATCGATCAGACATGGATCGATTGCCAATCAAAATCATCTCTATGTCGTCGCATGGTTGCTTTCTGTTTACGGATACTCACCGGTTAGGTTTATCGGTCGCGATTTATCTTATCATATTTAAAATAAGGTTGAGACACCGGTGAGTAGTTATCACGGTTTCTTGGCCCATCGTATAGCATTAAAACAGTTTCTGTAAATATCAATTATTCTACTTCGCCTTAACCGAATTTAGCAATTTCGTCCCGTTGGAAAGGATTTCCCTCAGTGTATTGTTAGTCATTCAAACTGTAGGATCATTTCCATTAATATACTTTCTTCGTAGAATTGAAAGATAAGTACTTATAATATACAGGGTGCCTGGATTTCGCAGGGACAACATGCGTAACTATTTTATTTGAAGACATAGAGAGACGGTTAAATTAACAAAAAGGTGTAGATTCAAAAGCTCACTAAGAATCCATTTTCAAATTTTACTTGTCATGCTTCATTTGTTTAATATAGAAGAAAAATCGAAATCTTCTGATTTCTTTTCTTTGCCGTAACTTTTGTGTTACTTGAGATATTAAGATGCGGTTTGAAGCAATTCAAATTGTAATCTAAATACTTTTATTGACGCGTAATAAAACAAATTTCTTTCGTGCAAATTTTTAGTAATCTCACCTAACCTCAAAATTTTAAATTGGAACCTTACAATTTTTGTGGCTCTTTTAAAAGAATATTTTTTCCTGAATACAACCATGTATCGCATGATATGGAAATTTTGACAAAATTTGGAAAATTAAGCTTATTTTGATTACGGGCAGACATCACAACTTTTTGTTTATCGCGTAATCTATGAAAACAACACGGTTGTCATCATACGAACCTGTCAAAAGTGCCAATGTTATTACTTTTACTTATAACGGATAATTTTGAAATGTACGATGTATTTTGTACGTATTCATAGATAAGGTTAGGTGACATTACCAAAAATTTGCGCAAAAGAAATTTGTTTTATTACACGCCAATAAAAGTATTTAGATTACAATTCGAATTGCTTCAAACCGCATCTTAATATCTCAAGTAACAAAAAAGTTATGGCAAATAAAAGAAATTAGGAGATTTCAGTTTTCTTCAATATTAAACAAATGAAGCATGACAAGTAAAATTTAAAAAGGAATTCTTAATAAGCTTTTGAATCTACACCTTTTTTCTAATTTTACCGTCTCTCTATGTCTTCAAATAAAATATTTACCCATGTTGTCCTTACAAAATCCGGGCACCCTGTATATATCAGTTGTATTCATAGGTTAGTCGGTGTTAGTTTATATTTAATTATGTTTGATATAGGTTGTACTGGTGATGCGCGGATTAAGAATAAGAGATAATCTTGTAAAGTTAATGGTAGATGATACAGTTATACTGATAAACATAGAAAAGACGTAGACTGACGATGCAAAAAGTTTTACTATTGTGAAAGAAAATTAAAAGAATGCCCTGCAGTTGTATAAGAAATATGTGGCATTGCGTCCGAAATGACTAAAGGAGCGACTGTTTCTTGTGTTATCGAAATGGACGACGTACAGCTGAACCAGTTGGTAAAAATACTTTTGGTGGCGTACTTTCAAAAGTCGCACATTTTCTAGGTTATCCTTATGCTAATGAGTAGATTGGTGTGGAAAAGAACGTGGAGGAGCCGAACAGCCGTATCAAAGCGAGCGTTCAGTAACGTTTATGTACTCGCATCATTTATGTTCATGACTTTACACTAGATTATATAGAATAAAACAAACACCTATATCAAATGTTAATTGTTTGCTGTATCGTTTGTCACAGATTACAGAACAGTGTTTTATACTTTTTAAGTGGCGTTCATGCTTCCATCTGCTGGTACACGTCAAATAGTTGTCGCACCTTATACATTTAGTTCTATCGCCTTCGTATTCTAAATCCGGCATACTCACTACTGCGTTTTTTAGTTTCTTCGAAATACGCCGTTTCCGAAACGTACGTAAATGCGACATTTTCTAAGTATGTGTGTACTGATAAGCACTCACAACGACATGTGGAATAATACTGAATAATTCTTTGATACGCACTGCAATGAAACGCGCCTCTCTTTGCCAACTGAGTACATGGGACACTGTCTACGTTGTTCATTAGCAACATTGACAAGATATGGAAAATAGACAGTGATACAAATGCAGAAGAAAAATTAAAAACCTACATATTAATATATCATTAAAATATTAAAATTGTTGTATTTTTTCACTTATTATGCTCTAGAGTGAAATGAATGGAGTTATACATAGCATATCACAAAAATATACAACGAAGTGAAAAATAGAAATATTACCTTCATGCTTACGAGTTTACAATAATTTTGTATAATTATTTGTACTGCAAGACTATCAATATTAAACTTGAAATATGAAAAATATAGAGAATTACTCAAACGGAACTGGTTCGTTAGAACTTTTCGATGTTCCTGTAATTTACCATTTCTAAAACTAGTATCATTTGATCTCATTAGCGAAGTTATCGTGCTGTTGTATCACTTCCACTTTACCAGCTCTGTGAATAATCCTGTATACGTAGGGAATGCTGAATTTGGAAAAAATATCTGAAGTTATTGTGTAGTTTCTTTAAAACTTGAGTTATAAAAAAAAAACATTTAACATAGATAAGGAATCTAGAATGCATAAATACAGTATAGTCCGCTTATAATAGACTCCAAGGGACCTCCTATAAACGTACATTGTATCCGAGTGTCCATCATATAAGAAAAAGAAGATAGGTGTGAAATAATATAGCAAAATTGATATGAAAGTTTATATTTTAAAAAGTTAACTAACTCTGGAACTTGTGAACGCAAAAATAATTTAAAAACGTAATATATAAACATATACATACATACCGGTTGAAGAAGTACGAAAATTCGCTAAGAAGTGGGGACGCGTAATACAAGTCTCTCTACTACGGTCTAGTCTCGTCTAGTCTACAGCACTGTGATAGACTCGTACGTGCCCCCAATTCTTAGCGAGTTTTGAGTGAATAAACTGGTACAACAAAAACCTATGCATCTTGTTTAAATTATCTAGGAAGTTTTGCTACACATTTTAGTGCCTCGTTTGTTGATATGACTTCCATATCTGTTTCATCATCTTCACTGTCAAACTTCTTCGCCGCATACTCTTATTACTTTGTCAACTAACGCTTGACAAGTAATTGGAAGTTCTGTAGAAGAGGGCGCCGCCAAGTATCAGCGACAACAGATGGCGCCATGAGGTAAAATGGACACTGTGCGCAAATCTCATTATATCAAATATAGCTCAATATTTCGCGTTGAAACAATCAATTATACATAGAAAAATCTTCTGTGTCGGCAATAAGAAATTATGAAGACGATATGTATTGATTTAATCATATAAATTAACGATGTAATGTTACAGAAAAACGAAAAAAAATTCCAACCGATTCAAATTCTAATTTTTTAACGCCATGAGATGGATAATGACAGCAATTCTTTAAAATTTAATAAAAATCTGAGCAATATTTATTGAGAAAATGACAAAACTCTGCTAAATAAAATGTTCTTATAACCCACGTAAAGATTTCTATTGGATTCCGACTGAAAGATGTTTCAGGTGTTGCCTCAAAGATGGCGCTTCGAGCAGTACTATCTTGCAGTAAAAAAAAAGCTGTGGCGCGGTGTGCTGTCACTGGCCAATTCAAACATTTAAAGCGTTGGCGGTCAGAGACACATACTTAAAATATATACAGGGTCCGGCAACGAAGCGGGGACGGAAGATTACACGCATATTTGAAAGTTTGTCAAATATTTAGTCATCGGATATTCTTCCGCACCGTCAAGTGCACGTTTTAAAAATATTTTGTTTTATACAGGATGTTCCAGATGGAAATGCCAGACTAAAGTTGCATTTTTTTAAATGGAACACCCTGTATATTAATAGAGAAAATGATCCGCGATTGAAAGCTGGTTACAACGATATAATGTTGTCTAGGTCTAAAGTTGATAGTTTCTGTGTAAACAATGATTTTACTTGATAAATTGATACATTTCAGTAGGCTATTCTGCATAGGAAAAAACAAAAAATTCGAAACCAAGAGAGTAGAATATTTTGTACTAGTATGGACTGTCGTTACTCTATGAAATAAATTCTGCAGCTGCTCGCTTTATACAGGGTGTTCACAATTTTGCAAAATCGAAGAAATCTCGAAATTTTTAAATGGAACACCCTGTATATTTTTTGCTGATTGGAAAGCCCTTTTACTACGCTTTCTATTGATACCTCATTTGATGCACCTAGGATAGATAATTTTCTAATTATTTCTTCTTAAAGTTGAATTAATGAGAAATGCTTGTATTTTTAGTAGCTAATTTGCACGTCAAACCTACTGTAAGATTGGATATTCAACAAATAATCCATAAATGGTCTATAACAAGAAGAAACTCCATTTAGTATGAGAAACAATTGATTTTCACTCAGCGGTGAAAGCAAACATTAAATTAATGTAAAGTAATATAGCATTTTCAATAGATTCACTGCTGATCAAGTTATCTGGCGTTTTAAGCTTGTATACTTAATAACCAAGTTGTAAAAAAATTCGTTTTGACAGTATTCCGTTCAATCTTTAAAAGCAGTTGTTATATTGACTAATTTTAGTAGGTACCTACTCAAGAAATGGTAAATATGATATTTATTCTTGAGGAGTGTACAAGAAATTGTCTCCTAGCAAGTAGAGTATATGCAGAGAGATCTCCAAACCTTGAAAGACGACCGGAAGCATTTGAAAGATTATTAGAGAAATTTATAGAAACTGATGATGTAACCTACAAGAAGGGAGGAACAAATAAACCGGTAATCAATAAACAAAGCAAACTGGCCGTATTATTAATAATACAGGAAAATCCACATACAGAACATTTAGAGTAAGGCTAGCTAGAAAAGAGATAGATCTAGAGTGGGGCGGTTGTAAAACATATACGGAATTAACGCATTGGCGAGCGTGCTATTCCGTATATGTTTTACAACCGCTCCACTCTAGATCTATCTCTTTTCTAGCTGGCCTTAGTCGCTCTAAATTTTCTGTATGTGGAGAGATGTAAGTATACATAGATGGTATTTCAAAGGTAACAGTTATTGAAAGTAGGAGCTTGCGTTTGTTGAGTATCTACTAAAATTAGTCATTATAACAATTTCTTTTAAAGATTGAACGAAATACTGTATAACACAAAACGAAAGTTTGTACAACTTGGTTATTAGTATACAAGCTTAAAACTGACACCTTTACTTTATATTAAATTAATGTTACCTTTCACCGCTGAGTGAAAATCAATTGTTTCTCCTACTAAATGGAGTTTCTTCTTGTTATAGACCATTTATGGATTATTTGTCGAATATCCGATCTTACAGAAGGTTTGAAACGCAAATTAGCTTCTAAAAATACAAGCATTTCTCATTAATTCAACTTTAAAAAGAAATAATTAGAAAATTATCTATCCTAGGTGCATCAAATGAGGTATCAATAGAAAGCGTAGTAAAAGGGCTTTCCAATGAGCAAAAAATATACAGGGTGTTCCATTTAAAAATTTCGAGATTTCTTCGATTTTGCAAAATTGTGAACACCCTGTATAAAGCGAGCAGCTGCAGAATTTATTTCATAGAGTAACGACAGTCCATACTAGTACAAAATATTCTACTCTCTTGGTTTCGAATTTTTTGTTTTTTCCTATGCAGAATAGCCTACTGAAATGTATCAATTTATCAAGTAAAATCATTGTTTACACAGAAACTATCAACTTTAGACCTAGACAACATTATATCGTTGTAACCAGCTTTCAATCGCGGATCATTTTCTCTAGTAATATACAGGGTGTTCCATTTAAAAAAATGCAACTTTAGTCTGGCATTTCCATCTGGAACATCCTGTATAAAACAAAATATTTTTAAAACGTGCACTTGATGGTGCGGAAGAATATCCGATGACTAAATATTTGACAAACTTTCAAATATGCGTGTAATCTTCCGTCCCCAAACTTCGTTGCCGGACCCTGTATACCGCGCAAAGGAGACGTCCGACCGGCGCAAACACGGACGCTGCCATTTTGAAGACAATTCTGCGAAGTGTGTGACCCAATATATTTAATAGTTGGTTGGTTTGTCTACATTCATGTAAAGATGTTTGTTTATTAATATACCGATACGAAATACATACATAAAATAAACTATGTATATTGTAATAAATGTAACAGCAAACAATAAAATGTTATATCTATATATTTGGACGATTCATATACGCTGATATTCTGTGCCTGATATGAGTCTACATTATTATTATACATACATATATGTATGTATATTTTTTTTTATACATGAAGCTCATAAGTATATGTAAAACATTTATTTTGTGACCGAAACAATTATGATATTGTCATTTTTCATTTATTTTTATTAAACTCCGGATTAATATGAATAAAATTATGTTTAATTTAATTAGCACTCTCATTCAGGGTTTTTTTTTCTTTATTAAAAAAACTTAAAACACGCTTTATTTATATAATGTTGTATCACGGTTGTAACATAATAGTTTATAATACCTATTCTCAATAAAATAAACTGATATAAACACTAAATAATAACGTCTCCTTATATTGACAACACCGTAACAGTTATGCTTCTAAACATACGTAGAACGTAAGAACATAACATAACTCACAGATGATCTTCAAAATGGCGTATTTTTCTATCTTTATTTACTCTCTGCGCCCCATGGCTGCGCAATAAGTCATACGCGGTATATATATTTTAAGTATGTGGTCAGAGATAGCGGCACCGCTGAAAATTGACCCAACTTTATCTTTTTCCTGTAGGGCGTCGTATTTTTGCAGTTGCATCCTTGTCTAGCATCGCGAGCATTTCTTTTTTGTTGAGGCGCGAAAATTAACAAGTTTTCTCTTTTAGAGTTCCTGTTCAACGCAATAACAAAACGCACCCATAAATAGCTATTTCAATTTTAAAAACGTTTCGTAGAAATACAAAAATTATATATGTAATTGATATTGAGTTTAATAATAAGTTGATAGTAATCACCATGCAAAGGACTATAGTATATTATTTAATGAGCGAGTAAGGATGGCTATTACTCGTGAGGATGATATAGTGATGTCGAGCTCAAAAGAAGAACAAATAAAAACATCATATTAAATACTATTTCTTTAATCTTATTCATAATCCTGGATCGCTGGATCGATATCTTAACGCACCTTCGGTCTGATTCCTTCGCCTTCTTCCAACGCAACTTATTGATTCGGGCTTTTCTGTTATACGCTTCCGCTGAATTGCCGTGCTCTTTGGCATCTTATTTGAACGCAGTAATGAGGAATAAATAAAAATAGTTAACAAAGATGATTATACTTGATCTATAAACACTATTTGACACTATTTTGACAGATTAGTCATAATAATAATAATCACTCTGTCAAAATGGCGATCTCAACCAGCGGTGCAATCTGAAGCTGCTTGCTTCAGCCGGAATAGTATCTTATGTATTTTAGACGGAGGGAAAGTAATACTTTTCATGGCGTGCTCGTGTTATAGAGAGCAAGCCATGAGAAGTAACTTTTCCTCCAAATAAAATATGCTATTTTTTCTTCACACATTGGCAAATTTACGCAAGATTTTTCTATAAATTTACAATTGAAAATAAGCAGGTTTGCAAGGCGGTTTGGACGTTTAGACCGTTGAATAGATGTTACGAGGTATTTCTATAGTAACTCATCATAAAATGTCACATTTTCATTTTTTTTTTCACACCACGCCACAGCTCACCGCGCCGACACGCCTGTCAGAACCCGCCTTTATTCACCAAAAATAGGTCGTATTTGTGTAGAAAGCCACGGTGTATAATAAATTTAAAGAAGTAATAATAAATAATTAATAATAATAGATATTCAATTAATTTTTGAATTAGGAGAAAAAGTACAGGCATACTTCGGTTTTCGACGCTTCGGTTCCGTCGATTCGCTCTTTCGTTGATTATGAATTACAGACATGCCTCGGTTTTCGACGCATTTCTATTTGTAGTATTGAAACCAATAAAACATGATGTTAAAATACACCAATAAAAAAAATAGTATACAGTATTCGTGGAAAACTGGTCATTAAAAAACACTTGCTACATTTCAAGCGCTCCGGCTTCGCTGTCGTGCTTGCAAAATCGTCCGCCGCTTGGGCTGTTAATATGTACCTTTATTTATTTATTTTACTGACATTACCGCCATATTCTGGAAACAATTTCTATGAAACTAAGCGCCACCTTTGAATGCAGATTCAAACCATTCGTTTGCACTAGAAACCTATTTATACAAATTATTTCGAATCGTTACTGATCGCGCCATCTCGTGGTAGTTACATATATCTTACCTCGTCGGCACGCTTTTACTGACAACTTCTGAATCTGCATTTTTTATTACACCAGCGCAGCGTGATGAAAGCAATTTTTAATTGTATCTGTTGACACTTTGGCCCATGGATTGTTTAGAATTAGGATAGCATCTAAAATAGAAATTGACGTATTCCCTTCTGTTGCTTGCATGTGCTTGCATGTCAAGAAGTTTTAAGAGTAATTCTTTTCTATAGGTCTGTTTTAAGCTCTAAATTATTGCTTGATCCATCGGTTGAAAAACTCACGTTGACCGCGGTGGAAAAAATGCGAGCCTTATATTATTTAATTCAACATGAGGATGGGCTGAGCAGTTGTCTATAAGTAACAATATCTGGTATTTTTCTTTATTTAATTCAAGGTCCCATTTTCTCAGATAATTTTCGAAAATAGATGATGTCATCCATGTCTTTTTATTGAATGTATAATCTACAGGTAGAGTTCCAGTATGTTTGAAGCATCTAGGCCAATCTAGGCTGCTGAAACTTTCCTATTACTATACTCCATTCAGCTTAAAGAGTGCAGTAGTTTGCGCTACAATCGGCGTTGATTTTACACTAGAGAATTTAAATATACCGCTCAATTCAAAATCGACGTTGACGTAGGTTAACCTTCAAATGCGGTAAATATACAAATATATTACAACGTATGTATATTTTAACTAATAATGTCTATATAACATTATGAATCAATACATTTCTACTTTATTAAGTTTTGTTGAACTGTTTTACAACTTCTTACAGGCAATTAATGATAAGATTGATTTTTAAAACGTAAAACTTATATGTTCGTAAAATATATTATTCCGACTATGTACTTGTAGAAATTGTGTATAAGATGTATAACTATGTTATATTTATTAATATTTAAGTATAGAAACACAATAATTGTATAGACAATGTATTTTTCAAGTTTATTGTACATAAGAAGAAATATTTTTAAATATTTATATGATTAATACGCAAAAATCCAAATCATACATCGTATTTTCTTCTGCGATAGAATGATGCAATTAGTCCAGACTTCAGCAGTGACATGATTAACTCCATCCAATAATAAAGTTTTTACTTCCGCTAACTTAGAAGTTCTATTATTAGCAACATGATGCTTAATAATAATAATAATAATAATAATAATAATAATGATTTATTTCCAACTTATACAACACTTCATCTGATCAAAATATACAATATAATATAATATGATAGAAATTAGATTGTAGTACATAAGCAGAATAAAGATATAGGAAATCTCAAGGATCCTTGTCAAGTGCAGTCGTAACTGAACTTGTTCTACCCAAGGACCCCGGATGTATATGATTGAATATATTGCCCTTTAATGCCTAAAAGTCTACAACTCTGCGTGCAAAAAATGGAGAAGAAAGCAGCTACTATCTAACAAAACTTAACTACAAATGCAATACATAGCTAGTCGTATATATTGTACATGCAATTAAAGCTCTGTAAGTAGAAAAAGAAAATTAAAAAAAAAACGAAAAACAAAAAAAAAGAAAAAAAAGCACACCTGAACAATCGCAGCGCACACCAACAGCGTCACACAGTACCCTGACATATTATCCGTCTTAAATTCTTTTTAAAAGACCCTTTACACAACTGCTTGAGATGGTTAGGTATTTTATTATAGATTTGGACTATCTGGTATGAAAATGATCGCTCAAACAGTGCGGTTCGATGCATTGGAGGAGTTAGGGAGCCTCGAAATCGTAAATTCAGAGTATGAACATCCGTACGAAATTTTATTTTATTATATAAGTACATTGGCTGTTTTTCTACTATTATTTTATGGTACAAAGTGGCACTCTGGAGAAATCCCCGATTTCTCATGGTCAGCCAATTTAATGTACTCAATTTATGCGACACATGATCTCGCTTACGGATACCGAAAATCATGCGCAGGCATGAATTCTGTACCCGCTGTATTCGCGCTGAATTCTCCGCGGTTATACATGGTGTGTAGACTGGGGCACAATATTGAAAACTTGAAAGAACTAGAGAGTCACACAAGTATCTTTTGGTGTCAAGTGACAAATAATGACGGTGAGGATAAATTAATTTTAAATTCATATACGCTTTCTTTATAGAGTTCACCACATGCGTATTAAATCTAAGAGTATTGTCTAATGTGAGCCCCAAATTCTTGGCCTCCGATTTAATAGGAATACTGATACCATTGACTGTTAACTTAACATTAGAATTTAAATACGACAGGCCAGCCTTATTACCAAAAAGCAAAACAACTGATTTAGACGGGTTTATAAATAAAGAGTGTTTACTAGACATTTCAGCTATCCTATCTAAATCATGTTGAATATTTACCAACTCAGACTGGGCATCACCTAATTCAAAGGAATGGTAAAGCTGCACATCATCGGCGTACATATGAATTCTACAAGTTTGAATGAATTTATGAAAATAACCACTCTGAACTGTGAATAGCAGTTGTTTAATTTCACGCATTATTGTCGATCCTCCAAGTACGATTGTAACAATTGCCTTGCAGACAACGATAAACCTATATATGTTAATATACAATCTAATAAGTCGTGATCGACCGTATCAAATGCCCTACTAAAGTTAAGTAAAATTAATACTGTAGCCATGCCATGATCTAAACTCGTCATCACTTCACTTGAGCTTATATTAATTCGATGGGATTCAAATTACAATGATATGGGGGCAATCGTAATATTCTGCGAACACTTTCTGCTACTATTTTGTCAATAATGTATGTAACAGGATTGTCAGTAATATATTTTTTAGTAAGTTCCAGTAATTTAACTTTTAATAAAGAATAATTAATAACAATTCCTTTTAAATTAAGCCATTCAACTGATGCTTCCTTTTGCCAAGATGTCTCCGTAAAACAATATCTTGTCGCTCTCATTTTGTGAGAATTTTCCATATATAATGTTGTTCGCTTAAAGTCTGGCAAATTCTCATGTGCATTAACAACCTACAAACATTAATTACATCATGCTAACGTTAATTCAAATATATTTACGCTCAATATTTTTGTACACGTGTACAAAAATAACTCAATTTTCAAGAAAAAGGAATGCACTTGTCTTCGGATTGCTGACCGCTGGCCTTCATACAAATTATGACAGATTGTATGACGTATACATCTCCTTGAAGGTGAATGAGACAAATGAAAAAATTGTCCAGAAAATTTATCAATTTGGAGCGGTCACAGAGCTCAAACGCGTTAATGTGCCTTCCTGGTAGTTTGTCCTCTCGTTTAGATTAACAAGATGAACCAACTTGCCCAGAGCGAAGCAAGGCAGATTCATCAAACGGTTCTCGAGGTAGGTAGGTAATATTTATATGATGAAAAAGTTGTCCAGAAAATTTATGAAAGTTTGAACAGTCACAGCGCTCAAACGCGTTAATGTGCCTTCCTGGGGATTTGTCCTCTCGTTTAGATTAACACGATGAACCATCTGGCCGAGAGCGTAGTAGATTCATCAAACGGTTCTCGAGAAAATATCGATGAAAATTTAGCCTCATAAGGCGCTAATGTGCCCTGCTGGGAATTTGGTGTCTCGTTTAGATTAACAAGGTGAACCTACTTGCCGAGGGGGAAGCAGATTCATCAAACGGTTATCGAGGTAGGTAATATTTGTATGATGAAAAAGTTGTCCAGAAAATTTATGAAAGCTTGAACGGTCACAGCGCTCAAACGCGTTAATGTGCCTTCCTGGGGGTTTGTCCTCTCGTTTAGATTAACAAGATGAACCATCTGGCCGAGAGCGAAGTAGATTCATCAAACGGTTCTCGAGAAAATATCGATGAAAATTTAGCCCTATAAGGCGTTAATGTGCCCTTGCTGGGAGTTTGGCCTCTCGTTTAGATTAGCAAGGTGAACCTACTTGCCGAGGAGGAAGCAGATCCATCAAACGGTTATCGAGGTAGGTAATATTTATATGATGAAAAAGTTGTCCAGAAAATTTATGAAAGCTTGAACGGTCACAGCGCTCAAACGCGTTAATGTGCCTTCCTGGGGGTTTGTCCTCTCGTTTAGATTAACAAGATGAACCATCTGGCCCAGAGCGAAGCAGATTCATCAAACGGTTCTCGAGAAAATTTATCTCTATAACGCGTTAATGTGCCTTGCTGGGAGTTTGGCCTCTCGTTTAGATTAGCAAGGTGAACCTACTTGCCGAGGAGGAAGCAGATCCATCAAACGGTTATCAGGCTAGGTAGTATTTATATGATGAAAAAGTTGTCCAGAAAATTTATGAAAGCTTGAACGCTCACAGCTCTCAAACGCGTTAATGTGCCTTCCTGGGGGTTTGTCCTCTCGTTTAGATTAACAAGATGAACCATCTGGCCGAGAGCGAAGTAGATTCATCAAACGGTTCTCGAGAAAATATCGATGAAAATTTAGCCCTATAAGGCGTTAATGTGCCCTGCTAGGAGTTTGGCGTCTCGTTTAGATTAACAAGGTGAACCTGCTTGCCGAGGGGGAAACAAATTCATCAAACGGTTATCGAGCTAGGTAATATTAGGTGATGTATATGATGAAAAAGTTGTCCAGAAAATTAATCAATTTGGAACGGTCACAGCGCTCAAACGCGTTAATGTGCCTTCCTGGTAGTTTGTCCTCTCGTTTAGATTAACAAGATGAACCAACTTGCCCAGAGCGAAGCAGATTCATCAAACGGTTCTCGAGAAAATTTATCTCTATAACGCGTTAATGTGCCTTGCTGGGAGTTTGGCCTCTCGTTTAGATTAGCAAGGTGAACCTACTTGCCAAGGAGGAAGCAGATCCATCAAACGGTTATCGAGCTAGGTAATATTTATATGATGAAAAAGTTGTCCAGAAAATTTATGAAAGTTTGAACGGTCACAGCGCTCAAACGCGTTAATGTGCCTTCCTGGGGATTTGTCCTCTCGTTTAGATTAACAAGATGAACCATCTGGCCGAGAGCGAAGTAGATTCATCAAACGGTTCTCGAGAAAATATCGATGAAAATTTAGCCTCATAAGGCGCTAATGTGCCCTGCTGGGAGTTTGGCGTCTCGTTTAGATTAACAAGGTGAACCTACTTGCCGAGGGGGAAGCAGATTCATCAAACGGTTATCGAGGTAGGTAATATTTGTATGATGAAAAAGTTGTCCAGAAAATTTATGAAAGCTTGAACGGTCACAGCGCTCAAACGCGTTAATGTGCCTTCCTGGGGGTTTGTCCTCTCGTTTAGATTAACAAGATGAACCATCTGGCCGAGAGCGAAGCAGATTCATCAAACGGTTCTCGAGAAAATGTATCTCTATAACGCGTTAATGTGCCTAGCTGGGAGTTTGGCCTCTCGTTTAGATTAGCAAGGTGAACCTACTTGCCGAGGAGGAAGCAGACCCATCAAACGGTTATCGAGGTAGGTAATATTTATATGATGAAAAAGTTGTCCAGAAAATTTATGAAAGTTTGAACGGTCACAGCGCTCAAACGCGTTAATGTGCCTTCCTGGGGGTTTGTTCTCTCGTTTAGATTAAGAAGATGAACCATCTGGCCGCGAGCGAAGTAGATTCATCAAACGGTTCTCGAGAAAATTCGATGATTTAGCTATAACGCGTTAATGTGCCTTGCTGGGAGTTTGGCCTCTCGTTTAGATTAGCAAGGTGAACCTACTTGCCGAGGGGGAAGCAGATTCATCAAACGGTTATCGAGCTAGGTAACGATGTTAATGTGCCTTCCTGGTCAAACGCGTTAATGTCCTCCTGGGCGTTTCGTTTAGATTAACAAGATGAACCATCTGGCCGAGAGCGAAGTAGATTCATCAAACGGTTCTCGAGAAAATATCGATGAAAATTTAGCCTCATAAGGCGTTAATGTGCCCTGCTGGGAGTTTGGCGTCTCGTTTAGATTAACAAGGTGAACCTACTTGCCGAGGGGGAAGCAGATTCATCAAACGGTTATCGAGGTAGGTAATATTTGTATGATGAAAAAGTTGTCCAGAAAATTTATGAAAGTTTGAACGGTCACAGCGCTCAAACGCGTTAATGTGCCTTCCTGGGGGTTTGTCCTCTCGTTTAGATTAACAAGATGAACCATCTGGCCGAGAGCGAAGCAGATTCATCAAACGGTTCTCGAGAAAATGTATCTCTATAACGCGTTAATGTGCCTAGCTGGGAGTTTGGCCTCTCGTTTAGATTAGCAAGGTGAACCTACTTGCCGAGGAGGAAGCAGATTCATCAAACGGTTATCGAGGTAGGTAATATTTATATGATGAAAAAGTTGTCCAGAAAATTTATGAAAGCTTGAACGGTCACAGCGCTCAAACGCGTTAATGTGCCTTCCTGGTACTTTGTCCTCTCGTTTAGATTAACAAGATGAACCATCTGGCCGAGAGCGAAGTAGATTCATCAAACGGTTCTCGAGAAAATATCGATGAAAATTTAGCCTCTATAAGGCGTTAATGTGCCCTGCTGGGAATTTGGCGTCTCGTTTAGATTAACAAGGTGAACCTACTTGCCGAGGGGGAAGCAGATTCATCAAACGGTTATCGAGGTAGGTAATATTTATATGATGAAAAAGTTGTCCAGAAAATTTATGAAAGTTTGAACGGTCACAGCGCTCAAACGCGTTAATGTGCCTTCCTGGGGGTTTGTCCTCTCGTTTAGATTAACAAGATGAACCATCTGGCCGAGAGCGAAGCAGATTCATCAAACGGTTCTCGAGAAAATGTATCTCTATAACGCGTTAATGTGCCTAGCTGGGAGTTTGGCCTCTCGTTTAGATTAGCAAGGTGAACCTACTTGCCGAGGAGGAAGCAGACCCATCAAACGGTTATCGAGGTAGGTAATATTTATATGATGAAAAAGTTGTCCAGAAAATTTATGAAAGTTTGAACGGTCACAGCGCTCAAACGCGTTAATGTGCCTTCCTGGGGGTTTGTCCTCCCGCGTTTAGATTAACAAGATGAACCATCTGGCCGAGAGCGAAGTAGATTCATCAAACGGTTCTCGAGAAAATATCGATGAAAATTTAGCCCTATAAGGCGCTTAATGTGCCCTGCTGGGAGTTTGGCGTCTCGTTTAGATTAACAAGGTGAACCTACTTGCCGAGGGGGAAGCAGATTCATCAAACGGTTATCGAGGTAGGTAATATTTATATGATGAAAAAGTTGTCCAGAAAATTTATGAAAGCTTGAACGGTCACAGCGCTCAAACGCGTTAATGTGCCTTCCTGGGGGTTTGTCCTCTCGTTTAGATTAACAAGATGAACCATCTGGCCGAGAGCGAAGTAGATTCATCAAACGGTTCTCGAGAAAATATCGATGAAAATTTAGCCCTATAAGGCGTTAATGTGCCCCGCTGGGAGTTTGGCCTCTCGTTTAGATTAGCAAGGTGAACCTACTTGCCGAGGAGGAAGCAGATCCATCAAACGGTTATCGAGCTAGGTAATATTTATATGATGAAAAAGTTGTCCAGAAAATTTATGAAAGTTTGAACGGTCACAGCGCTCAAACGCGTTAATGTGCCTTCCTGGGGGTTTGTCCTCTCGTTTAGATTAACAAGATGAACCAACTTGCCCAGAGCGAAGCAGATTCATCAAACGGTTCTCGAGAAAATTTATCTCTATAACGCGTTAATGTGCCTTGCTGGGAGTTTGGCCTCTCGTTTAGATTAGCAAGGTGAACCTACTTGCCGAGGAGGAAGCAGATCCATCAAACGGTTATCGAGCTAGGTAATATTTATATGATGAAAAAGTTGTCCAGAAAATTTATGAAAGTTTGAACGGTCACAGCGCTCAAACGCGTTAATGTGCCTTCCTGGGGGTTGTCCTCTCGTTTAGATTAACAAGATGAACCATCTGGCCGAGAGCGATGTAGATTCATCAAACGGTTCTCGAGAAAATATCGATGTTAAATTTAGCCCTATAAGGCGTTAATGTGCCCTTGCTGGGAGTTTGGCGTCTCGTTTAGATTAACAAGGTGAACCTACTTGCCGAGGGGGAAACAAATTCATCAAACGGTTATCGAGCTAGGTAATATTAGGTGATGTATATGATGAAAAAATTGTCCAGAAAATTAATCAAAGTTTGAACGGTCACAGCGCTCAAACGCGTTAATGTGCCTTCCTGGGGGTTTGTCCTCTCGTTTAGATTAACAAGATGAACCATCTGGCCGAGAGCGATGTAGATTCATCAAACGGTTCTCGAGAAAATATCGATGAAAATTTAGCCCTATAAGGCGTTAATGTGCCCTGCTAGGAGTTTGGCGTCTCGTTTAGATTAACAAGGTGAACGTGCTTGCCGAGGGGAAACAAATTCATCAAACGGTTATCGAGCTAGGTAATATTAGGTGATGTATATGATGAAAAAATTGTCCAGAAAATTAATCAATTTGGAGCGGTCACAGCGCTCAAACGCGTTAATGTGCCTTCCTGGTAGTTTGTCCTCTCGTTTAGATTAACAAGATGAACCAACTTGCCCAGAGCGAAGCAGATTCATCAAACGGTTCTCGAGAAAAATTTATCTCTATAACGCGTTAATGTGCCTTGCTGGGAGTTTGGCCTCTCGTTTAGTTTAACAAGGTGAACCTACTTGCCAAGGAGGAAGCAGATCCATCAAACGGTTATCGAGCTAGGTAATATTTATATGATGAAAAAGTTGTCCAGAAAATTTATGAAAGTTTGAACGGTCACAGCGCTCAAACGCGTTAATGTGCCTTCCTGGGGGTTTGTCCTCTCGTTTAGATTAACAAGATGAACCATCTGGCCGAGAGCGAAGTAGATTCATCAAACGGTTCTCGAGAAAATATCGATGAAAATTTAGCCCTATAAGGCGTTAATGTGCCCTGCTGGGAGTTTGGCCTCTCGTTTAGATTAACAATGTGAACCTACTTGCCGAGGAGGAAGCAGATCCATCAAACGGTTATCGAGGTAGGTAATATTTATATGATGAAAAAGTTGTCCAGAAAATTTATGAAAGCTTGAACGGTCACAGCGCTCAAACGCGTTAATGTGCCTTCCTGGGGGTTTGTCCTCTCGTTTAGATTAACAAGATGAACCAACTTGCCCAGAGCGAAGCAGATTCATCAAACGGTTCTCGAGAAAATTTATCTCTATAACGCGTTAATGTGCCTTGCTGGGAGTTTGGCCTCTCGTTTAGATTAACAAGGTGAACCTACTTGCCAAGGAGGAAGCAGATCCATCAAACGGTTATCGAGCTAGGTAATATTTATATGATGAAAAAGTTGTCCAGAAAATTTATGAAAGCTTGAACGGTCACAGCGCTCAAACGCGTTAATGTGCCTTCCTGGGGGTTTGTCCTCTCGTTTAGATTAACAAGATGAACCATCTGGCCGAGAGCGATGTAGATTCATCAAACGGTTCTCGAGAAAATATCGATGAAAATTTAGCCCTATAAGGCGTTAATGTGCCCTGCTAGGAGTTTGGCGTCTCGTTTAGATTAACAAGGTGAACCTACTTGCCGAGGAGGAAACAAATTCATCAAACGGTTATCGAGCTAGGTAATATTTATATATGATGAAAAAATTGTCCAGAAAATTAATCAATTTGAACGGTCACAGCGCTCAAACGCGTTAATGTGCCTTCCTGGGGGTTTGTCCTCTCGTTTAGATTAACAAGATGAACCATCTGGCCGAGAGCGAAGTAGATTCATCAAACGGTTCTCGAGAAAATATCGATGAAAATTTAGCCCTATAAGGCGTTAATGTGCCCTGCTGGGAGTTTGGCGTCTCGTTTAGATTAACAAGGTGAACCTACTTGCCGAGGGGGAAACAAATTCATCAAACGGTTATCGAGCTAGGTAATATTAGGTGATGTATATGATGAAAAAATTGTCCAGAAAATTAATCAATTTGAACGGTCACAGCGCTCAAACGCGTTAATGTGCCTTCCTGGTAGTTTGTCCTCTCGTTTAGATTAACAAGATGAACCAACTTGCCCAGAGCGAAGCAGATTCATCAAACGGTTCTCGAGAAAATTTATCTCTATAACGCGTTAATGTGCCTTGCTGGGAGTTTGGCCTCTCGTTTAGTTTAACAAGGTGAACCTACTTGCCAAGGAGGAAGCAGATCCATCAAACGGTTATCGAGCTAGGTAATATTTATATGATGAAAAAGTTGTCCAGAAAATTTATGAAAGTTTGAACGGTCACAGCGCTCAAACGCGTTAATGTGCCTTCCTGGGGATTTGTCCTCTCGTTTAGATTAACAAGATGAACCATCTGGCCGAGAGCGAAGTAGATTCATCAAACGGTTCTCGAGAAAATATCGATGAAAATTTAGCCTCATAAGGCGTTAATGTGCCTTGCTGGGAGTTTGGCGTCTCGTTTAGATTAACAAGGTGAACCTACTTGCCGAGGAGGAAGCAGATTCATCAAACGGTTATCGAGGTAGGTAATATTTATATGATGAAAAAGTTGTCCAGAAAATTTATGAAAGCTTGAACGGTCACAGCGCTCAAACGCGTTAATGTGCCTTCCTGGGGGTTTGTCCTCTCGTTTAGATTAACAAGATGAACCATCTGGCCGAGAGCGAAGTAGATTTATCAAACGGTTCTCGAGAAAATATCGATATCTCTATAACGCGTTAATGTGCCTTGCTGGGAGTTTGGCCTCTCGTTTAGATTAACAAGGTGAACCTACTTGCCGAGGAGGAAGCAGATCCATCAAACGGTTATCGAGGTAGGTAATATTTATATGATGAAAAAGTTGTCCAGAAAATTTATGAAAGTTTGAACGGTCACAGCGCTCAAACGCGTTAATGTGCCTTCCTGGGGGTTTGTCCTCTCGTTTAGATTAACAAGATGAACCATTTGGCCCAGAGCGAAGTAGATTCATCAAACGGTTCTCGAGAAAATTTATCTCTATAACGCGTTATTAATGTGCCTTGCTGGGAGTTTGGCCTCTCGTTTAGATTAGCAAGGTGAACCTACTTGCCGAGGAGGAAGCAGATCCATCAAACGGTTATCGAGGTAGGTAATATTTATATGATGAAAAAGTTGTCCAGAAAATTTATGAAAGTTTGAACGGTCACAGCGCTCAAACGCGTTAATGTGCCTTCCTGGGGGTTTGTCCTCTCGTTTAGATTAACAAGATGAACCATCTGGCCGAGAGCGAAGTAGATTCATCAAACGGTTCTCGAGAAAATATCGATGAAAATTTAGCCCTATAAGGCGTTAATGTGCCCTGCTGGGAGTTTGGCGTCTCGTTTAGATTAACAAGGTGAACCTACTTGCCGAGGGGGAAGCAGATTCATCAAACGGTTATCGAGCTAGGTAATATTTGATATGATGAAAAAGTTGTCCAGAAAATTTATGAAAGCTTGAACGGTCACAGCGCTCAAACGCGTTAATGTGCCTTCCTGGGGTTTGTCCTCTCGTTTAGATTAACAAGATGAACCATCTGGCCGAGAGCGAAGCAGATTCATCAAACGGTTCTCGAGAAAATATCGATATCTCCCTATAACGCGTTAATGTGCCTTGCTGGGAGTTTGGCCTCTCGTTTAGATTAACAAGGTGAACCTACTTGCCGAGGAGGAAGCAGATTCATCAAACGGTTATCGAGCTAGGTAATATTTATATGATGAAAAAGTTGTCCAGAAAATTTATGAAAGCTTGAACGGTCACAGCGCTCAAACGCGTTAATGTGCCTTCCTGGTAGTTTGTCCTCTCGTTTAGATTAACAAGATGAACCATCTGGCCGAGAGCGAAGTAGATTCATCAAACGGTTCTCGAGAAAATATCGATGAAAATTTAGCCCTATAAGGCGTTAATGTGCCCTGCTGGGAGTTTGGCGTCTCGTTTAGATTAACAAGGTGAACCTACTTGCCGAGGAGGAAGCAGATTCATCAAACGGTTATCGAGGTAGGTAATATTTATATGATGAAAAAGTTGTCCAGAAAATTTATGAAAGTTTGAACGGTCACAGCGCTCAAACGCGTTAATGTGCCTTCCTGGGGGTTTGTCCTCTCGTTTAGATTAACAAGATGAACCATCTGGCCGAGAGCGAAGTAGATTCATCAAACGGTTCTCGAGAAAATATCGATATCTATAACGCTATAACGCGTTAATGTGCCTTGCTGGGAGTTTGGCCTCTCGTTTAGATTAGCAAGGTGAACCTACTTGCCGAGGAGGAAGCAGATTCATCAAACGGTTATCGAGCTAGGTAATATTTATATGATGAAAAAGTTGTCCAGAAAATTTATGAAAGTTTGAACGGTCACAGCGCTCAAACGCGTTAATGTGCCTTCCTGGGGGTTTGTCCTCTCGTTTAGATTAACAAGATGAACCATCTGGCCGAGAGCGAAGTAGATTCATCAAACGGTTCTCGAGAAAATATCGATGAAAATTTAGCCCTATAAGGCGTTAATGTGCCCTGCTGGGAGTTTGGCGTCTCGTTTAGATTAACAAGGTGAACCTACTTGCCGAGGAGGAAGCAGATTCATCAAACGGTTATCGAGCTAGGTAATATTTATATGATGAAAAAGTTGTCCAGAAAATTTATGAAAGTTTGAACGGTCACAGCGCTCAAACGCGTTAATGTGCCTTCCTGGGGGTTTGTCCTCTCGTTTAGATTAACAAGATGAACCATCTGGCCGAGAGCGAAGTAGATTCATCAAACGGTTCTCGAGAAAATATCGATGAAAATTTAGCCCTATAACGCGTTAATGTGCCTTGCTGGGAGTTTGGCCTCTCGTTTAGATTAACAAGGTGAACCTACTTGCCGAGGAGGAAGCAGATCCATCAAACGGTTATCGAGCTAGGTAATATTTATATGATGAAAAAGTTGTCCAGAAAATTTATGAAAGCTTGAACGGTCACAGCGCTCAAACGCGTTAATGTGCCTTCCTGGGGGTTTGTCCTCTCGTTTAGATTAACAAGATGAACCATCTGGCCGAGAGCGAAGTAGATTCATCAAACGGTTCTCGAGAAAATATCGATGAAAATTTAGCCCTATAAGGCGTTAATGTGCCCTGCTGGGAGTTTGGCCTCTCGTTTAGATTAGCAAGGTGAACCTACTTGCCGAGGAGGAAGCAGATCCATCAAACGGTTATCGAGGTAGGTAATATTTATATGATGAAAAAGTTGTCCAGAAAATTTATGAAAGCTTGAACGGTCACAGCGCTCAAACGCGTTAATGTGCCTTCCTGGGGGTTTGTCCTCTCGTTTAGATTAACAAGATGAACCAACTTGCCCAGAGCGAAGCAGATTCATCAAACGGTTCTCGAGAAAATTTATCTCTATAACGCGTTAATGTGCCTTGCTGGGAGTTTGGCCTCTCGTTTAGATTAACAAGGTGAACCTACTTGCCGAGGAGGAAGCAGATCCATCAAACGGTTATCGAGCTAGGTAATATTTATATGATGAAAAAGTTGTCCAGAAAATTTATGAAAGCTTGAACGGTCACAGCGCTCAAACGCGTTAATGTGCCTTCCTGGGGGTTTGTCCTCTCGTTTAGATTAACAAGATGAACCATCTGGCCGAGAGCGATGTAGATTCATCAAACGGTTCTCGAGAAAATATCGATGTAAATTTAGCCCTATAAGGCGTTAATGTGCCCTGCTAGGAGTTTGGCGTCTCGTTTAGATTAACAAGGTGAACGTGCTTGCCGAGGGGGAAACAAATTCATCAAACGGTTATCGAGCTAGGTAATATTAGGTGATGTATATGATGAAAAAGTTGTCCAGAAAATTAATCAATTTGGAGCGGTCACAGCGCTCAAACGCGTTAATGTGCCTTCCTGGTAGTTTGTCCTCTCGTTTAGATTAACAAGATGAACCAACTTGCCCAGAGCGAAGCAGATTCATCAAACGGTTCTCGAGAAAATTTATCTCTATAACGCGTTAATGTGCCTTGCTGGGAGTTTGGCCTCTCGTTTAGTTTAGCAAGGTGAACCTACTTGCCAAGGAGGAAGCAGATCCATCAAACGGTTATCGAGCTAGGTAATATTTATATGATGAAAAAGTTGTCCAGAAAATTTATGAAAGCTTGAACGGTCACAGCGCTCAAACGCGTTAATGTGCCTTCCTGGGGGTTTGTCCTCTCGTTTAGATTAACAAGATGAACCATCTGGCCGAGAGCGATGTAGATTCATCAAACGGTTCTCGAGAAAATATCGATGAAAATTTAGCCCTATAAGGCGTTAATGTGCCCCGCTGGGAGTTTGGCCTCTCGTTTAGATTAGCAATGTGAACCTACTTGCCGAAGAGGAAGCAGATCCATCAAACGGTTATCGAGGTAGGTAATATTTATATGATGAAAAAGTTGTCCAGAAAATTTATGAAAGCTTGAACGGTCACAGCGCTCAAACGCGTTAATGTGCCTTCCTGGGGGTTTGTCCTCTCGTTTAGATTAACAAGATGAACCAACTTGCCCAGAGCGAAGCAGATTCATCAAACGGTTCTCGAGAAAATTTATCTCTATAACGCGTTAATGTGCCTTGCTGGGAGTTTGGCCTCTCGTTTAGTTTAGCAAGGTGAACCTACTTCCCAAGGAGGAAGCAGATCCATCAAACGGTTATCGAGCTAGGTAATATTTATATGATGAAAAAGTTGTCCAGAAAATTTATGAAAGCTTGAACGCTCACAGCTCTCAAACGCGTTAATGTGCCTTCCTGGGGGTTTGTCCTCTCGTTTAGATTAACAAGATGAACCATCTGGCCGAGAGCGATGTAGATTCATCAAACGGTTCTCGAGAAAATATCGATGTAAATTTAGCCCTATAAGGCGTTAATGTGCCCTGCTAGGAGTTTGGCGTCTCGTTTAGATTAACAAGGTGAACCTACTTGCCGAGGGGGAAACAAATTCATCAAACGGTTATCGAGCTAGGTAATATTAGGTGATGTATATGATGAAAAAATTGTCCAGATAATTAATCAATTTGGAGCGGTCACAGCGCTCAAACGCGTTAATGTGCCTTCCTGGGGGTTTGTCCTCTCGTTTAGATTAACAAGATGAACCATCTGGCCGAGAGCGATGTAGATTCATCAAACGGTTCTCGAGAAAATATCGATGTAAATTTAGCCCTATAAGGCGTTAATGTGCCCTGCTAGGAGTTTGGCGTCTCGTTTAGATTAACAAGGTGAACGTGCTTGCCGAGGGGGAAACAAATTCATCAAACGGTTATCGAGCTAGGTAATATTAGGTGATGTAGATGATGAAAAAATTGTCTAGATAATTAATCAATTTGGAGCGGTCACAGCGCTCAAACGCGTTAATGTGCCTTCGTGGTAGTTTGTCCTCTCGTTTAGATTAACAAGATGAACCAACTTGCCCAGAGCGAAGCAGATTCATCAAACGGTTCTCGAGAAAATTTATCTCTATAACGCGTTAATGTGCCTTGCTGGGAGTTTGGCCTCTCGTTTAGTTTAGCAAGGTGAACCTACTTGCCAAGGAGGAAGCAGATCCATCAAACGGTTATCGAGCTAGGTAGTATTTATATGATGAAAAAGTTGTCCAGAAAATTTATGAAAGTTTGAACAGTCACAGCGCTCAAACGCGTTAATGTGCCTTCCTGGGGATTTGTCCTCTCGTTTAGATTAACAAGATGAACCATCTGGCCGAGAGCGAAGTAGATTCATCAAACGGTTCTCGAGAAAATATCGATGAAAATTTAGCCTCATAAGGCGCTAATGTGCCCTGCTGGGAATTTGGTGTCTCGTTTAGATTAACAAGGTGAACCTACTTGCCGAGGGGGAAGCAGATTCATCAAACGGTTATCGAGGTAGGTAATATTTGTATGATGAAAAAGTTGTCCAGAAAATTTATGAAAGCTTGAACGGTCACAGCGCTCAAACGCGTTAATGTGCCTTCCTGGGGGTTTGTCCTCTCGTTTAGATTAACAAGATGAACCATCTGGCCGAGAGCGAAGCAGATTTATCAAACGGTTCTCGAGAAAATGTATCTCTATAACGCGTTAATGTGCCTAGCTGGGAGTTTGGCCTCTCGTTTAGATTAGCAAGGTGAACCTACTTGCCGAGGAGGAAGCAGATTCATCAAACGGTTATCGAGGTAGGTAATATTTATATGATGAAAAAGTTGTCCAGAAAATTTATGAAAGTTTGAACGGTCACAGCGCTCAAACGCGTTAATGTGCCTTCCTGGGGGTTTGTCCTCTCGTATAGATTGAGAAGATGAACCATTTGGCCGCGAGCGAAGTAGATTCATCAAACGGTTCTCGAGAAAATTTATCTCTATAACGCGTTATTAATGTGCCTTGCTGGGAGTTTGGCCTCTCGTTTAGATTAGCAAGGTGAACCTACTTGCGAGCGAGAAGCAGATTCATCAACGGTTGAGCTCAAACGCGTTAATGTGCCTTCCTGGTACTTTGTCCTCGCGCGTTTAGATTAACAAGATGAACCATCTGGCCGAGAGCGAAGTAGATTCATCAAACGGTTCTCGAGAAAATATCGATGAAAATTTAGCCTCATAAGGCGCTAATGTGCCCTGCTGGGAATTTGGCGTCTCGTTTAGAATAACAAGGTGAACCTACTTGCCGAGGGGGAAGCAGATTCATCAAACGGTTATCGAGGTAGGTAATATTTGTATGATGAAAAAGTTGTCCAGAAAATTTATGAAAGCTTGAACGGTCACAGCGCTCAAACGCGTTAATGTGCCTTCCTGGGGGTTTGTCCTCTCGTTTAGATTAACAAGATGAACCATCTGGCCGAGAGCGAAGCAGATTCATCAAACGGTTCTCGAGAAAATGTATCTCTATAACGCGTTAATGTGCCTAGCTGGGAGTTTGGCCTCTCGTTTAGATTAGCAAGGTGAACCTACTTGCCGAGGAGGAAGCAGACCCATCAAACGGTTATCGAGGTAGGTAATATTTATATGATGAAAAAGTTGTCCAGAAAATTTATGAAAGCTTGAACGGTCACAGCGCTCAAACGCGTTAATGTGCCTTCCTGGTACTTTGTCCTCCCGTTTAGATTAACAAGATGAACCATCTGGCCGAGAGCGAAGTAGATTCATCAAACGGTTCTCGAGAAAATATCGATGAAAATTTAGCCTCATAAGGCGCTAATGTGCCCTGCTGGGAATTTGGCGTCTCGTTTAGAATAACAAGGTGAACCTACTTGCCGAGGGGGAAGCAGATTCATCAAACGGTTATCGAGGTAGGTAATATTTGTATGATGAAAAAGTTGTCCAGAAAATTTATGAAAGCTTGAACGGTCACAGCGCTCAAACGCGTTAATGTGCCTTCCTGGGGGTTTGTCCTCTCGTTTAGATTAACAAGATGAACCATCTGGCCGAGAGCGAAGCAGATTCATCAAACGGTTCTCGAGAAAATGTATCTCTATAACGCGTTAATGTGCCTAGCTGGGAGTTTGGCCTCTCGTTTAGATTAGCAAGGTGAACCTACTTGCCGAGGAGGAAGCAGATTCATCAAACGGTTATCGAGGTAGGTAATATTTATATGATGAAAAAGTTGTCCAGAAAATTTATGAAAGCTTGAACGGTCACAGCGCTCAAACGCGTTAATGTGCCTTCCTGGTACTTTGTCCTCCCGCGTTTAGATTAACAAGATGAACCATCTGGCCGAGAGCGAAGTAGATTCATCAAACGGTTCTCGAGAAAATATCGATGAAAATTTAGCCTCATAAGGCGCTAATGTGCCCTGCTGGGAATTTGGCGTCTCGTTTAGAATAACAAGGTGAACCTACTTGCCGAGGGGGAAGCAGATTCATCAAACGGTTATCGAGGTAGGTAATATTTGTATGATGAAAAAGTTGTCCAGAAAATTTATGAAAGCTTGAACGGTCACAGCGCTCAAACGCGTTAATGTGCCTTCCTGGGGGTTTGTCCTCTCGTTTAGATTAACAAGATGAACCATCTGGCCGAGAGCGAAGCAGATTCATCAAACGGTTCTCGAGAAAATATCGATATCTCCCTATAACGCGTTAATGTGCCTTGCTGGGAGTTTGGCCTCTCGTTTAGATTAGCAAGGTGAACCTACTTGCCGAGGAGGAAGCAGATCCATCAAACGGTTATCGAGGTAGGTAATATTTATATGATGAAAAAGTTGTCCAGAAAATTTATGAAAGCTTGAACGGTCACAGCGCTCAAACGCGTTAATGTGCCTTCCTGGGGGTTTGTCCTCCCGCGTTTAGATTAACAAGATGAACCATCTGGCCGAGAGCGAAGTAGATTCATCAAACGGTTCTCGAGAAAATATCGATGAAAATTTAGCCTATAAGGCGTTAATGTGCCCTGCTGGGAGTTTGGCGTCTCGTTTAGAATAACAAGGTGAACCTACTTGCCGAGGAGGAAGCAGATTCATCAAACGGTTATCGAGCTAGGTAATATTTATATGATGAAAAAGTTGTCCAGAAAATTTATGAAAGCTTGAACGGTCACAGCGCTCAAACGCGTTAATGTGCCTTCCTGGGGGTTTGTCCTCTCGTTTAGATTAACAAGATGAACCATCTGGCCGAGAGCGAAGTAGATTCATCAAACGGTTCTCGAGAAAATATCGATGAAAATTTAGCCCTATAAGGCGTTAATGTGCCCTGCTGGGAGTTTGGCCTCTCGTTTAGATTAGCAAGGTGAACCTACTTGCCGAGGAGGAAGCAGATCCATCAAACGGTTATCGAGGTAGGTAATATTTATATGATGAAAAAGTTGTCCAGAAAATTTATGAAAGCTTGAACGGTCACAGCGCTCAAACGCGTTAATGTGCCTTCCTGGGGGTTTGTCCTCTCGTTTAGATTAACAAGATGAACCAACTTGCCGAGAGCGAAGCAGATTCATCAAACGGTTCTCGAGAAAATATCGATTATTTAGCCCTATAACGCGTTAATGTGCCTTGCTGGGAGTTTGGCCTCTCGTTTAGATTAGCAAGGTGAACCTACTTGCCGAGGAGGAAGCAGATCCATCAAACGGTTATCGAGGCTAGGTAATATTTATATGATGAAAAAGTTGTCCAGAAAATTTATGAAAGCTTGAACGGTCACAGCGCTCAAACGCGTTAATGTGCCTTCCTGGGGGTTTGTCCTCTCGTTTAGATTAACAAGATGAACCATCTGGCCGAGAGCGATGTAGATTCATCAAACGGTTCTCGAGAAAATATCGATGTAAATTTAGCCCTATAAGGCGTTAATGTGCCCTGCTAGGAGTTTGGCGTCTCGTTTAGATTAACAAGGTGAACGTGCTTGCCGAGGGGGAAACAAATTCATCAAACGGTTATCGAGCTAGGTAATATTAGGTGATGTAGATGATGAAAAAATTGTCTAGATAATTAATCAATTTGGAGCGGTCACAGCGCTCAAACGCGTTAATGTGCCTTCGTGGTAGTTTGTCCTCTCGTTTAGATTAACAAGATGAACCAACTTGCCCAGAGCGAAGCAGATTCATCAAACGGTTCTCGAGAAAATTTATCTCTATAACGCGTTAATGTGCCTTGCTGGGAGTTTGGCCTCTCGTTTAGTTTAGCAAGGTGAACCTACTTGCCAAGGAGGAAGCAGATCCATCAAACGGTTATCGAGCTAGGTAGTATTTATATGATGAAAAAGTTGTCCAGAAAATTTATGAAAGCTTGAACGCTCACAGCGCTCAAACGCGTTAATGTGCCTTTCTGGGGGTTTGTCCTCTCGTTTAGATTAACAAGATGAACCATCTGGCCGAGAGCGATGTAGATTCATCAAACGGTTCTCGAGAAAATATCGATGAAAATTTAGCCCTATAAGGCGTTAATGTGCCCCGCTGGGGGTTTGGCCTCTCGTTTAGATTAGCAAGGTGAACCTACTTGCCGAGGAGGAAGCAGATCCATCAAACGGTTATCGAGGTAGGTAATATTTATATGATGAAAAAGTTGTCCAGAAAATTTATGAATGCTTGAACGGTCACAGCGCTCAAACGCGTTAATGTGCCTTCCTGGGGGTTTGTCCTCTCGTTTAGATTAACAAGATGAACCATCTGGCCGAGAGCGAAGTAGATTTATCAAACGGTTCTCGAGAAAATATCGATGAAAATTTAGCCCTATAAGGCGTTAATGTGCCCCGCTGGGAGTTTGGCCTCTCGTTTAGATTAGCAATGTTTACCTACTTGCCGAGGAGGAAGCAGATCCATCAAACGGTTATCGAGGTAGGTAATATTTATATGATGAAAAAGTTGTCCAGAAAATTTATGAAAGCTTGAACGGTCACAGCGCTCAAACGCGTTAATGTGCCTTCCTGGTGGTTTGTTCTCTCGTTTAGATTAACAAGATGAACCAACTTGCCCAGAGCGAAGCAGATTCATCAAACGGTTCTCGAGAAAATTTATCTCTATAACGCGTTAATGTGCTCTGCTGGGAGTTTGGCGTCTCGTTTAGATTAACAAGGTGAACCTACTTGCCAAGGAGGAAGCAGATCCATCAAACGGTTATCGAGCTAGGTAGTATTTATATGAAGTATTCCTTCTAGATAAGCCAATTATCATTCTTGGTGATTTTAATCTTCCATATTTCAACAACGAGTCGTTACATTGTCCTAAATGCACTACGTTCTCTTGCTTTGCTAATTCACTAAATTTAAAACAGTTTAATTCTATAACAAATTGTAACGGTAGACTTTTGGACCTGGTTCTTTCGAATACTGAAGGCAATATTGATATCGAGCGTAATGAGTTACCTTTCGTACCAATCGATCCCTATCAGGATCAATTCTATTCCAATCTTTATCGCATTTTTGATGTTTGTGTTCCAAAATTTTCTTCTAACTCTGAAAAGGCGCATTATCCGCCATGGTTCACTTCAGATATAATAGCAAATATTAAACTTATAATACATATGAAGAAAAAAGTAGCGCTGTACATCTCCTGCCTATGAAGATCGATCTGGCGGGTGTAAATGATATGAAGATGGTATATGATAACATTGTACACTTAAAAGAAAATATTGCTATGCACCCAGCTGCAAACATCGACCTGGTAATATGCGAAGGGTTGAAGTTTTCGTATGTACGAAAAATTTGCGAATTCGTATTTTCAAAAGTGAAGATTAAAATAAAGATAATTGCACAGGGCCAAAGATCAGAGCCTCTAAAGCGCAAAAAGAAGTAGGAGAGCGTAGTCACTGTCAAAGGTGAGGGTAAATCCTTTGTGGATATAGTCAAGACACTAAAAGAGAAGGTAGACATAGACCAGATTGGTGTCAAAGTTAGAAAATTGCAAAAAAACAGGAAAAGGGGATCTACGAGTGATAGAGGGAAGTGCGGAAATGGCTACTAAACTGCACAAGGAGATACAACGTAAGATTGAAGATGTCCAGGTGACGTCCAGGAGATTGGGTACTACCACTATATTCATACTAGGCATAGACCCGTCCACCAAGGAGCAGGAAATTAAGCAAGCCGTTGCAACTGAATTAAAAGTAAACGAGAAGGACATAGAGATCAGGGCCTTAAAGAAGGACAAGTTTGGAGATCAAACCGTAATCGCGGAGGTTCCTCGAGAACAAGCAGTGCCCCTAATTAAAAGTCGGAAAATAAGAATAGGCTGGACGGAATGTGGAGTCAGGGAAAGGATGGATATAGACAGATGCTTCAAATGTCTTGAATACGGCCACAAGACTAGAAGCTGTGGAGCACAAGTCGATCGTAGAAATGATTGCATCAAATGCGGGGAAACGGGCCACAAAGGTAAAGAATGCACCAATAGGGACCGATGTATTAAATGTAATATCAGCGGACACAGGGCTGACCAATTCAAGTGTCCCCATTTCAAAAAACTAGTGGAAGAGCTAAGGAAACAGAGGATAGGACCTGCAGCAAGAAGTAGGACCCGGGGTACCGACGCAAATCTCCATGGGTCTTAAAATACTTCAGACTAACTTGGGGAGAGGGCGGGCAGCACATGACCTGGCATATGCTACGACCAAACAAAAAGGAGTAGACCTACTTATAGTCTGTGAGCCAAACAAAACAATAGTGAAGAGCAGCCAATGGATCAAGGATGAAAGGGAGGATGTTGCAGTGCTGCTTATTAACAAAACACTTACTGTAACAGGAACAAATGTGGGAAAAGGATACATAAGTATTAACTTTCAAAAATGGGTACTTTACTGTTGTTATTTATCGCCCAATATAGATATGGATGAGTACACAGAAAAGGTAAATGAGATAGTAAATCATATGAAATCTAGTAAAAAGGAAGCCGTGCTAGCGGGGGATATAAATGCAAAATCCCATCTGTGGGAATCACCTATCAGGGACAAAAAAGGAGATCTTTGGGCAGAGTGGATTGCGGAACTGGAATTGGTTTGTCATAACACAGGAGGGAGGCCAACGTTCGTTAGAGGAGAAACGAAGTCATTTATAGATGTCACGTTGTCTACGCAAAAAATGGCATCCCATGTCACAAACTGGAGAGTGTCCGATGAGGAGACTTTGACAGAGCATCGCTACATCTTCTTCGAAATAACAGGCGATAAGGCCCCAAAAAGGAGGATGGAAAGAAGGACATTTATAACTGACTGGAAGTCCTTTGAGGCCAATGTAAACATCAGACTTGCCAATATGACAAAGGGGGAAAGGAGCTCTCACAGTAAATGCACTGAAATTATAAAAGAGGCATATAAAAATAGCACTCGCGGATCAAGAAGTGCTCCCTATTGGTGGAACGAAGAAATTAGTAAAATGAGATCCCAATGTACGGCTGCTAGACGGGGGTATGCTAGAACTAACCGCAAAGAGGGAGGCGAGGAAGAGAAACGACGAGCTCATATGCGATATGGGGACACCAAAAGACAACTGCGTAAATTAATTAGGATTTCAAAGAAAGAGCATTGGAAAAGACTGTGTAACGATCTAAACAGAGACATTTGGGGAGATGGGTATAAAATAGTAGTGAAGGGATTGACGAATTTTACACCCGGTACCATATCGAATGAAGATAGGAAGAAAGAGGTGAGAAAACTGTTCCCAAATCCAATAAGCCTAACAGAAAACTATAAAATCAAAGTTAATACAGTCCCGTCGTTCACAGCTAGGGAATTAAAGGAAGTCATAAATAAAATGAAAATTGGCAAAGCTCCAGGGCTGGATGGTATCCCTATGGAAGCGATTAAGGAAATTGAAAAAATAAAAGGAGCGTGGCTATTGGAGGTACTGAACACATTGTTACAAGTACAGAAGTTCCCAAGCGAATGGAAACTCGCCAAAGTGATACTAATACCCAAAGAGAGCAAGCTGGGACAACCGAAGTCATACAGGCCAATCTGTCTTCTAAACACATTGAGCAAGGTGTATGAATCTATGATAAGACAAAGACTGGAGGAAGAAATAGAAAGCAAAGGAGGTTTGGCTAGACACCAATATGGGTTTAGAAAAGGACGGTCCACAGTGCAGGCCCTTGAGTTAATCCAAAATATAACCGTGAAAAATGGACATAAGTGGAATGTATTGGTGACATTGGACGTCCAAAACGCCTTCAATACGGCCAGCTGGAATCTGATTTTGGGAAAGTTACAAAAAATATCTACGTACCTGATCAACCTGGTGGCGGACTACCTGGACGACAGGCGCATCCAAGTAAGCAAAAACGAAACAATGGACGTGCGGGCTGGTGTACCACAGGGCTCTGTTTTAGGGCCGACATTATGGAACGTCCTATATAATGACGTGTTGGAGATTAGACTAGAGGGGCGGGCGAAAACAATTGCTTTTGCCGACGATCTGGCACTTGTAGTGACGGCGGATACTAAGGCCGACTTAATAAGGATTACAAACAACAACCTTAGACAAATTGATAACTGGATGAGGCAAAACGAGCTGAAACTGGCGCCGGAGAAAACTGAAGCACTCCTAATAACTAAGAAAAGAAAGAGAGAAGGGCTAGTGTTTAAGATCGATAATGTAAAAGTGGTACCTAAAAACCACATAAAGTACTTGGGGGTCTTTTTTGATACGACGGGAAGCTACAGGGAGCATTTGAAAAGAGTCAGCAAAAAGGCAGAAGATAAAATGGCAAAAATAATAAGGCTAATGCCTAACGTGGGAGGACCGACAAGTTCTAAGAGAGTTGTATTGGCGGCTATGGTGCATTCCATATTGCTCTATGGGGCACCGGTTTGGGAAAGTGCCCTGAGATGTAAGCGAAATCTGTTACTTCTGCAAAAAACACAACGGCAGATACTAATAATAATAATAATAATAATAATAATAATAGCTCTTTATTGCCCAACAGAAATTTCCAATTAGTGGACAAATATATAATATAAGATATACAATGAATGTACATAATGTATTAAATTAACAAAAAATATCTTCCAGACGACGATCAGCTAGACGGCACATTACTGTCAGTGGAGAACGTTGTAAAACATTCGTTCTTGATGTTGCGGTGGTGAATGTGGATTCGTGCCTTGACGATAGCCTCGGAATACGAAAAGTTAGTCCAGAAAGTAGACTAGTACAGTCAATCTCTCCGTGAACCAGTTTTCGGATAAATTGCAAACAATGATAATCCCTTCTGGCAGATAGCGATTGCATTTCATGACGTCGCAGCAATTCATCTTGACAGACACCAACTTCAGGATAGACTCCGTCGAGTTTGAACGATAAATATTTTAAAAATCTTCTATGTATTCTATCAAGAGACATGCAGTGACAAGCGTATATGGGATACCATATTATGCAGGCATATTCCATCTTACTTAAAACGTATGCAGAGTATAGCACTTTCAACAGCTGAACATCTTTAAAGTACTTGGAAACACGCATAATAAAACCTAAAGATCTGCTGGCAGAAGAACATACTGAGTCAATATGATCGATAAATGTAAGTTTGCAATCGAAAATAATACCCAAATCCTTAATAGTCGACTTTTTTTCAAGAATGTAATCGTTAATTGAGTATGTGGTTTCAAGTGGCGAGCTTTTACGAGTGTAGGATATCACTGCACATTTTGAAGCATTCAGAGTTAGTTTGTTATCCTGACACCACAGAATTATTTTATTAAGATTGGCTTGTAAATGTGCAGCATCATTGGGTGAAGAAATTTCCAAAAAGATTTTTATGTCGTCAGCATATGCAAGAACAGAACTAATCAGAGTTGCAGCGGCTTATAGGACCGCTCCTACAACCGGCCTCCAAGTCATTACCGGTATAGCGCCTATAGACCTTTTGGCGCTGGAACGAAAGCACATGTATGCCCAGAAGGGGGAGGTACCAGTAACGGAACTGAAGGCCCAAACAATAGACACATGGCAGGACAGGTGGCAAAACAATACAAGTAGTGGACAATGGACCAAACAATTAATCCCAAAACTAGAACCCTGGCTCAAATGTCAGCATAGGAACGTGGATTATTATTTGACCCAGGTCTTGACGGGCCATGGAGTTTTTAGAGCGTATGCAAAGAGGATTGGAAAGGTAGCGAGAGACGAATGCGCGTACTGCGGGGATAACGACACCGTAGGGCACACTATATTTGCATGTAAGAGGTGGCAAGAAGCACGACAGACAGCCAATCGAAAGCTAGGGAAGGTAGTAACGGAATTAAATCTGGTGAACACGATGACCAATAGTAAGAGGCATTGGGACATTCTACAGGAAATGATCAGAACGATTATGAAGACGAAGGAAGAAGAAGAGCGAATCTTCCAAAAGAGCATGTAGCGTGAGAGAGTACTACTCGGCTGTTTCATGATGCAGATATCTGGAAAGATGGTTCCATGGAATTAGCTTGGAGATCCCTAGGGTGGTTTTAGTGGGTAGATCAGTCTTGCACACACCGACTGGGAGTCCCACACTATCATGTTGCGATAGACCTAAGCAGATGATGTCCATCAAGGATTTCCACCGACAAAAAAAAAAAATTAAACTTAAATCTTATTACCGACGTAAATGGATCACTACAAAGAAACCTTACTTTCAAAACGAATTCAAGAGACTGCGCTTACTCTGTAAAACACACATTTCTGCAGCTTATACTCACTATTTGGACTCTATTGAAGCCGATATCAAATCCAATCATAGAAAGATATTTAAGTTTATTCACGATAGACAAGGTACAACTAGAATTCCAAGTACTCTGTCATTTAATGAGTCTGTGGTAGATACGCCACAAACTATTGTAGATGCCTTTGCTACGAAATTCTGCTCTATCTATCTACCTGGATCATCTTTGTCTGATTTTGAGTCTGATAACTGCCGCATTTCATTTTCTCTGCCACCTATCGTTGAAGTAGATTTGGTTAAAATTATGGCATCATTTCCTGATAATTGCGTAGCTGGGGATGATTTAATTCCATCTTTTATTGTACGCAAGGCTGGTATGGCTTTTGCCAAACCTTTAACAACAATAATTAACTTATCCATAAAAACTTCTGTCTTCCCTCATTTATGGCGGCGAACCAGAATATGTCCAGTATTTAAGAAAGGTGCAAAAACTGATATTAATAATTATAGACCGATATCTATATTATCTAATTTTTCTAAAGTATTTGAAAATGTTATCTTTTCGCACTTATATGAAAACTGTAGATCATTCATATCACCTTATCAGCATGGTTTTATTCGCGGACGCTCGACGGTCACTAACCTTGTAACCCTTTGTCAGTACATCTGTGAAGATCTGGATAAACAGGGGCAAGTTGACGTTGTGTACACTGATTTTAGTAGCGCTTTCGACACTGTAGACCACACAATTTTATTACATAAACTCTCTGAATTTGGAGTAAGCCCTTCTCTCCTAAAACTACTTGACTCTTATTTAGTCAGGAGATATAATTATGTTCATTACAATGGTTACAAATCTTTCTGTTATTTGCCATCTTCAGGTGTTCCACAGGGTTCCAGCTTGGGCGCGCTACTCTTTGTTCTGTATATAAACGATCTGCTAGAAAATTTATCCTGCCCTGTACTTGCATATGCTGATGATCTTAAAATTTATGGGTCCATTACAAGTTGGAATGATGTACTGAAGTTGCAAGAGAATATCCAAAACATTATCGACTGGTGTGCGAAGTATAGATTAAGGTTGAATATTGACAAATGCTGCTTCGTTTCTTACACTCGGAAACGTAACCCCACTATATCTACCTATTCTATCAACGGTAATCCACTGAAGAAACTAGACATGTTTAAAGACCTCGGAGTACTTTTTGACTCTACTTTGAGTTTTGCCCCACATATTGCTAATCTTTCCTTATCGGCGTCAAGAACATTGGGTTTCATTATACGTTCCTCACACTTTTTTCGAAGTGACCAAGTACTAAGAACCCTATTCTTCACCTTTGTTACTACCAAACTGGAATATGCCTCGCAAGTCTGGTCACCTCACTATATATATCTTCAGCTCTCCATTGAGAAGATACAGCGTCGCTTCCTTAAATACCTATCATTTAAGGCCGATGGAGTGTATCCAGAACGAGGAATAGACTATACTTCACTTCTGATTAGGCATAATATGACATCTCTGGGACATCGCCGTGAATGTCAAGGTGCTCGATTTATATGGAAGCTGGTCCATGGATGTATTGATAGCCCACTTCTACTTGCTTCCTCTTTCTAGATCTAATATCCTTCATGCCTCTCCACTTGCTGCAATGTGCCGATCTGAAGACTTACACTACAGCGATATTTTTTTTAATACTATTAATGAGTTCTAGAATGTATTTTGATTTGTAATTAAATGTATGTATGTACTTTTAAATTTCTTAAATTTTTGTCCTATTATTGGTGTAACTGTTGGACAATAAACCATTATTATTATTATTATTATTATTATTATGAAAAAGTTGTCCAGAAAATTTATGAAAGTTTGAACGGTCACAGCGCTCAAACGCGTTAATGTGCCTTCCTGGGGGTTTGTCCTCTCGTTTAGATTAACAAGATGAACCATCTGGACGAGAGCGATGTAGATTCATCAAACGATTCTCGAGAAAATATCGATGAAAATTTAGCCCTATAAGGCGTTAATGTGCCCTGCTAGGAGTTTAGGGTCTCGTTTAGATTAACAAGGTGAACGTGCTTGCCGAGGGGGAAACAAATTCATCAAACTGTTATCGAGCTAGGTAATATTAGGTGATATATATGATGAAAAAATTGTCTAGAAAATTAATCAATTTGGAGCGGTCACAGCGCTCAAACGCGTTAATGTGCCTTCCTGGTAGTTTGTCCTCTCGTTTAGATTAACAAGATGAACCATCTGGCCGAGAGCGAAGTAGATTCATCAAACGGTTCTCGAGAAAATATCGATGAAAATTTAGGCCTATAATGCGTTAATGTGCCCCGCTGGGAGTTTGGCCTCTCGTTTAGTTTAGCAAGGTGAACCTACTTGCCAAGGAGGAAGCAGATCCATCAAACGGTTATCGAGCTAGGTAGTATTTATATGATGAAAAAGTTGTCCAGAAAATTTATGAAAGCTTGAACGCTCACAGCGCTCAAACGCGTTAATGTGCCTCTCTGGGGGTTTGTCCTCTCGTTTAGATTAACAAGATGAACCATCTGGCCAAGAGCGATGTAGATTCATCAAACGGTTCTCGAGAAAACATCGATGAAAATTTAGCCCTATAAGGCGTTAATGTGCCCTGCTAGGAGTTTGGGGTCTCGTTTAAATTAACAAGGTGAACGTGCTTGCCGAGGGGGAAACAAATTCATCAAACGGTTATCGAGCTAGGTAATATTAGGTGATGTATATGATGAAAAAATTGTCTAGATAATTAATCAATTTGGAGCGGTCACAGCGCTCAAACGCGTTAATGTGCCTTCGTGGTAGTTTGTCCTCTCGTTTAGATTAACAAGATGAACCAACTTGCCCAGAGCGAAGCAGATTCATCAAACGGTTCTCGAGAAAATTTATCTCTATAACGCGTTAATGTGCCTTGCTGGGAGTTTGGCCTCTCGTTTAGATTAACAAGGTGAACCTACTTGCCGAGGAGGAAGCAGATCCATCAAACGGTTATCGAGGTAGGTAATATTTATATGATGAAAAAGTTGTCCAGAAAATTAATCAATTTGGAGCGGTCACAGCGCTCAAACGCGTTAATGTGCCTTCCTGGTAGTTTGTCCTCTCATTTAGATTAACTAGATGAACCAACTTGCCCAGAGCGAAGCAGATTCATCCAACGGTTCTCGAGAAAATTTATCTCTATAACGCGTTAATGTGCCTTCCTGGGAGTTTGGCCTCTCGTTTAGTTTAGCAAGGTGAACCTACTTGCCAAGGAGGAAGCAGATCCATCAAACGGTTATCGAGGTAGGTAATATTTATATGATGAAAAAGTTGTACAGAAAATTTATGAAAACTTGAACGGTCACAGCGCTCAAACGCGTTAATGTGCCTTCCTGGGGGTTTGTCCTCTCGTTTAGATTAACAAGATGAACCATCTGGCCGAGAGCGAAGTAGATTCATCAAACGGTTCTCGAGAAAATATCGATGAAAATTTAGCCCTATAAGGCGTTAATGTGCCCCGCTGGGAGTTTGGCGTCTCGTTTAGATTAACAAGGTGAACCTACTTGCCGAGGAGGAAGCAGATCCATCAAACGGTTATCGAGGTAGGTAATATTTATATGATGAAAAAGTTGTCCAGAAAATTAATCAATTTGGAGCGGTCACAGCGCTCAAACGCGTTAATGTGCCTTCCTGGTAGTTTGTCCTCTCGTTTAGATTAACTAGATGAACCAACTTGCCCAGAGCGAAGCAGATTCATCCAACGGTTCTCGAGAAAATTTATCTCTATAACGCGTTAATGTGCCTTCCTGGGAGTTTGGCCTCTCGTTTAGTATTAGCAAGGTGAACCTACTTGCCAAGGAGGAAGCAGATCCATCAAACGGTTATCGAGGTAGGTAATATTTATATGATGAAAAAGTTGTACAGAAAATTTATGAAAACTTGAACGGTCACAGCGCTCAAACGCGTTAATGTGCCTTCCTGGGGGTTTGTCCTCTCGTTTAGATTAACCAGATGAACCATCTGGCCGAGAGCGAAGTAGATTCATCAAACGGTTCTCGAGAAAATATCGATGAAAATTTAGCCCTATAAGGCGTTAATGTGCCCCGCTGGGAGTTTGGCGTCTCGTTTAGATTAACAAGGTGAACCTACTTGCCGAGGAGGAAGCAGATCCATCAAACGGTTATCGAGCTAGGTAATATTTATATGATGAAAAAGTTGTCCAGAAAATTTATGAAAACTTGAACGCTCACAGCGCTCAAACGCGTTAATGTGCCTTCCTGGGGGTTTGTCCTCTCGTTTAGATTAACAAGATGAACCATCTGGCCGAGAGCGATGTAGATCCATCAAACGGTTCTCGAGAAAATATCGATGAAAATTTAGCCCTATAAGGCGTTAATGTGCCCTGCTAGGAGTTTGGCGTCTCGTTTAGATTAACAAGGTGAACGTGCTTACCGAGGGGGAAACAAATTCATCAAACGGTTATCGAGCTAGGTAATATTAGGTGATGTATATGATGAAAAAATTGTCTAGAAAATTAATCAATTTGGAGCGGTCACAGCGCTCAAACGCGTTAATGTGCCTTCCTGGTAGTTTGTCCTCTCGTTTAGATTAACTAGATGAACCAACTTGCCCAGAGCGAAGCAGATTCATCAAACGGTTCTCGAGAAAATTTATCTCTATAACGCGTTAATGTGCCTTGCTGGGAGTTTGGCCTCTCGTTTAGTTTAACAAGGTGAACCTACTTGCCAAGGAGGAAGCAGATCCATCAAACAGTTATCGAGCTAGGTAATATTTATATGATGAAAAAGTTGTCCAGAAAATTTATGAAAGCTTGAATGTTCACAGCGCTCAAACGCGTTAATGTGCCTTCCTGGGAGTTTGTCCTCTCGTTTAGATTAACAAGATGAACCATCTGGCCGAGAGCGAAGTAGATTCATCAAACGGTTCTCGAGAAAATATCGATGAAAATCTAGCCCTATAAGGCGTTAATGTGCCCCGCTGGGAGTTTGGCGTCTCGTTTAGATTAACAAGGTGAACCTACTTGCCGAGGAGGAAGCAGATCCATCAAACGGTTATCGAGGTAGGTAATATTTATATGATGAAAAAGTTGTCCAGAAAATTAATCAATTTGGAGCGGTCACAGCGCTCAAACGCGTTAATGTGCCTTCCTGGTAGTTTGTCCTCTCGTTTAGATTAACTAGATGAACCAACTTGCCCAGAGCGAAGCAGATTCATCCAACGGTTCTCGAGAAAATTTATCTCTATAACGCGTTAATGTGCCTTCCTGGGAGTTTGGCCTCTCGTTTAGTTTAGCAAGGTGAACCTACTTGCCAAGGAGGAAGCAGATCCATCAAACGGTTATCGAGGTAGGTAATATTTATATGATGAAAAAGTTGTCCAGAAAATTTATGAAAACTTGAACGGTCACAGCGCTCAAACGCGTTAATGTGCCTTCCTGGGGTTTGTCCTCTCGTTTAGATTAACAAGATGAACCATCTGGCCGAGAGCGAAGTAGATTCATCAAACGGTTCTCGAGAAAATATCGATGAAAATTTAGCCCTATAAGGCGTTAATGTGCCCCGCTGGGAGTTTGGCGTCTCGTTTAGATTAACAAGGTGAACCTACTTGCCGAGGAGGAAGCAGATCCATCAAACGGTTATCGAGGTAGGTAATATTTATATGATGAAAAAGTTGTCCAGAAAATTAATCAGTTTGGAGCGGTCACAGCGCTCAAACGCGTTAATGTGCCTTCCTGGTAGTTTGTCCTCTCGTTTAGATTAACTAGATGAACCAACTTGCCCAGAGCGAAGCAGATTCATCCAACGGTTCTCGAGAAAATTTATCTCTATAACGCGTTAATGTGCCTTGCAGGGAGTTTGGCCTCTCGTTTAGTTTAGCAAGGTGAACCTACTTGCCAAGGAGGAAGCAGATCCATCAAACGGTTATCGAGCTAGGTAGTATTTATATGATGAAAAAGTTGTCCAGAAAATTTATGAAAGCTTGAACGCTCACAGCGCTCAAACGCGTTAATGTGCCTTCCTGGGGGTTTGTCCTCTCGTTTAGATTAACAAGATGAACCATCTGGCCGAGAGCGATGTAGATTCATCAAACGGTTCTCGAGAAAATATCGATGAAAATTTAGCCCTATAAGGCGTTAATGTGCCCTGCTGGGAGTTTGGCGTCTCGTTTAGATTAACAAGGTGAACCTACTTGCCGAGGAGGAAGCAGATCCATCAAACGGTTATCGAGGTAGGTAATATTTATATGATGAAAAAGTTGTCCAGAAAATTAATCAATTTGGAGCGGTCACAGCGCTCAAACGCGTTAATGTGCCTTCCTGGTAGTTTGTCCTCTCGTTTAGATTAACTAGATGAACCAACTTGCCCAGAGATTCATCAAACGCAGATTCATCAAACGGTTCTCGAGAAAATTTATCTCTATAACGCGTTAATGTGCCTTGCTGGGAGTTTGGCCTCTCGTTTAGATTAACAAGATGAACCATCTGGCCGAGAGCGAAGTAGATTCATCAAACGGTTCTCGAGAAAATATCGATGAAAATTTAGCCCTATAAGGCGTTAATGTGCCCCGCTGGGAGTTTGGCGTCTCGTTTAGATTAACAAGGTGAACCTACTTGCCGAGGAGGAAGCAGATCCATCAAACGGTTATCGAGGTAGGTAATATTTATATGATGAAAAAGTTGTCCAGAAAATTAATCAATTTGGAGCGGTCACAGCGCTCAAACGCGTTAATGTGCCTTCCTGGTAGTTTGTCCTCTCGTTTAGATTAACAAGATGAACCAACTTGCCCAGAGCGAAGCAGATTCATCAAACGGTTCTCGAGAAAATTTATCTCTATAACGCGTTAATGTGCCTTGCTGGGAGTTTGGCCTCTCGTTTAGATTAACAAGGTGAACCTACTTGCCGAGATGGAAGCAGATCCATCAAACAGTTATCGAGCTAGGTAATATTTATATGATGAAAAAGTTGTCCAGAAAATTTATGAAAGTTTGAATGGTCACAGCGCTCAAACGCGTTAATGTGCCTTCCTGGGAGTTTGTCCTCTCGTTTAGATTAACAAGATGAACCATCTGGCCGAGAGCGAAGTAGATTCATCAAACGGTTCTCGAGAAAATATCGATGAAAATTTAGCCCTATAAGGCGTTAATGTGCCCCGCTGGGAGTTTGGCGTCTCGTTTAGATTAACAAGGTGAACCTACTTGCCGAGGAGGAAGCAGATCCATCAAACGGTTATCGAGGTAGGTAATATTTATATGATGAAAAAGTTGTCCAGAAAATTAATCAATTTGGAGCGGTCACAGCGCTCAAACGCGTTAATGTGCCTTCCTGGTAGTTTGTCCTCTCGTTTAGATTAACTAGATGAACCAACTTGCCCAGAGCGAAGCAGATTCATCCAACGGTTCTCGAGAAAATTTATCTCTATAACGCGTTAATGTGCCTTCCTGGGAGTTTGGCCTCTCGTTTAGTTTAGCAAGGTGAACCTACTTGCCAAGGAGGAAGCAGATCCATCAAACGGTTATCGAGGTAGGTAATATTTATATGATGAAAAAGTTGTCCAGAAAATTTATGAAAACTTGAACGGTCACAGCGCTCAAACGCGTTAATGTGCCTTCCTGGGGTTTGTCCTCTCGTTTAGATTAACAAGATGAACCATCTGGCCGAGAGCGAAGTAGATTCATCAAACGGTTCTCGAGAAAATATCGATGAAAATTTAGCCCTATAAGGCGTTAATGTGCCCCGCTGGGAGTTTGGCGTCTCGTTTAGATTAACAAGGTGAACCTACTTGCCGAGGAGGAAGCAGATCCATCAAACGGTTATCGAGGTAGGTAATATTTATATGATGAAAAAGTTGTCCAGAAAATTAATCAATTTGGAGCGGTCACAGCGCTCAAACGCGTTAATGTGCCTTCCTGGTAGTTTGTCCTCTCGTTTAGATTAACAAGATGAACCAACTTGCCCAGAGCGAAGCAGATTCATCCAACGGTTCTCGAGAAAATTTATCTCTATAACGCGTTAATGTGCCTTCCTGGGAGTTTGGCCTCTCGTTTAGTATTAACAAGGTGAACCTACTTGCCAAGGAGGAAGCAGATCCATCAAACGGTTATCGAGCTAGGTAATATTTATATGATGAAAAAGTTGTCCAGAAAATTTATGAAAACTTGAACGGTCACAGCGCTCAAACGCGTTAATGTGCCTTCCTGGGGTTTGTCCTCTCGTTTAGATTAACAAGATGAACCATCTGGCCGAGAGCGAAGTAGATTCATCAAACGGTTCTCGAGAAAATATCGATGAAAATTTAGCCCTATAAGGCGTTAATGTGCCCCGCTGGGAGTTTGGCGTCTCGTTTAGATTAACAAGGTGAACCTACTTGCCGAGGAGGAAGCAGATCCATCAAACGGTTATCGAGCTAGGTAATATTTATATGATGAAAAAGTTGTCCAGAAAATTTATGAAAACTTGAACGCTCACAGCGCTCAAACGCGTTAATGTGCCTTCCTGGGGTTTGTCCTCTCGTGTAGATTAACAAGATGAACCATCTGGCCGAGAGCGATGTAGATCCATCAAACGGTTCTCGAGAAAATATCGATGAAAATTTAGCCCTATAAGGCGTTAATGTGCCCTGCTAGGAGTTTGGCGTCTCGTTTAGATTAACAAGGTGAACGTGCTTACCGAGGGGGAAACAAATTCATCAAACGGTTATCGAGCTAGGTAATATTAGGTGATGTATATGATGAAAAAATTGTCTAGAAAATTAATCAATTTGGAGCGGTCACAGCGCTCAAACGCGTTAATGTGCCTTCCTGGTAGTTTGTCCTCTCGTTTAGATTAACAAGATGAACCAACTTGCCCAGAGCGAAGCAGATTCATCCAACGGTTCTCGAGAAAATTTATCTCTATAACGCGTTAATGTGCCTTGCTGGGAGTTTGGCCTCTCGTTTAGATTAACAAGGTGAACCTACTTGCCAAGGAGGAAGCAGATCCATCAAACAGTTATCGAGCTAGGTAATATTTATATGATGAAAAAGTTGTCCAGAAAATTTATGAAAGCTTGAATGGTCACAGCGCTCAAACGCGTTAATGTGCCTTCCTGGGAGTTTGTCCTCTCGTTTAGATTAACAAGATGAACCATCTGGCCGAGAGCGAAGTAGATTCATCAAACGGTTCTCGAGAAAATATCGATGAAAATTTAGCCCTATAAGGCGTTAATGTGCCCCGCTGGGAGTTTGGCGTCTCGTTTAGATTAACAAGGTGAACCTACTTGCCGAGGAGGAAGCAGATCCATCAAACGGTTATCGAGGTAGGTAATATTTATATGATGAAAAAGTTGTCCAGAAAATTAATCAATTTGGAGCGGTCACAGCGCTCAAACGCGTTAATGTGCCTTCCTGGTAGTTTGTCCTCTCGTTTAGATTAACTAGATGAACCAACTTGCCCAGAGCGAAGCAGATTCATCCAACGGTTCTCGAGAAAATTTATCTCTATAACGCGTTAATGTGCCTTCCTGGGAGTTTGGCCTCTCGTTTAGTTTAGCAAGGTGAACCTACTTGCCAAGGAGGAAGCAGATCCATCAAACGGTTATCGAGGTAGGTAATATTTATATGATGAAAAAGTTGTCCAGAAAATTTATGAAAACTTGAACGGTCACAGCGCTCAAACGCGTTAATGTGCCTTCCTGGGGGTTTGTCCTCTCGTTTAGATTAACAAGATGAACCATCTGGCCGAGAGCGAAGTAGATTCATCAAACGGTTCTCGAGAAAATATCGATGAAAATTTAGCCCTATAAGGCGTTAATGTGCCCCGCTGGGAGTTTGGCGTCTCGTTTAGATTAACAAGGTGAACCTACTTGCCGAGGAGGAAGCAGATCCATCAAACGGTTATCGAGGTAGGTAATATTTATATGATGAAAAAGTTGTCCAGAAAATTAATCAATTTGGAGCGGTCACAGCGCTCAAACGCGTTAATGTGCCTTCCTGGTAGTTTGTCCTCTCGTTTAGATTAACTAGATGAACCAACTTGCCCAGAGCGAAGCAGATTCATCCAACGGTTCTCGAGAAAATTTATCTCTATAACGCGTTAATGTGCCTTGCTGGGAGTTTGGCCTCTCGTTTAGTTTAGCAAGGTGAACCTACTTGCCAAGGAGGAAGCAGATCCATCAAACGGTTATCGAGCTAGGTAATATTTATATGATGAAAAAGTTGTCCAGAAAATTTATGAAAGCTTGAACGCTCACAGCGCTCAAACGCGTTAATGTGCCTTCCTGGGGGTTTGTCCTCTCGTTTAGATTAACAAGATGAACCATCTGGCCGAGAGCGATGTAGATTCATCAAACGGTTCTCGAGAAAATATCGATGAAAATTTAGCCCTATAAGGCGTTAATGTGCCCCGCTGGGAGTTTGGCGTCTCGTTTAGATTAACAAGGTGAACCTACTTGCCGAGGAGGAAGCAGATCCATCAAACGGTTATCGAGGTAGGTAATATTTATATGATGAAAAAGTTGTCCAGAAAATTAATCAATTTGGAGCGGTCACAGCGCTCAAACGCGTTAATGTGCCTTCCTGGTAGTTTGTCCTCTCGTTTAGATTAACAAGATGAACCAACTTGCCCAGAGCGAAGCAGATTCATCAAACGGTTCTCGAGAAAATTTATCTCTATAACGCGTTAATGTGCCTTGCTGGGAGTTTGGCCTCTCGTTTAGATTAACAAGATGAACCATCTTGCCGAGAGGAAGCAGATTCATCAAACGAGTTCTATTTATATGATGAAAAAGTTGTCGAAAATTAAAATCTGAGCCAGCGCTAAGGCGTTAATGTGCCTTCCTGGGAGTTTGTCCGTCTCGTTTAGATTAACAAGATGAACCTACTTGCCGAGAGCGAAGCAGATTCATCAAACGGTTATCGAGAAAATTTATATGATGAAAAAGTTGTCCAGAAAATTAATCAATTTGGAGCGGTCACAGCGCTCAAACGCGTTAATGTGCCTTCCTGGTAGTTTGTCCTCTCGTTTAGATTAACTAGATGAACCAACTTGCCCAGAGCGAAGCAGATTCATCAAACGCTATTTACATGATGAAAAAGTTGTCCAGAAAATTTATGAAAGTTAATGTGCCTTCCTGGGGGTTTGTCCTCTCGTTTAGATTAACAAGATGAACCAACTTGCCCAGAGCGAAGCAGATTCATCAAACGGTTCTCGAGAAAATTTATCTCTATAACGCGTTAATGTGCCTTGCTGGGAGTTTGGCCTCTCGTTTAGATTAACAAGGTGAACCTACTTGCCGAGATGGAAGCAGATCCATCAAACAGTTATCGAGCTAGGTAATATTTATATGATGAAAAAGTTGTCCAGAAAATTTATGAAAGTTTGAATGGTCACAGCGCTCACACGCGTTAATGTGCCTTCCTGGGAGTTTGTCCTCTCGTTTAGATTAACAAGATGAACCATCTGGCCGAGAGCGAAGTAGATTCATCAAACGGTTCTCGAGAAAATATCGATGAAAATCTAGCCCTATAAGGCGTTAATGTGCCCCGCTGGGAGTTTGGCGTCTCGTTTAGATTAACAAGGTGAACCTACTTGCCGAGGAGGAAGCAGATCCATCAAACGGTTATCGAGGTAGGTAATATTTATATGATGAAAAAGTTGTCCAGAAAATTAATCAATTTGGAGCGGTCACAGCGCTCAAACGCGTTAATGTGCCTTCCTGGTAGTTTGTCCTCTCGTTTAGATTAACTAGATGAACCAACTTGCCCAGAGCGAAGCAGATTCATCCAACGGTTCTCGAGAGAAAATTTATCTCTATAACGCGTTAATGTGCCTTGCTGGGAGTTTGGCCTCTCGTTTAGTTTAGCAAGGTGAACCTACTTGCCAAGGAGGAAGCAGATCCATCAAACGGTTATCGAGCTAGGTAGTATTTATATGATGAAAAAGTTGTCCAGAAAATTTATGAAAGCTTGAACGCTCACAGCGCTCAAACGCGTTAATGTGCCTTCCTGGGGGTTTGTCCTCTCGTTTAGATTAACAAGATGAACCATCTGGCCGAGAGCGATGTAGATTCATCAAACGGTTCTCGAGAAAATATCGATGAAAATTTAGCCCTATAAGGCGTTAATGTGCCCTGCTAGGAGTTTGGCGTCTCGTTTAGATTAACAAGGTGAACGTGCTTGCCGAGGGGGAAACAAATTCATCAAACGGTTATCGAGCTAGGTAATATTAGGTGATGTATATGATGAAAAAATTGTCTAGAAAATTAATAATAATTGGATAATAAACGCGTTAATAGTCTTTTGTTAACGTTTAAAACACATGAACCATAGAGCGAAGCAGAAATCAAATATTCTAAACAAAACAGAAAAAATATTAGCGTAACCTGAAGGCGAAGTTCAGCCAGGCTGCTTTTCAACTTAGCCTTCATACATTACCACATACTATCGCTAAGTTGGCTTTTCCCAATGACTTAAATATTAACATTAATATTATGCACATTACATGAGAATGTAACTACACACGTTAAAAAAAAAAGAAACAAAAAAAAAACAATTTCTTTCTTTCTTTCCCCCTCCCTGGTAGGCATGCATCAACCACGTCCCTGTTCAGCAAAAAGAAGTTTTCGAAATTACTTTTAAACACATACAAAGATGCATGATACAACATGTTCAGGTAAGCTATTGTAGCAAGCATATATTTGGTAAGTAAACGAGGACTGATATAAGCTTGATTTGTCCTCTGTTTAGATTAGATGAATTTGCCCGAGAGCGAAATTCTGGTTAGCAAATTGTGAACATCAGTTCTATAACGAATCTTGCAATAAAGATTTGGAGGTGTTTTCATTAAAAGTAACCTTTTATGATATAGAGTCAGGGTTTGCAAACGACGTCGAGTAGTAATATTAAGCCAAGATGACACTTTTCAATTTATGAGAGATATGATCGAACTTCCGTAAACCATTATATACCTTAAACAAGCATTCTGAACTTTTTAATACGATTTTTGACACGTAATCTAGAGAAGCATTATAAACTGAACGCAATAGGTGAATTGAGATAAGACAAACATCTCACATAGACTCTTCTTAACCTGTTCGTTTAAGACATGACGGTGTGGAAACAATCTTTTAAGATTAGCATACGCATTGCGAATAGAGCTAGAAACGTGGTCCCGATATCTAAATGTTTATCAATAAAATTTATCCAAGGCACCTAACCTTCTCAACTAATGGGATATTAACGTTATTAATTTTAATCTCGTTTACATTAGATAAATTTCGAACCACTTTCCTGAGCGAAGAGGATTAGTTTTGATTTTCTGGATTTAAAATAAGGTTGTGACGTAAAGTTAATTTTCATGCAAAATAGTCAGGTCGGCGTTGATATTATAACAAGCTTGAACCAGTCAGCTGGAGGAAAACTGTAATCAAACGTTGTTATCGTCAGCGTATGTATGAAAACTTGCAGTGCTTTAAATTAGAGAGAAGATTGGAAGTATATATTGTAAATAAACAAGAGAGGACCTAATATGGAACCTTGTGGCACTCCATTGCGCACATCGCGCATTACCGAAAATTGATTTTCAATTCTAACTGACTGTGTGCGATTACTCAAATAACTGCGAAATAGAGCGTTAGAAGTGTCATCAAACCCAATGTAGTCCAGAATAGATAAAAGAACGTCAAGGTTAACAGTATCAAAAAATTTTGGTGTAGTCGAGCAAAACCAGACATTAATCATACCTTCCTATCAGTCGCATCCAAAACATCATCAGTAACCTTGAGAAGAGCAGTCTCACAACTAAAGTTAGCTCGAAAACCCGACTGAGTAACGTGGAAGGATATTATATGGGAGTTTGGCCTCTCAATTGAACACTGAATTACTCTTTCGATAACTTTATCCAAAACGGTTATCGAGGCTTATAGGTCTTAAGTCACGCAACTCTTGAGGATTCTTAAGTTTGGGTAACGGACAGACAATAGCGCTTTTCCATATATCTGGGAACACACCCTCAACCAAACAAGTATTAACCAAATGAGTAATGAATGATGAAAAAGTTGTCCAGAAAATTTATGAAAGCTAGAGGAATAACAATAGAACCACATAACTTGATCATGGTAATATTCAGGCCATCACAACCATAAGCTTGTGACTTTATGCTAGAAATTTGTCCGCGACTCGTTTAGATTAACAAGCAACCTACTGCAAGGAGAATTGGGATCGAAAATCGTTTGTCGAGCAAGGTAATAATCAACAGTCTCACCAATGTTTACAGTAAATTAACATCACAAGAATCAAGGAAGTAGTCATTGATTGTATTTGGATTAATTGAATTGTGTAGGTAGACAAGTCGCGTTTCCTTTCCTCCCCACTCCCAAACGGCCAAGATGCTTCCAAAAAGTGGTTTCACCCCTTGAACGAAAAGCAAAATCATAGTAACGCTTTCTTTTCAAGGTTTGGTATTCGTTTAGATTGCGGAGAGACTTGTAGTAAATCCAATCCTCTGCGTTTCGAGTGACACGATGTTTAGCTTTAGCCTTGTCCCTAAGATTCATTAAAAGTTTTAAATTGTCGGTCAGCCATGGAATGTGCGTTAATGTGATGTATATGATGAAAATTGTCCAGAAAATTAATCAATTTGAATGGTCCTGCTTAGTCAGTTTGTCAACTCGTCGAACAATTAATGGAGCATGTCTATTAAATAGCTCCAAACGCTATCGAGTGAAAAATCCAACTTTATCATCAATGCTATGAAGAATTAATCAAAATCACATGGAAAGGAATGTTAAGTAAATCCGTGTTTGAAATCATTATTGTTGATGGAAGCGAAATTTCTATTAGTGTGAAAGCGAGGAGTATTTTTTTCTTTAGTGAATTTGATATTAAAATAAATAAAATCATGGTCAGAGAAGTTACAATCAAGTTAATGTGCACTATCTGAAATTTGTTTTGGTTTAGATTAACAAGGTGAACAGGTCAATTAGAGAGCAGTAATTCATCAAAGTCTTGTCGGTAAATCTATAAGTTGAACAAAGCCCAATGAATCAAAAAATCAACCAGATACATTGTTTTTACATCAGTATCTTTGAGGTAGTCTATATTAAAATCACCACAACACACTATGTTTTCACTCAAAGGTAAAACCTCAGTAATAGTATTTTCAAGACTATCTAGGAAAGTCTTGTAATTGAAAGTTGGAGGTCTGTAGACTGCTCCAATAATAAACGTCGTACTGGTGTTATAAAGCAGAAGAAATAGTTGCTCAATATTTCTAGATGTTTCGAAACGTTGTGTTTAATACAAGACTTAACATATACAGTTATTCCGCCACCCCTAGGAGTTTGGCCTCTCTTTTAATCAAAGGTGAAATCTTGCCGAGGATGAAGATGGATCAAACGGTTATCGAGAAATATTTGAGATTAAAAAGTTTCAGTTAAAATAAGATTTCGATAGAGTTATCCGAACAAACACTTAATGTGCCATCATCAATTTGTCCTCTCGTTTAGATTAACAAGATGAAGCCACTTGCCCAGAGCTAGAATCAATCAAACGGTAGTAAAGCATAATTATTTCAAGAAAGAGTAAATATGATAAATGTATATTATAAACAAAATACCTAAGTAAAAATACAAGAAAAAATAATCAGTAACTAACAAAAATCTAGTAAACTAGAGTAAGGAGTATTGTCCTCTCGAATAATATTTATAGTGCAAAAAGTAACAAGTGCACAAGCCGTTAGTAACCACTCAAAAATAAAACAAATAAGATTGTGGTAATAAAAGAATAATTATTCAAAGCGCAAACTGTTCGAGAAAAAAAAGCCGGAAATTAAATCAGCAGTCGGCGGCTGCCCCGCAAATAGCTAAAGCTTAAAAAAATCTGTGTAACGCTGGGAGTTTGGCAAACTCGTTTAGATTAACAAGGTAAACCTAGTTAATATTAACAAAGCAATCCATCAAACTTATCGAGAGCGATAGGTAATATTTATATGATGAAAAAGTTGTCCAGAAAATTAATCAATTTAGCGGTCAATCAAACGCGTTAATGTGCCTTCCTGGGAGTTTGTCCTCTCGTTTAGATTAACAAGATGAACCAACTTGCCGAGAGGAAGCAGATTCATCAAACGGTTATCGAGCTAGGTAATATTTATAAGAATCAATCTAAAAAATTCTGTGACTTGACTTAAATTAAGCCTCTCGTTTAGATTAACAAGATGAACCATCTGTTTTTGGCCTCTCGTTTAGATTAACAAGGTGAACCTACTTGCCGAATCAGATCCATCAAACGGTTATCGAGTCTTCCGGATAATTGATTTATATGATGAAAAAGTTGTCCATAAAATTTATCCGAGAAGTTAATGTGCCTTCCCTACTGGGGTTTGTCCTCTCCATTTACATTATCAAGATGAACCAATCTTGCCCAGTTGCGAGAAAGATTCATCAAACTTTGAGAAAATTCATCTCTAAACGCGTTAATGTGCCTTGCTGGGAGTTTGGCCTCTCGTTTAGATTAACAAGGTGAACCACTTGCCGAGAGCGAAGCAGATCCATCAAACAAGCTAGGTAATATTTATATGATGAAAAAGTTGTCCAGAAAATTTATGAAATTTGAATACAGCGCTCAAACGCGTTAATGTGCCTTCCTGGGAGTTTGTCCTCTCGTTTAGATTAACAAGATGAACCATCTTGCCGAGGCGAAGGTCAGATTTTTCATCAAAACGGTTATCGAGCTAGGTTCAAGTTTTATTTATCGATGAAAATTTGTCCAGAAAATTTATAAAGTTAAACACAGCGCTCAAACGCGTTAATGTGCCTTCCTGGTTAGTTTGTCCTCTCGTTTAGATTAACAAGATGAACCAACTTGCCCAGAGCGAAGCAGATTCATCCAACGGTTCTCGAGAAAATTTATCTCTATAACGCGTTAATGTGCCTTGCTGGGAGTTTGGCCTCTCGTTTAGATTAACAAGGTGAACCTACTTACCGAGATGGAAGCAGATCCATCAAACAGTTATCGAGCTAGGTAATATTTATATGATGAAAAAGTTGTCCAGAAAATTTATGAAAGTTAATGTGCCTTCCTGGGGGTTTGTCCTCTCGTTTAGATTAACAAGATGAACCAACTTGCCCAGAGCGAAGCAGATTCATCAAACGGTTCTCGAGAAAATTTATCTCTATAACGCGTTAATGTGCCTTGCTGGGAGTTTGGCCTCTCGTTTAGATTAACAAGGTGAACCTACTTGCCGAGATGGAAGCAGATCCATCAAACAGTTATCGAGCTAGGTAATATTTATATGATGAAAAAGTTGTCCAGAAAATTTATGAAAGTTTGAATGGTCACAGCGCTCACACGCGTTAATGTGCCTTCCTGGGAGTTTGTCCTCTCGTTTAGATTAACAAGATGAACCATCTGGCCGAGAGCGAAGTAGATTCATCAAACGGTTCTCGAGAAAATATCGATGAAAATCTAGCCCTATAAGGCGTTAATGTGCCCCGCTGGGAGTTTGGCGTCTCGTTTAGATTAACAAGGTAAACCTACTTGCCGAGGAGGAAGCAGATCCATCAAACGGTTATCGAGGTAGGTAATATTTATATGATGAAAAAGTTGTCCAGAAAATTAATCAATTTGGAGCGGTCACAGCGCTCAAACGCGTTAATGTGCCTTCCTGGTAGTTTGTCCTCTCGTTTAGATTAACTAGATGAACCAACTTGCCCAGAGCGAAGCAGATTCATCCAACGGTTCTCGAGAAAATTTATCTCTATAACGCGTTAATGTGCCTTGCTGGGAGTTTGGCCTCTCGTTTAGTTTAGCAAGGTGAATGAAAAGCAGATCCATCAAACGGTTATCGAGCAGGTAATTTATATGATGAAAAAGTTGTCCAGAAAATTTATGAAAGCTTGAACGCTCACAGCGCTCAAACGCGTTAATGTGCCTTCCTGGGGGTTTGTCCTCTCGTTTAGATTAACAAGATGAACCATCTGGCCGAGAGCGAAGTAGATTCATCAAACGGTTCTCGAGAAAATATCGATGAAAATTTAGCCCTATAAGGCGTTAATGTGCCCTGCTGGGAGTTTGGCGTCTCGTTTAGATTAACAAGGTGAACCTACTTGCCGAGGGGGAAGCAAATCCATCAAACGGTTATCGAGCTAGGTAATATTTATATGATGAAAAAGTTGTCCAGAAAATTTAATCAATTTGGAGCGGTCACAGCGCTCAAACGCGTTAATGTGCCTTCCTGGTAGTTTGTCCTCTCGTTTAGATTAACAAGATGAACCAACTTGCCCAGAGCGAAGCAGATTCATCAAACGGTTCTCGAGAAAATTCGATATCTAGCTATAACGCGTTAATGTGCCTTGCTGGGAGTTTGGCCTCTCGTTTAGATTAACAAGGTGAACCTACTTGCCAAGGAGGAAGCAGATCCATCAAACGGTTATCGAGCTAGGTAATATTTATATGATGAAAAAGTTGTCCAGAAAATTTATGAAAGTTTGAATGGTCGCGTCACAGCGCTCAAACGCGTTAATGTGCCTTCCTGGAAAATTTAGCCCTAGTTTGTCCTCTCGTTTAGATTAACAAGATGAACCAACTTGCCCAGAGCGAAGCAGATTCATCAAACGGTTCTCGAGAAAATTTATCTCTATAACGCGTTAATGTGCCTTGCTGGGAGTTTGGCCTCTCGTTTAGATTAACAAGGTGAACCTACTTACCGAGATGGAAGCAGATCCATCAAACAGTTATCGAGCTAGGTAATATTTACATGATGAAAAAGTTGTCCAGAAAATTTATCAATTTGGAGCGGTCAAGTTAATGTTAATGTGCCTTCCTGGGGTTTGTCCTCTCGTTTAGATTAACAAGATGAACCAACTTGCCCAGAGCGAAGCAGATTCATCAAACGGTTCTCGAGAAAATTTATCTCTATAACGCGTTAATGTGCCTTGCTGGGAGTTTGGCCTCTCGTTTAGATTAACAAGGTGAACCTACTTGCCGAGATGGAAGCAGATCCATCAAACAGTTATCGAGCTAGGTAATATTTATATGATGAAAAAGTTGTCCAGAAAATTTATGAAAGTTTGAATGGTCACAGCGCTCACACGCGTTAATGTGCCTTCCTGGGAGTTTGTCCTCTCGTTTAGATTAACAAGATGAACCATCTGGCCGAGAGCGAAGTAGATTCATCAAACGGTTCTCGAGAAAATATCGATGAAAATCTAGCCCTATAAGGCGTTAATGTGCCCCGCTGGGAGTTTGGCGTCTCGTTTAGATTAACAAGGTAAACCTACTTGCCGAGGAGGAAGCAGATCCATCAAACGGTTATCGAGGTAGGTAATATTTATATGATGAAAAAGTTGTCCAGAAAATTAATCAATTTGGAGCGGTCACAGCGCTCAAACGCGTTAATGTGCCTTCCTGGTAGTTTGTCCTCTCGTTTAGATTAACAAGATGAACCAACTTGCCCAGAGCGAAGCAGATTCATCAAACGGTTCTCGAGAAAATTTATCTCTATAACGCGTTAATGTGCCTTCCTGGGAGTTTGGCCTCTCGTTTAGATTAACAAGGTGAACCTACTTGCCGAGGAGGAAGCAGATCCATCAAACGGTTATCGAGGTAGGTAATATTTATATGATGAAAAAGTTGTCCAGAAAATTTATGAAAACTTGAACGGTCACAGCGCTCAAACGCGTTAATGTGCCTTCCTGGGGGTTTGTCCTCTCGTTTAGATTAACAAGATGAACCATCTGGCCGAGAGCGAAGTAGATTCATCAAACGGTTCTCGAGAAAATATCGATGAAAATTTAGCCCTATAAGGCGTTAATGTGCCCCGCTGGGAGTTTGGCGTCTCGTTTAGATTAACAAGGTGAACCTACTTGCCGAGGAGGAAGCAGATCCATCAAACGGTTATCGAGGTAGGTAATATTTATATGATGAAAAAGTTGTCCAGAAAATTAATCAATTTGGAGCGGTCACAGCGCTCAAACGCGTTAATGTGCCTTCCTGGTAGTTTGTCCTCTCGTTTAGATTAACTAGATGAACCAACTTGCCCAGAGCGAAGCAGATTCATCCAACGGTTCTCGAGAAAATTTATCTCTATAACGCGTTAATGTGCCTTGCTGGGAGTTTGGCCTCTCGTTTAGTTTAGCAAGGTGAACCTACTTGCCAAGGAGGAAGCAGATCCATCAAACGGTTATCGAGGTAGGTAATATTTATATGATGAAAAAGTTGTCCAGAAAATTTATGAAAGCTTGAACGGTCACAGCGCTCAAACGCGTTAATGTGCCTTCCTGGGGGTTTGTCCTCTCGTTTAGATTAACAAGATGAACCATCTGGCCGAGAGCGATGTAGATTCATCAAACGGTTCTCGAGAAAATATCGATGAAAATTTAGCCCTATAAGGCGTTAATGTGCCCTGCTGGGAGTTTGGCGTCTCGTTTAGATTAACAAGGTGAACCTACTTGCCGAGGAGGAAGCAGATCCATCAAACGGTTATCGAGCTAGGTAATATTTATATGATGAAAAAGTTGTCCAGAAAATTTATGAAAGTTTGAAGCGGTCACAGCGCTCAAACGCGTTAATGTGCCTTCCTGGGGTTTGTCCTCTCGTTTAGATTAACAAGATGAACCATCTGGCCGAGAGCGAAGTAGATTCATCAAACGGTTCTCGAGAAAATATCGATGAAAATCTAGCCCTATAAGGCGTTAATGTGCCCTGCTGGGAGTTTGGCGTCTCGTTTAGATTAACAAGGTGAACCTACTTGCCGAGGAGGAAGCAGATCCATCAAACGGTTATCGAGCTAGGTAATATTTATATGATGAAAAAGTTGTCCAGAAAATTAATCAATTTGGAGCGGTCACAGCGCTCAAACGCGTTAATGTGCCTTCCTGGTAGTTTGTCCTCTCGTTTAGATTAACAAGATGAACCAACTTGCCCAGAGCGAAGCAGATTCATCAAACGGTTCTCGAGAAAATTTATCTCTATAACGCGTTAATGTGCCTTCCTGGGAGTTTGGCCTCTCGTTTAGATTAACAAGGTGAACCTACTTGCCAAGGAGGAAGCAGATCCATCAAACGGTTATCGAGGTAGGTAATATTTATATGATGAAAAAGTTGTCCAGAAAATTTATGAAAACTTGAACGGTCACAGCGCTCAAACGCGTTAATGTGCCTTCCTGGGGTTTGTCCTCTCGTTTAGATTAACAAGATGAACCATCTGGCCGAGAGCGAAGTAGATTCATCAAACGGTTCTCGAGAAAATATCGATGAAAATTTAGCCCTATAAGGCGTTAATGTGCCCTCCTGGGAGTTTGGCGTCTCGTTTAGATTAACAAGGTGAACCTACTTGCCGAGGAGGAAGCAGATCCATCAAACGGTTATCGAGGTAGGTAATATTTATATGATGAAAAAGTTGTCCAGAAAATTTATGAAAACTTGAACGGTCACAGCGCTCAAACGCGTTAATGTGCCTTCCTGGGGGTTTGTCCTCTCGTTTAGATTAACAAGATGAACCATCTGGCCGAGAGCGAAGTAGATTCATCAAACGGTTCTCGAGAAAATATCGATGAAAATTTAGCCCTATAAGGCGTTAATGTGCCCCGCTGGGAGTTTGGCGTCTCGTTTAGATTAACAAGGTGAACCTACTTACCGAGGAGGAAGCAGATCCATCAAACGGTTATCGAGCTAGGTAATATTTATATGATGAAAAAGTTGTCCAGAAAATTAATCATTTGAAGCGGTCACAGCGCTCAAACGCGTTAATGTGCCTTCCTGGTAGTTTGTCCTCTCGTTTAGATTAACAAGATGAACCAACTTGCCCAGAGCGAAGCAGATTCATCAAACGGTTCTCGAGAAAATTTATCTCTATAACGCGTTAATGTGCCTTGCTGGGAGTTTGGCCTCTCGTTTAGATTAACAAGGTGAACCTACTTGCCGAGATGGAAGCAGATCCATCAAACAGTTATCGAGCTAGGTAATATTTATATGATGAAAAAGTTGTCCAGAAAATTTATGAAAGTTTGAATGGTCACAGCGCTCACACGCGTTAATGTGCCTTCCTGGGAGTTTGTCCTCTCGTTTAGATTAACAAGATGAACCATCTGGCCGAGAGCGAAGTAGATTCATCAAACGGTTCTCGAGAAAATATCGATGAAAATCTAGCCCTATAAGGCGTTAATGTGCCCCGCTGGGAGTTTGGCGTCTCGTTTAGATTAACAAGGTAAACCTACTTGCCGAGGAGGAAGCAGATCCATCAAACGGTTATCGAGGTAGGTAATATTTATATGATGAAAAAGTTGTCCAGAAAATTAATCAATTTGGAGCGGTCACAGCGCTCAAACGCGTTAATGTGCCTTCCTGGTAGTTTGTCCTCTCGTTTAGATTAACTAGATGAACCAACTTGCCCAGAGCGAAGCAGATTCATCCAACGGTTCTCGAGAAAATTTATCTCTATAACGCGTTAATGTGCCTTGCTGGGAGTTTGGCCTCTCGTTTAGTTTAGCAAGGTGAACCTACTTGCCAAGGAGGAAGCAGATCCATCAAACGGTTATCGAGCTAGGTAATATTTATATGATGAAAAAGTTGTCCAGAAAATTTATGAAAGCTTGAACGGTCACAGCGCTCAAACGCGTTAATGTGCCTTCCTGGGGGTTTGTCCTCTCGTTTAGATTAACAAGATGAACCATCTGGCCGAGAGCGAAGTAGATTCATCAAACGGTTCTCGAGAAAATATCGATGAAAATTTAGCCCTATAAGGCGTTAATGTGCCCCGCTGGGAGTTTGGCGTCTCGTTTAGATTAACAAGGTGAACCTACTTGCCGAGGAGGAAGCAGATCCATCAAACGGTTATCGAGGTAGGTAATATTTATATGATGAAAAAGTTGTCCAGAAAATTAATCAATTTGGAGCGGTCACAGCGCTCAAACGCGTTAATGTGCCTTCCTGGTAGTTTGTCCTCTCGTTTAGATTAACTAGATGAACCAACTTGCCCAGAGCGAAGCAGATTCATCCAACGGTTCTCGAGAAAATTTATCTCTATAACGCGTTAATGTGCCTTGCTGGGAGTTTGGCCTCTCGTTTAGTTTAACAAGGTGAACCTACTTGCCAAGGAGGAAGCAGATCCATCAAACGGTTATCGAGGTAGGTAATATTTATATGATGAAAAAGTTGTCCAGAAAATTTATGAAAGTTTGAACGGTCACAGCGCTCAAACGCGTTAATGTGCCTTCCTGGGGGTTTGTCCTCTCGTTTAGATTAACAAGATGAACCATCTGGCCGAGAGCGAAGTAGATTCATCAAACGGTTCTCGAGAAAATATCGATGAAAATTTAGCCCTATAAGGCGTTAATGTGCCCCGCTGGGAGTTTGGCGTCTCGTTCTACTTGCCGAGGAGGAAGCAGATCCATCAAACGGTTATCGAGGTAGGTAATATTTATATGATGAAAAAGTTGTACAGAAAATTTATGAAAACTTTGAAGGGTCACAGCGCTCAAACGCGTTAATGTCCCTTCCTGGGGGGTTTGTCCTCTCGTTTAGATTAACAAGATGAACCATCTGGCCAAGAGCGAAGTAGATTCATCAAACGGTTCTCGAGAAAATATCGATGAAAATTTAGCCCTATAAGGCGTTAATGTGCCCTGCTAGGAGTTTGGCCTCTCGTTTAGATTAGCAAGGTGAACCTACTTGCCGAGGAGGAAGCAGATCCATCAAACGGTTATCGAGGTAGGTAATATTTATGATGAAAAAGTTGTCCAGAAAATTTATGAAAGTTTGGAGCGGTCACAGTACTCAAACGCGTTAATGTCCCTTCCTGGGGGTTTGTCCTCTCTGTTCAGATTAACTAGAGAACCAACTTGCCAAGAGCGAAGTAGATTCATCAAACGGTTCTCGAGAAAATATCGATAAAATTTCTATAACGCGTTAATGCCTTGCTGGGAGTTTGGCGCCCTCGTTTAGATTTAACAAGGTGAACCTACTTGCCAAGGAGGAAGCAGATCCATCAAACGGTTATCGAGGTAGGTAATATTTATATGATGAAAAAGTTGTCCAGAAAATTTATGAAAACTTGAAGGGTCACAGCGCTCAAACGCGTTAATGTGCCTTCCTGGGGTTTGTCCTCTCGTTTAGATTAACAAGATGAACCATCTGGCCGAGAGCGATGTAGATTCATCAAACGGTTCTCCAGTAAATATCGATGAAATTTTATCTCTATAACGCGTTAATGTGCCTTGCTGGGAGTTTGGCCTCTCGTTTAGATTAACAAGGTGAACCTATTTGCCGAGGAGGAAGCAGATCCATCAAACGGTTATCGAGCTAGGTAATATTTATATGATGAAAAAGTTGTCCAGAAAATTTATGAAAGTTTGAACGGTCACAGCGCTCAAACGCGTTAATGTGCCTTCCTGGGGGTTTGTCCTCTCGTTTAGATTAACAAGATGAACCAACTTGCCCAGAGCGAAGCAGATTCATCAAACGGTTCTCGAGAAAATTTATCTCTATAACGCGTTAATGTGCCTTGCTGGGGGTTTGGCCTCTCGTTTAGATTAACAAGTTGAACCATCTTGCCGAGAGCGAAGCAGATCCATCAAACGGTTATCGAGCTAGGTAATATTTATATGATGAAAAAGTTGTCCAGAAAATTTATGAAAGTTTGAACGGTCACAGCGCTCAAACGCGTTAATGTGCCTTCCTGGGGGTTTGTCCTCTCGTTTAGATTAACAAGATGAACCAACTTGCCGAGAGCGAAGCAGATTCATCAAACGGTTCTCGAGAAATAGAAAATTTATCTCTATAACGCGTTAATGTGCCTTGCTGGGAGTTTGGCCTCTCGTTTAGATTAACAAGGTGAACCTACTTGCCGAGGAGGAAGCAGATCCATCAAACGGTTATCGAGCTAGGTAATATTTATATGATGAAAAAGTTGTCCAGAAAATTTATGAAGTTTGAACGGTCACAGCGCTCAAACGCGTTAATGTGCCTTCCTGGGGTTTGTCCTCTCGTTTAGATTAACAAGATGAACCAACTTGCCCAGAGCGAAGCAGATTCATCAAACGGTTCTCGAGAAAATTTATCTCTATAACGCGTTAATGTGCCTTGCTGGGAGTTTGTCCTCTCGTTTAGATTAACAAGGTGAACCATCTTGCCGAGAGGAAGCAGATCCATCAAACGGTTATCGAGCTAGGTAATATTTATATGATGAAAAAGTTGTCCAGAAAATTTATGAAAGTTTGAACGGTCACAGCGCTCAAACGCGTTAATGTGCCTTCCTGGGGTTTGTCCTCTCGTTTAGATTAACAAGATGAACCAACTTGCCCAGAGCGAAGCAGATTCATCAAACGGTTCTCGAGAAAATTGAGAAAATTTCTCTATAACGCGTTAATGTGCCTTGCTGGGAGTTTGGCCTCTCGTTTAGATTAACAAGGTGAACCATACTTGCCGAGGAGCGAAGCAGATCCATCAAACGGTTATCGAGCTAGGTAATATTTATATGATGAAAAAGTTGTCCAGAAAATTTATGAAAGTTTGAACGGTCACAGCGCTCAAACGCGTTAATGTGCCTTCCTGGGGTTTGTCCTCTCGTTTAGATTAACAAGATGAACCAACTTGCCCAGAGCGAAGCAGATTCATCAAACGGTTCTCGAGAAAATTTATCTCTATAACGCGTTAATGTGCCTTGCTGGGAGTTTGTCCTCTCGTTTAGATTAACAAGGTGAACCATCTGGCCGAGAGCGAAGCAGATCCATCAAACGGTTATCGAGCTAGGTAATATTTATATGATGAAAAAGTTGTCCAGAAAATTTATGAAAGTTTGAACGGTCACAGCGCTCAAACGCGTTAATGTGCCTTCCTGGGGGTTTGTCCTCTCGTTTAGATTAACAAGATGAACCAACTTGCCGAGAGCGAAGCAGATTCATCAAACGGTTCTCGAGAAAATTTATCTCTATAACGCGTTAATGTGCCTTGCTGGGAGTTTGGCCTCTCGTTTAGATTAACAAGGTGAACCTACTTGCCGAGGAGGAAGCAGATCCATCAAACGGTTATCGAGCTAGGTAATATTTATATGATGAAAAAGTTGTCCAGAAAATTTATGAAAGTTTGAACGGTCACAGCGCTCAAACGCGTTAATGTGCCTTCCTGGGGGTTTGTCCTCTCGTTTAGATTAAC
>CM043017.1:116649714-116665458 GCA_023690525.1 Holotrichia oblita
TTAATTTGCCTAATTTATATCGGCCGCATATGCAGGAAATTTTTTAAAAGCCTTCTAAATTAATTTGGATATATAAAAAAAAAACAGAAAACATTTGCAGCAACGTCGTTTCGCTAATGTCCCTTTATATCGCACGTTCCCGCTTTCCAACTCTTTAGTTTCGGGAGCTGGTCTACCTGGTCGTTCTCACTTATACGTATGTCCCCATGTGTTGCACTATAGTTTTGCAATTAACTTGGGACTTCTGCACGAAATGTGTATGTGTGTATATGTATGTATGTATATGTAGGAGGATGCGAAACTCTCTTAGTATAACCCTTTTCGCCTCCTGCGAAATTTAAATTGCAAATACGAAACGAGAAAGAGTACAAATGTAAATTCAGGAGATGAGATTTATAATTTTCTGTAATTAAATCGTACATTTAGAGTTATGTAACCTAGTTTGACAGGGAATATGGAAAATAATATTCACGGTTATAATATAGGTGATAATTATTTAAAATAATTTTTTTGCAAAACAAATTTAGTAGTACTAGTTGTAACTAATAGAAAACATAAAATTTGTGCAAGAGATAGTATAATATTTCAACATTCCTTCCACAAAATAACCCACATATAATTGCACGCATTAACTAATTAACTAAAATTTACTACCATTTTTAGACAGGTATGTATAATTATCTATATAATGATCTTCTTCATACCACCACTAATTTTTCCCAGTATCTATTAATTTTCCTCAGAATATTTAAAAATGGAATAGAAATTACGACCGCAAGTATAGTAAATTAAACGGCGGATAAAAATCACCTCTTTCAAGCGCATAATATATTTCTACTTAGAAAATATGTCAAGAAATCATCCGCGAATCCACACCTAATAAACTGAGGACTTACAGATCTATTTAATACGCAACCCAACTGTATTCATTAAATGGAATTCATCGTGCAGTTTCGCGTTTAGTCTTAACGCTCCAAGAGACGCAAGCAATTAGGTGCATAATTTTACGACTTCCAAACTTGTCGACGAGGAAAGCCCATACTTAATTCATTATGCATAAAGAGACAAAACGCCTGAGCGTCTGTGTGGTGTTATATGTGACTCCAAGTTGTGCGTTTCTCGACCGCACATTACGAATATATACACACTTAATTGCTACTATTTCAATGTCAACTAAGGAATAATCCAAATCGTTGGTTATCTTGCTTTTCGATCTGAGACATATATGCATACATTATTTTATACAAAAATAATAGATAAACAAATTTTTCTCATAGAAATGAACAAAATTTTAATTTTCTTTAAATGCATGTATGCAATTATGAACGCACTTGCTTGTTAAGTGATTCTAATGCGAAAGCGTACGCGTATACGTTCAATTACTGTAACGTTGAGACAGATTATATTAATTACACATACAATTTGCCATGTTAAATTATGAGACTCCCGCGCTACGCTTCAGAATTAAATTTTTATCGTAAACCGAATAATTTATCTTTTAATTTATCTGTGAAACCGATCTTAATTAGAAACGAAGATTGCCAAATAAGGTGCTTAAACATCTTTAAAGTAATGTAATAAAAGTATATTATGTTGTTTATAAACGAAAGGGTAGATGTCGAGCAAGATTTGCAGTAGGATCTCTATAAGGTTGATATCTGAGCTTCTCTAACCAGCGTAAATATGACATTTTTCTCGGCAAATGGAACAGAGGCATTACAAGTTCTTCTAAAATGATTTCTACGTCAAAATATGCGTATAGTAACTAAATCAGTGCAACCATGGAAAGAAATTGTAAGCAGCAAACCCCTCTCCTGCCCTTCATCAGACTCAATCACATCCAATTGGTAGTCAGTGTTCCCTTGTAAAACGGAATGTGTAAGTCTATGAACACTGATGAATAGTGATTTGATAGCTGCCCATCTACGATTCAATATTCCTTCATTAAAGTCTTCCTCTCCTTCTCTGCTAATATAGGATTTCTCAGAGGTATAAGGTTTAATTTTCAATTGCTTTGAGAAGAACCTCTTTTACAAAAAAAATATGATTATAAATTTTTAAAATCTTTTGGTGCAGACAAAATATGATCAACTGGCAAGTAAAACTGGCCTCGAACTAAACCAAAAAAATCAGATTAAATTACACCGGATAGATATTCAGTTCTAGAGCATAATGCTAAAGTAACATCAACGCAACAGACTGTATGGTAACTAATTTGATGCGAATAAAACGCATCTTAAATTGACAACTTGAGCAATGTACTGCAAATCACATCAACAATTTTGATTCTTTAACCGATATCGACTTCTGAACATATTTACTATAGTGCTGGATAATCCTCCTTTGTTATTAAGTCAACAGCTACAAATAATTTCCTGCAAATTGTGTATGATTGCATAAAACGAGGTGATTTTGTGACAACCAGGCGACTTTGTGACTGCACCATACTCCTTCGGGTCGGCGTTCACCCTATAGTCGGGTCGGCGTTCACCCTATAGTCGGGTCGGCGTTCACCCTATAGTCGGGTCGGCGTTCACCCTATAGCGTCGACCCTTAAAACTCTGCGGCTGCACTACCCCATCCCTGGTTTCATAGTTCCAGGGTAACGGGCGTGGCGAGAGTAGACTTCGTATATAGGGGAGGATTCTTGGGCGTAAGCATGGGCATACGCTCCGGCAGTCCGGCCGCTAACCGTCGGAATATACGGTGGGTAAGTGAGGCACCCTATGGCGCTTACCTAGAGAACTCTGCAGCTGCACTACCCCATCCTTGGTGGCCACACTCAGGGAAACGGGCGTGGCGAGAGAATTTGGCGAAGATAGTAGGGAGGATAAAAGTCGGTTCGCCGAGGAGTAGTCCGACCGCTGGTTGTCTGGTTGGGGAAACCTTTGGTTTCATCCTAAAACAACTCGGTGACTCTGGGACCCTACGGTTTCACTGTAGCTGCCGCGGATACTTGATCGCCGGAGGGGCGAAAGGGTTGGCGCGGTTGGCATTTTGGGGTAGGGCTTTTGCCCGGCCGTCCCCGTAGTTCAGGCTTAATTCACGGGCGGGCTGGTTGTACCTCACGGCCAGATTCCGTTTCCCACGCTTGGCCGATAGTAGCCATCCGCAAGGAGGCCTAGGCCCCGTGGGGTTAGATGTGAGGTAGGAGTTCGCTAAAGCGTCTCCAACGGTGACCCGTCCAACGTTGACAAGAAAACTTGTCTAACATGTGTAGCACGGGAGAGAGGAGCCCACCGGTTCGCCGGGCCTCTCTGAGAGGTGTCGGTCTCGTGCAGGCAACTGGTTTCGTGCCTCTTTGTCCTGAGGAGTGTGTGCACTTTCCCTGTTTTGCCGCATACCTAACGGTCGGTCGGCAGCTGGTGCCCCTTTGGGGTCCAGCAACCACTTTCGTGCAACATACTCCTTTGAAAAAGTCATTCTCACATCTCTGTCTATTATGTTATTGTAGTAACCTCTCTCGCACACGCATCTGTAAACAGTTGAAGCAGTGTCACGTATTATGTCTCGCGGTCGTTCTGCAGTTTTTTTACAACGCACATATTTTTTAAGGTAGATAAGCAATTTGTACTTTATCAGAAAGATGCAATACTTTGTCTTGTGGACCTTGAACCGTTTCTTTTATCTATTTTGCATATGATAGTGTTAGAGTATAATCTATTAAGAAGCAGTAAGTGCTATCACCTGTCTGTTCTTCTTAAAAGTAAAATACTTATGCTCTACAAAATGAAATATCAACAAATATCGAGGTGAGATTGTGACACTTTTTGATACTAATAGGAGTGAGATTTTTTAAGGTAATTATTCGGTGTATATTTTATAAATGCCATGGAAGTATAAGGGGATACCAGGGAGTTGCCCATACAAAAACTATACATCTGAATCATTAGAAAAAGCTTTAGTGAAATTGGGGAAAAAAAGTAACCCTCCGAGAAGCGCAAGAAAAGGAAGATACTTAGAAGTATGTAATAAACATCCGTCCTATGTCCTTCATAATTAAAACTTAATTTACGTTGTTTTCTTACATTTTCTATAAATAAATTGTGCCAAAAAATAAAAAATAATGTTCCAAAATCTCCTCACAGAAAGGTCACATTGTGTTCTAGTGAAAGCCCAATGCTGTCACAAAGTCACCCCGAGCAATGGAATGAATGTGTGACAAGTATACATTAAAATTCTGGCTAAACTACTATTGCTTTTTCGTTTCACATCGTCATTGTGTAGTAACTAAATGATGTGACTACTTTATATGAACTAACTATTTACTCGGCCTTCCAGCTATAAAACTAGAACGGAAAAAATGATTAAAAGTGTCAAATCTGTCACAAAGTCACCTCGTCTTACGGTAAGTACTATTTTGCTTGATTCCAGCTCTTTTTCCTTATTATAAGTTCTTGATTTCGTTCGTTGGGTCCAACAACAGATATACAATGACACCATTTTTGACCTTGTACCTTGTTAATAAATATCTTTTGTGTTTCCAACACCGCCGAAAATTGCATCAAATAACTTTATAAGATATAAACTGGGGCTTTGCCATTTCTAAATTTCTCGCCTAGATGTTCTGCGGGTTTTCCTTCTACTTCCGGTATTAATAAAGCCGCGATAGTATTCATTATTTAATAAAACAAACTTCTTAGTCCTTTCACATATTCAATTAGTGAAACTGATGGTCATGTAAAAATATGAATGAACATGTCTTGTTTCGCGTAATGGATTTTTTTCAGATGGACATGTCTGACTTTGATTAAATTATCGCTAGCTAGGCTGAAAGTACTATAGGATATATTGTATGTATGTATGTAAGTTTTGATTAATGAAATTAACATGGTTGACTTTAAATAAACTCACTAGATATTCACTAATGAATAAACCTTTTTCAGCATCATTATCTTCACCTATCTAAAGAGTGCCATATACAACCATCCACATGAAAAACTGATAGAAAAAGCTCCTCAGTATTAGCAGTATCACCAATATGTTATTTTATTTTTACAATATTTACTAAAGCTTCATTGTGTCTTGAAGTTTGTAAGAAGTACTAGCTGTACGACACCAGGTGTAAACGGAAAGGTTAGAGGATAGAATTAAGAAGACGAGAACCTGTATTCGTTTCTAAGCTTTCGCTAATTATTTATTAGCGTCTTCAGAAAACAAAAATGATATTTTTTAAACGGCAACATCACAAGACTCATTTAAAATGGTTAAAGGTTCTTGTCTTCTTAATTCTAACGCCAGTAGCTGCAATCCCATAAGGCTTCCCGTTTACACCTTATTGTATCTGTTGCTCTGAAGGAAGTCCAAGCCAAAATTATTTAATAGAGTCATGTCATAATGAAGCTATCAACTGTAGATAGCTACTTTAATGCATATAACACTGCTATGGTTTCGACGAATGAGACTACATTATTTAACAAATCCATATTTGCAAAAATTGATTGAAAAACTAGTTTATGATACTGAACTTTTTGACTGAGTATGGCTGTCTATATTTGGGAGAAAAACGACAACCTCATATCACACGAATCTACTCTTAGATGGGATATAACCTTGCCTATAAAAAAGAATATATTTCCTTGTCTTCATTTGCTTGTTCAAATTGTTCGAACATTTATCTGTTCTCATCATTCATTACTTTGCCAAACCAGAAAAAAGTTGTTACTACGAACATTCTCATAACAACTAGATAGATGTTTTTATAATTAATTTTATCATTCCAAAAGTTTCAGTCAGCAAAACAACAATGTGATATTGTAATAGATTCTTCCTCGTGTTTTTCACTGAAATAACATTTCATTAAGTATTGACTTAAAACTAATCTGATTTGATCGCATTTGCCTCCATTTTCCGAAGTATGAACTTCAATTATTTTCAATAAGTTTAATTCTCATTGACATGGCAGCTAAATAAAGACACTTAGACAACAATGTTCCTGTTTTGATTGTCATTTTAACTGTCCGTTTCTCTCATTGTTTTCCAATCGCGTCTTATAGCAACCTTCAATTAACTTCATATTTTTTTCGCGTTCAATGCCAACATCAAAACCAAGGCTACAAAACCATTTCCTTCAGCATTAAGATTCTCTGAGGTTATTGACCCACACAATATTAAACCTCACCGAAAATAATGTGTGATTAGCTCTCTCTCATACCCTTTCCTCTTGTTTCTCTGCCCATATCACTAAAACTAAGCCTCTGTAAACGCGTCTGAACAACTGAAACAGCGTTTACTTTGAAAAGCTATTGAAAAGCGGTTCAACCAACAATGCAACATCAAAGGGACATCAAAGAACATGATTTTCCCACACAACAATCGAACTTTCTAACACTTTATTGACCCATAATAAAACACTGTTTCAGAAAATGTATGAAGCAATTAAACCTATACAAAAAAAGCTATCTAAAATATAAACAATTTAAAGTAAGACTGAATTGCAATATAAATCCCTTCGTTGAACATTTTTCTGAATTGTCATTAATCATGTTAGATACACATACTATTTTTCCGCTCGAAAGAAACATACACCAAATACATCTTATTATTTTCCATCAATTACTAAAGTGAGTATTTATATCACGGGAAATTTTTCGCCTAATAAAACAAGAACTACTTAAGAGTAAAGAGCACTTACACGCTCCACGACCTTAGTTTGTTTGCTGTGTCATGTTGACAATTAGGTAAATTAGTTAATTCGCGAGGATATGTTGAGCATGTCCGTCTTCTTCTTCTACTACTTCGTCTTCCTCCCGGCCCACTCCTCGAAGACAAAAGCCTTAAGCTAATCGGCCGTCCACGATGCCCAACCCAAAAGATAAATTTATTAATATACTAAAACTAAGTGGCGTATATCTGAGGCGTCGGACATTTGATTTACTTAAGAGCCTTCAATTTAGCTGGGCAAGGAAATTAAAGTTACACACTGGGAGACCTATTTGCTAATTAGACAGTGATAATGTATACATAGTGGTTGGGCCCCCCTTCTGTCGTCGTATTGTCGATATAAAATGAGAGAAATGATGGGGACCAGCCGGTGTGTCGCGCCATCGCTTTCTTCTGCACTTTTCCAATTAGCGCGAATGATGGAATTCGATACCTCGTCAAACAATGAATATGCATTCACTTTAAATTTACCCGAATTTTATCGTCCAATTCAGTGTTTAAGTATTGTCCTAACTAATACAATTAAAACGTTTAAACATCTTTCAATCGATGCAGGTTTTTAATGTTCTTACTTTGTACACATAAGTAGTGGAATAAATTCTGAGAGCGGCAAAAAAAAAACGAAGTAACATAAATTTTGAATTTCGCATTATATCCCATCTCCTTTTCGCGTTCTTTTTTTTTTGTTTTTTCTCCCTACCCAATGTGGAAGAATCTAAACATTTTTTAAAACCGCTAAAACCCGCTAGGATATATATAATAGGGAAGGAATAGTAGGAGCGGCGTAACGAAAACCGGAAGCCGTACACAAGCGACTTATTTATATTTCTGTTTGTGAGAATCCAAAATAAAAGTCACCTAAATCGCTTTTTATTTTCCCGTGCACTAAACTCCCTTAATTCTTAATTGCTTACTGAAGCAGTAGTTAATTTAATTTATATTTGGTTAAGCAATAAAATCAGGCGGGTAGCTTGTGTACACACAGTGAAGGAGGCCATATCTGCGAAGTTTGGATATACAGTCTGTCAAGTGAGGACGTAGCTAGATTAGAGTCAAAGAAATTTTATTATCTATAAGCAATTTCAAATTCATGATGCTGTCCTAACTAATTTTTATACACCAAAAAAAAAAAAAAAATAGGCGACAAGGAAAAATTACAATAATAACCTTAGTAATAATGCGTATTAATGAGAGATACTCTAGCTTGCCTTACATTACTATAATCGATATAATAATTGAACTGAAATTTTCAGCTGTTTTAACCTGTAATGTATACGATAAACAAAAGTATGAGACACCTTTAAATACATGCTAAGCTTAAAAGATTGGAAATTATTCAAAAATTACCAACAAAATCTGTTTCAAGTTAGACATTTAAAGCTTGTCTTGCTGATATGATGAAAATGGTAAATTTAGATGCAGAATTTTGAACTGGAATACTTTATACTGAATACTTATGACACCCTGTTGAACTAACCAGAAATGACTTGAATTTCTTTTATAGTCCTATTTTTTACAAAACATAAGTGATCCATTTATACTAAAATATCCAGCACAAAAGACGTCATCTGAGAGTTAAATTTAAATCATTTGAAGACCATAACTCTAATCGTCCTTAAGGCGAATATATTACGAACTTATGTCACACCCTAACGATTTCATTATACGAAACATTTTTTAGATCGCCTCGATTTCGATTTATGTTTCATCATCTTCTTGTAACCAGTCCGTTTCTAAATCTGATTTATCTATTTTAGTAATAAATTAGTTTGTCCCTTTCTTCGTGTTCTTTTCCTATTTTTTCTATGTGTTAGCATTCTGTTTGCCACAAATTTGGAATAATTTTGGCGAAGTACCAATGTTTTCTGAGGTTACTTTTCTCTTCACTATGCTCAAAATCAGTTCTATCGTGCTAACGCCACAGTAATATGGAGATAACCTTAACCCCAAGTTGCCTAAACTTACTGCATAATTGTGTATTCGTATTTGGTTTCTGGTTTATTGAGTCGCACTAATTCAAGCAACTCACACTTTAACATTTCTGGGTGAAATGGTACATGGTTTAATAAAAGCCAGGATATAATATCTGTTCCTTTTATGAATATGTAGGTGCTTTATTAATTTGGACACTGTAATATAGTGCGTTATCCATAACCATAATTGAATTTTGTGATAAATTTGGTATTAATTGTGTTTCGAACCACTTTGAGAAATTTTGAGAAGAAGCAAAGCTCCATTAGTAGATCCCATATCGCTACCAGAATTACATAAAAGCCATCGTTGTCCTTGCGCCATATTTCTTAGGCATTCCTTTTTATTCTGAAGTTTGCCAGCACTTTGATAGAGTATAATTTTTGTGCGCCTAACTTTCATCCAAATATACTATTCTTAAATATTTTAAATTACAAATATCATACTCGTCAGGTCACTATGTTTTGTAGTTTGACCAATATTTTTCTGTTTGACACATTTCTTGTATCTAATCTTAATTTTTCGTAATGTTCCTTTTCTTCCAGGGAATTCAGTTTCAGATTTCATAGAAGTATGTAAACTGTATAATGTAGATACAGTCTTACTGGCAGTGTGGATATGTGGTCTTCCAAACTCTTAAATAATTTGCTTTTGACCTGCTTTATAGTTTTTTTTTCTGATTTTCCTGTAATGACTTGATCTACAAAACCATAGCGGCCTATTATTATATAAATAGATGCAATCTGCAAAATTAAGCTCAATTTATTACTTACCATCAACTCACAGTACAAAAAAAATAGTTTTAAGAAAAAGTGTTCGGATAATCGAAAAGACGCAGTAAATAATAGAAACCAGGACAAAACGCAGAAAAAAAATTAAAATAAGTAACGTAACGTAACGTGAATGTGAACAAGTAATAGGTACATTATAAAACATTTGTAACACTATAATTGTTCATATAAATTTTAGTACAATAATGACTGACTGGGGTAACGAGATTACCCCACAAATTCTTTTTGCAATAAGAAAGAATATGTTGCGAATTTTATATACAAGGGAGCGTTTTTATATTCGCGGAATGGGGGATAAGGGGTGGAAATAAAAAACCAAATTATTTTTCTTTTTCAATATATTCATCTGCAAGACGGATACATTTTTCACATCTTTCAATTAATTTATTTATATCCTCATAAAAAAATTGATTTCTCTTTATCTGCAAAATACGCCGAAACTGCCTCCTTGACTTCATCATCGGCAGTAAATTTTTTACCCCGCAGGTCTTTTTTCATTTTCGGAAACAGGTAATAATCACTCGGGGCCAGGTCTGAGCTGTAGGGTGGGTGATTCACAATTTCGAAGCCCACCTTATGCAGAGCAGCTAACGCAACGCGGCTCTTGTGGACGGGCGCGTTGTCGTGCAAAAGCAGCACACCTTTCGTCAATTTTCCCCGTCTTTTCTCTTTAATGGCTTCTTTTAGTCGCTTTAATATTGAAGCGTAATATTCTCCGGTTATAGAAACACCTTTATCTTTATAATCAATCAACAATATTCCTTCCGAGTCCCAAAATACCGTTGCCATGAGTTTCCCAGCTGATTGTGACACTTTGAATTTCTTGGGAGGTGCTGTGCCCTTTTTATGCCACTGCATGGAGTTTTGTTTGGACTCAGGTTCATAATGATGAACCCAAGTTTCGTCTCCAGTAACAATTCAACTCAATACACCATCCTTGTCTTCATTACAGAGGTCCAAAAATGCACGCGAACACTACGCGCTGTTGTTTTTGCGGCGGCGTGAGCATTCCTCGGCACCCATCTTGCGCTGACCTTAGACATGCCAAGATGATCGTGTAGGATTTTAAAAATTGTTGTATCGGATACTCCAACCATTTCTGCGAGTTGTTTCTTCTTTAGTCGAGCATCTTCGAGTACAATTTTTTCAACTTTTGAATAACTGCTGGCGTGGTCACCTCAATGCTCCTGCCCGGCCTCGGGTCGTCTTCAAGGGATTCCCTTCCTTGTTTAAATAAACTATGCCACCATGGTTTTTCCTGGACAAGAGTCGCCGTAAATCAACGACATCTTATTCATTATGGTCGCGACTGATTTTCCTTGCCTGGTAAGGAACTTTATAACGGCACGATATTCGATTTTTTCCATATTTCACTTTTCACTCCTGATTATGTTACTTGGTTGACGATAGCTCAAAGACTAACTGTCTAATAACAATGAAACTTCGTATTTATACTAATTATGAGTCGCTGCACAGGCCACGCCCCCAATGCGCCTAATCACCCCCCTACAACCCGCTCATTTCGCGAATATAAAAACGCTCCCTCGTATATAACTAATGGAGGATCATTGTAGAAGTATAAGAAACAATTACATGAAATATCAATAAAAAATAACTACAAGTAAAGAAAATTTGCGTAAAAAACGACCCTGGGGTATTTTTATTACCCCTCTTGGTAGTAGAAGCGTTAAAGAAACATATAGGAATACATGGAGTAGAAAATCAAGCTGAAATTTTGATTTCATAATTACATTAAAACCTCTGATTACAAATAAAAGTTCGAGCACCTATCTGCACAGTGGAATTTTTTCGTTCATTTCCGTCTATGCACCATTGGCCCAGCAATCAAGAAACAGCTTAAATGTCTTGAACCACTACCTCTAACTCTCAACAAGTCTTATTTGAAACATGGAAATGTATTGGCAAGTACAAGTTAGACGTTTGATTTTAAGTGTGAGTGGCATTTGTGGTACAATGTTATTTTAAAATGTTAATAACGACATATTAAGCAACCCAAAACTGAGAATATTAAAAAAATCGAAGGCTACCATAGTCCAAGTTTCTATTATAACGGCTGTATGCATGTAATACAAAACAAAAATAGCTATACTTCTTCATTATAAAATCTGTATCAATACTGAATTAATGTTTTATAAACTATAACTAGTTACTCTTTCCTTTGACTGTCTGTAGAAAGATCGGCGAAGGAAAGAGAAGAACTAAAACACTGTACCGCTGCCGCTAGAGGGTGAATACATGATCTATGTCCTGGTCAGGAGTCGTGGAAGGGTGGTTAAGAACGCGGTGCTCCAAGACATTAATATTCCCGCGTTCGTTACATGTGTTGGACACACTCTGACCACCAGGGCGGGTTCGCTTAAGCTGGGCGAAAGGGGTTTCCAGCGGGAGGAAGCTGACCTACCGAATACCCACCTACTTACCCACAGCTAGGCTAGCTGTAATATTATCGCGACACCCTTTTAAACTGCTGCGTTAATTAAAATATTCGAACACTATACTTTCGTCTCGGAGTAAATTAATAATGGTTGCCAAAAAGAGAATACTAGAATTTGGAGTTCGAACTTAGAACAAAAATTTAGATTAAATATACCTACCTCAATAGTTTTAACACAGCAATAAATATGGATCTTAATATGTACTAATTTCTATTTATAACAGCTTGTACATATTCTAATCAGCAAACATGACATAAAAGATAACACAAAATTAATTAAATATTGTCGAAGGTACGACTAAAACAAAAGAAAGAATCGAACAATCGTGATGGTTGAACCTGCTGGGACCTTGGTGTCTAGCCGATATTTTTCTTTCTGACATACTTACTTCTACAGCATAGTCAATTCACCTACCTACCTGTCGTATTCACCATCAAATTAAACAAGAGCGCCCATCTCCATCTCTGTCTAACACTCTCGTCCATCTAAGAAAATCCATAAATGTTGACTCCGTAGCATAAAATTATAATTTCGGACTACTATCGATCACCCAGAAATAAGAATACGCCCACGTTTGAAAAATATACTTCAATAATAGTCAGTTAAGTTGGAGAAGAACTAAAGCAGCGCTAAACTCACCGGTAATTATATATAAGATGGGAGCATTTAATTTAACTCCGAGGAATGAATATTGGCCAGCGGTTTTTTTACGTAAGTAATTATTTCAGTTGGTTTATGTCGAAAGACGTGTACGTAAAACTGAGTTGGAGCGAGATTTATATGCCGTATTAACATTCTCATCTTGTTCTTGTTTATCACACAAATTACTAATTAATATTACTTTCAGCTATTATTACCTTGAAGAGCGATTCATTTACTGCTTAAGATTCGTTTTACTTTTTTATAACCGCGAGGATATACTATAAATTTTCGTGAGTTGATTAACAAGGATTGGAATTGAAAAATATTATAAAAATAATTTCACTTCCACCAAGATATATTATTTTTACCTTTAGGTAAATGTTTACATGCATATTAAGAGTACTGACACTAATGCGCTTGAAACAACTGCAGATAACCAAATATTCCTTTAACATATTTATACAAATTTCTTCTTGTTCTTATTTGATACCGAGCATTTATGAAATAAACAATAAGTCATCAGTAGCAGACATCATTTTATCATAACATAAAATACCTATTAGTCTTATCGCGGTTCTTATGAAACGTCCAAAATATTTGCTTTCAAAATTACATAACACTGTCACTAAAGGTATTTTTCGACATACGATATGTTAGATATATCTTTACATTACAATGCTTTTGTTCATTACGCGAATACAAAAATGTATACACTATCGCTCATAATTATTTTGCCATAGGTGCAAATATGCATTTTTTTGTATGACCAGCATAGCCCGCTTATAATAAAAATACTGATTTTAAGTACTTACTAGAGGGCTAAGTCCAGTAGAACCTCGATTATCCGTGTGCGGATTAACCGTGCTGCGGATTAACCGTGTTAGCAAACAGCTTCGATTATCCGGGTTTCAATTATCCGTGCAGAATGCGAATTAGTGCAAACGGTGCACATCAATTCGCCGTACCATCATCGTATACATCGTACAATTTATACTGCTTTCCACGTTAACGCCTTGAATCGTTTTCCAATATCTCCTACAATTTTAACTTTTTCTAAATAATTTTTTCATCAAAAACTTCGGTAGTTCTCTATCTTCAAATTTGTCGCTGGAAGTTTTTCGAAATCTAAACTTTCTTCGATTCAATTGTCAATGAAAGTTGAAGAAGCATTCCGATTGACTCGTATTAATAAATAAAACTAAATTTACTTAGAAAAAAAAACAAATGAAATTAACTGATTATTTTTCTTAATTAAGTTTTGATTTATTTTTTTACACAATTATTGTAATAAGAAAAGCATGTATTGATTTTTTTTTATATCTATATGTTGTATTATGTTTTTTGAGAATTTTATATTGTTTTTTTGATATTTTATTTGCCATAATAAACTTTACCAGCTTAATTTTATATTTATTCCAAGTTAGATACTTTTTTTCGTAGTACGGTAACTAGTCATAATAATTTGTAAAACTACTTTTTTGATTAAAATAAGTAGGTGCGGATTAACCGTGCTTTTCGATTTTCCGGGCTTGGTTCAGTCCCGACCAGCACGGATAATCGAGGTTCTACTGTACTAAGGAACTACGGGATAAGTCCGGGTACTGTAGAAACAAGCGTTTCAGATAAGCATGCAGGTTCCTTTCCATATTTGTATTCCAGAACTAATAGAAATTAACTAGAACTAGAAATACCTTCAACTACTAATTTTTGCGAAGAAAACAATAATCCTGTTTGGGCAAAACTTCCGCATAAATCAGCTCAAAGGTTAAATAGCTTCTTCTGTGAAATGTGTAACTCAAATTATTTCAGTAACAACAAATTAACAATCTGGATATAAAAACCAATAAGTCCAAGCGAATTTTGAAGTATACAGTAGCACAGTCATAATTCTCTTGTAATTCAACTGGCAACTTCTCACGTTGTCTTCTTTTCTGTATAGATCGTTTGGATTTGTGTCAGTTTCTATCCAAAATAAATTTTGAAATTTTCAGAACTATGATTTATCTCCTCGAACAAGAACCATCGGAAGCAGAACATTGCAATTTTCTGCGATAGTCAAGCTGCCATAACGGCACTGAGTTCTAATACCATCAACTCCAAATTGTCTCGGAATGTCTTAACAGATTAAACAATCTAGGCAAGGAAGCCAGAGTTATATTATGCTGGGTAAGGAATGACCACCTACAAAAAACAACTTAAGAACAGAGGAGAGGCTCAGAGCATCTCTCTGGGAGAATCTTTCTGATCTGAGACACTCCAAGATATTCCTTGGAAACTACAATAAGCATGGGGCAAGAACTTTGCTAGAACTAAACAGAAATAGACTAGGCATCCTCACAGGTTTTCTTACAGGGCCTTGCTACCTTGAGGAACACATGGCAACGATAAATCCAAAACACAATAGCGGCTGCAAGTTTAGCGGGGCAGAGGATGACAATCCGGAACACCTGACATCTTACTGCACCGCGATTACGAAAACCCAAGCTAATTATCTCAGTGAAGACGTTATGGATGAAGAGGAAATACCGGCTCTGAAACCATCACAGCTATTGCAGTTTATTAAAACTCTTAGACTGGATGGGAAGCTTTGAGAGCAGGCATACTCCAGAAGTTTACAGCTCATGCAAGGGGGCACAATAGAGCAATAGGTCGCAGCGCAATATCGCCCTTCTTTTAAATCTAAATCTAATCTGTCTCCTCGAAAATCCAAGATTCACCATGTTTCTTATAATAGTTAATGTGCACATTCAGGGTGAGAATGTGCCGTAATTAAATTCGAACAAATGCAATAGGCATTATTATAGCACTAAAACGGGAACCACATATTGTGGGTCTAAAGTTATTTTCCATTATTATATTCAGTATTAACGTTAAATGATATGTTATATTGAGTTGCATGGTGTCGAATATAATCTGCCTCTTTAAATACATATTTATAACTTGATAGTACATAATTGAAGGGGTGGGGACAAAAAAGATCTAACTGGCATTTTGTAAAAGAATTAATAGTGTCAAGCTTCAACTTATAACAACTAATTACACTATTTTGATGTTTAATTGTTAAAACTAACCACAAAAATAGGTCTTCGCTATTTGCCTAACTAATTGTGAATGAGTTGAATCTTTTCCTTTTTTTCGTTTCATCCTTTTTAGAGTGAGTTAATATAAAAAAAAAACTTGATTACAGCCAGAATTATCCATCAAACCAACCCAAAAATGAT
>CM043017.1:116665958-116890646 GCA_023690525.1 Holotrichia oblita
TTCATCAAACGGTTCTCGAGAAAATTTATCTCTATAACGCGTTAATGTGCCTTGCTGGGGTTTGTCCTCTCGTTTAGACTAACAAGTTGAACCATCTGGCCGAGAGCGAAGTAGATTCATCAATCGGTTAACGAGCTAGGTAATATTTATATGATGAAAAAGTTGTCCAGAAAATTTATGAAAGTTTGAACGGTCACAGCGGTCAATCGCGTTAATGTGCCTTCTGGGGTTTGTCCTATCGTTTAGATTAGCAAGATGAACCATCTGGCCGAGAGCGAAGAAGATTCATCAAACGGTTCTCGAGTAAATATCGATGAAATTTTAGCTCCTGTAAGGCGTTAATGTGCCCTGCTGGGAGTTTGGCGTCTCGTTTAGATTAACAAGGTGAACCTATTTGCCGAGGAGGAAGCAGATCCATCAAACGGTTATCGAGCTAGGTAATATTAATATGGTGAAAAAGTTGTCCAGAAAATTTATGAAGTTTGAACGGTCACAGCGCTCAAACGCGTTAATGTGCCTTCCTGGGGGTTTGTCCTCTCGTTTAGATTAACAAGATCAACCAACTTGGCCAGAGCGAAGCAGATTCATCAAACGGTTCTCGAGAAAATTTATCTCTATAACGCGTTAATGTGCCTTGCTGGGGGTTTGTCCTCTCGTTTAGATTAACAAGTTGAACCATCTGGCCGAGAGCGAAGTAGATTCATCAATCGGTTAACGAGCTATACTCCATTCAACTTAAGAGTGCAGTAGTTGGCGCCACAATCGGCGTTGGTTTTACACTAGAGAATTTAAATATACCGCTCAATTCAAAATCGACTTGACGTAGGTTAACCTTCAAATGCGGTAAATATACAAATACATTACAACGTATGTATATTTTAACTAATAATGTCTACAGAATCAATACATTTCTACTTTATTAAGTTTTGTTAAACTCTTTTACAGCTTCTTACAGGTAATTAATAAGATTTGTTTTTAAAACATAAAACTTATATGTTCGTAAAATATATTATTCAGACTATGTATTGAAATTGTATATAAGGTGTATGACTGTTATATTTATTAATATTTCAGTATAGAAACGCAATAATTGTATAGACAATGTATTTTTCAAGTTTATTGTACATAAAAAGATATATTTTTAAATATTTATATGATATAATATGCAAAAAAAATCGAAATCATACATCGTATTTTCTTCTGCGATAGAATGTTTGATGCAATTAGTCCAGACTTCAGCAGTGACATGATTAACTCCATCCAATAATAAAGTTTTTACTTCCGCTAACTTAAAAGTTCTATTATTAGCAACATGATGCTTCTCGCTTGAGCTCATATTAATTCGATAGGATTCAAATTACAATGATATGGGGGCAATCGTAATATTGTGCGAACACTTTCTGCTACTATTTTGTCAATAATGTATGTAATAAGATTGTCAGTAATATATTTTTTAGTAAGTTCCAGTAATTTAACGTTTAATAAAGAATTATCAACAACAATTCCTTTTAAATTAAGCCATTCTACTAACGCTTCCTTTTTCCAAGATGTCTCTGTAAAACAATATCTTGTTGCTCCATTAGCACACTTTCTCGGTTGCGTTTCACCCACATAAATCCCTATTTTTTGAGAATTTTGCATAATGTTGTTCGCTTAAAGTCTGGCAAATTATCATCTGCATTAACAACCTACAAACATTAATTACATCATGTTAACGTTAATTAAAATATATTTACGCTCAATATTTTTGTACACGAACTCATTTTGCACTTGTCTTCCGATTGCTGACCGCTGGCCTTCATCCAAATTATCATAGGTTGTGTGACGTATACATTTCTTTGAAGGTGAATCAGATACATCTGCAGTATCTTATATCCTTCACAATATTCTATACTGTTCTCTTTCCAAGTCCAAGTTGTTTCGCAGTCAATGTAATAGAAACTGACTGAATTGTTCTTGCTTCTGTTGCAAATATAAATTATATGCCATTTACCTCTGCCTACTACTTATATGTTTTCCTGAAGGATTTTTTGAGGATCCTTCAAGTGGATTCAGCCATAGTAAAATAACGTCAGTATATGTCATCAATAATATTACATGAATACGGATAATAATAGATAAGTACCTTGAATTTGTAAGTAATACTGAAAAGAAATTTGCTTTTAATGTAAGGTACTTGCAAAATTTGAAAATACAAAGAAAAACGTAAGGAAATACAAATACAGCAAATATTTACGAACAAATCAGCATAAACAAATTTGACGTAACCTCAAATTTTATACGTCCAAGAACAGTATTTTACATAGTGTGTACATGCCTCGATAATTGACCAATCACAAGCCGCGAAATAATGTCCTATCTTTTCTAACGCTGCACTCTTAAAGTGAATGATGTATAGGTAATATTTATATGATGAAAAAGTTGTCCAGAAAATTTATGAAAGTTTGAACGGTCACAGCGGTCAAACGCGTTAATGTGCCTTCCTGGGGGTTTGTCCTATCGTTTAGATTAGCAAGATGAACCATCTGGCCGAGAGCGAAGAAGATTCATCAAACGGTTCTCGAGTAAATATCGATGAAATTTTAGCCTTGTAAGGCGTTAATGTGCCCTGCTGGGAGTTTGGCGTCTCGTTTAGATAAACAAGGTGAACCTATTTGCCGAGGAGGAAGCAGATCCATCAAACGGTTATCGAGCTAGGTAATATTAATATGGTGAAAAAGTTGTCCAGAAAAATTTATGAAGTTTGAACGGTCACAGCGCTCAAACGCGTTAATGTGCCTTCCTGGGGTTTGTCCTCTCGTTTAGATTAACAAGATCAACCAACTTGCCCAGAGCGAAGCAGATTCATCAAACGGTTCTCGAGAAAATTTATCTCTATAACGTTAATGTGCCTTGCTGGGGTTTGTCCTCTCGTTTAGATTAACAAGTTGAACCATCTGGCCGAGAGCGAAGTAGATTCATCAATCGGTTAACGAGCTAGGTAATATTTATATGATGAAAAAGTTGTCCAGAAAATTGATGAAAGTTTGAACGGTCACAGCGGTCAATCGCGTTAATGTGCCTTCCTGGGGGTTTGTCCTATCGTTTAGATTAGCAAGATGAACCATCTGGCCGAGAGCGAAGAAGATTCATCAAACGGTTCTCGAGTAAATATCGATGAAATTTTAGCCCTGTAAGGCGTTAATGTGCTCCTGCTGGGAGTTTGGCGTCTCGTTTAGATTAACAAGATCAACCAACTTGCCCAGAGCGAAGCAGATTCATCAAACGGTTCTCGAGCAAATTTATCTCTATAACGCGTTAATGTGCCTTGCTGGGGGTTTGCCCTCTCGTTTAGATTAACAAGTTGAACCATCTGGCCGAGAGCGAAGTAGATTCATCAAACGGTTAACGAGCTAGGTAATATTTATATGATGAAAAAGTTGTCCAGAAAATTTATGAAAGTTTGAACGGCCACAGCGATCAAACGCGTTAATGTGCCATCCTGGGGGTTTGTCCTATCTTTAGATTAGCAAGATGAACCATCTGGCCGAGAGCGAAGTAGATTCATCAATCGGTTAACGAGCTAGGTAATATTTATATGATGAAAAAGTTGTCCAGAAAATTTATGAAAGTTTGAACGGTCACAGCGGTCAAACGCGTTAATGTGCCTTCCTGGGGGTTTGTCCTATCGTTTAGATTAGCAAGATGAACCATCTGGCCGAGAGCGAAGAAGATTCATCAAACGGTTCTCGAGTAAATATCGATGAAATTTTAGCCCTGTAAGGCGTTAATGTGCCCTGCTGGGAGTTTGACGTCTCGTTTAGATTAACAAGGTGAACCTATTTGCCGAGGAGGAAGCAGATCCATCAAACGGTTATCGAGCTAGGTAATATAAATATGGTGAAAAGTTGTCCAGAAAATTTATGAAGTTTGAACGGTCACAGCGCTCAAACGCGTTAATGTGCCTTCCTGGGGTTTGTCCTCTCGTTTAGATTAACAAGATCAACCAACTTGCCCAGAGCGAAGCAGATTCATCAAACGGTTCTCGAGAAAATTTATCTCTATAACGCGTTAATGTGCCTTGCTGGGGTTTGTCCTCTCGTTTAGACTAACAAGTTGAACCATCTGGCCGAGAGCGAAGTAGATTCATCAATCGGTTAACGAGCTAGGTAATATTTATATGATGAAAAAGTTGTCCAGAAAATTTATGAAAGTTTGAACGGTCACAGCGGTCAATCGCGTTAATGTGCCTTCCTGGGGGGTTTGTCCTATCGTTTAGATTAGCAAGATGAACCATCTGGCCGAGAGCGAAGAAGATTCATCAAACGGTTCTCGAGTAAATATCGATGAAATTTTAGCCCTGTAAGGCGTTAATGTGCCCTGCTGGGAGTTTGGCGTCTCGTTTAGATTAACAAGGTGAACCTATTTGCCGAGGAGGAAGCAGATCCATCAAACGGTTATCGAGCTAGGTAATATTAATATGGTGAAAAAGTTGTCCAGAAAATTTATGAAGTTTGAACGGTCACAGCGCTCAAACGCGTTAATGTGCCTTCCTGGGGGTTTGTCCTCTCGTTTAGATTAACAAGATCAACCAACTTGGCCAGAGCGAAGCAGATTCATCAAACGGTTCTCGAGAAAATTTATCTCTATAACGCGTTAATGTGCTTGCTGGGGTTTGTCCTCTCGTTTAGATTAACAAGTTGAACCATCTGGCCGAGAGCGAAGTAGATTCATCAATCGGTTAACGAGCTAGGTAATATTTATATGATGAAAAAAAAGTTGTCCAGAAAATTTATGAAAGTTTGAACGGTCACAGCGGTCAAACGCGTTAATGTGCCTTCCTGGGGGTTTGTCCTATCGTTTAGATTAGCAAGATGAACCATCTGGCCGAGAGCGAAGAAGATTCATCAAACGGTTCTCGAGTAAATATCGATGAAATTTTAGCCTTGTAAGGCGTTAATGTGCCCTGCTGGGAGTTTGGCGTGTTTAGATGAACAAGGTGAACCTATTGCCGAGGAGGAAGCAGATCCATCAAACGGTTATCGAGCTAGGTAATATTAATATGGTGAAAAAGTTGTCCAGAAAATTTATGAAGTTTGAACGTCACAGCGCTCAAACGCGTTAATGTGCCTTCCTGGGGGTTTTGTCCTCTCGTTTAGATTAACAAGATCAACCAACTTGCCCAGAGCGAAGCAGATTCATCAAACGGTTCTCGAGAAAATTTATCTCTATAACGCGTTAATGTGCCTTGCTGGGGGTTTGTCCTCTCGTTTAGATTAACAAGTTGAACCATCTGGCCGAGAGCGAAGTAGATTCATCAATCGGTTAACGAGCTAGGTAATATTTATATGATGAAAAAGTTGTCCAGAAAATTGATGAAAGTTTGAACGGTCACAGCGGTCAATCGCGTTAATGTGCCTTCCTGGGGGTTTGTCCTATCGTTTAGATTAGCAAGATGAACCATCTGGCCGAGAGCGAAGAAGATTCATCAAACGGTTCTCGAGTAAATATCGATGAAATTTTAGCCCTGTAAGGCGTTAATGTGCCCTGCTGGGAGTTTGGCGTCTCGTTTAGATTAACAAGGTGAACCTATTTGCCGAGGGGAAGCAGATCCATCAAACGGTTATCGAGCTAGGTAGTATTAATATGGTGAAAAAGTTGTCCAGAAAATTTATGAAGTTTGAACGGTCACAGCGCTCAAACGCGTTAATGTGCCTTCCTGGGGTTTGTCCCTCTCGTTTAGATTAACAAGATCAACCAACTTGCCCAGAGCGAAGCAGATTCATCAAACGGTTCTCGAGCAAATTTATCTCTATAACGCGTTAATGTGCCTTGCTGGGGGTTTGTCCTCTCGTTTAGATTAACAAGTTGAACCATCTGGCCGAGAGCGAAGTAGATTCATCAATCGGTTAACGAGCTAGGTAATATTTATATGATGAAAAAGTTGTCCAGAAAATTTATGAAAGTTTGAGCGGTCACAGCGGTCAAACGCGTTAATGTGCCTTCCTGGGGGTTTGTCCTATCGTTTAGATTAGCAAGATGAACCATCTGGCCGAGAGCGAAGAAGATTCATCAAACGGTTCTCGAGTAAATATCGATGAAATTTTAGCCCTGTAAGGCGTTAATGTGCCCTGCTGGGAGTTTGGCGTCTCGTTTAGATTAACAAGGTGAACCTATTTGCCGAGGAGGAAGCAGATCCATCAAACGGTTATCGAGCTAGGTAATATTAATATGGTGAAAAAGTTGTCCAGAAAATTTATGAAAGTTTGAACGGTCACAGCGGTCTATCGCGTTAATGTGCCTTCCTGGGGTTTGTCCTATCGTTTAGATTAGCAAGATGAACCATCTGGCCGAGAGCGAAGAAGATTCATCAAACGGTTCTCGAGTAAATATCGATGAAATTTTAGCCCTGTAAGGCGTTAATGTGCCCTGCTGGGAGTTTGGCGTCTCGTTTAGATTAACAAGGTGAACCTATTTGCCGAGGAGGAAGCAGATCCATCAAACGGTTATCGAGCTAGGTAATATTAATATGGTGAAAAAGTTGTCCAGAAAATTTATGAAGTTTGAACGGTCACAGCGCTCAAACGCGTTAATGTGCCTTCCTGGGGTTTGTCCTCTCGTTTAGATTAACAAGATCAACCAACTTGCCCAGAGCGAAGCAGATTCATCAAACGGTTCTCGAGAAAATTTATCTCTATAACGCGTTAATGTGCCTTGCTGAGGGTTTTGTCCTCTCGTTTAGATTAACAAGTTGAACCATCTGGCCGAGAGCGAAGTAGATTCATCAATCCGGTTAACGAGCTAGGTAATATTTATATGATGAAAAAGTTGTCCAGAAAATTTATGAAAGTTTGAACGGTCACAGCGGTCAATCGCGTTAATGTGCCTTCCTGGGGGTTTGTCCTATCGTTTAGATTAGCAAGATGAACCATCTGGCCGAGAGCGAAGAAGATTCATCAAACGGTTCTCGATGAAATTTTAGCCCTGTATTAATGTGCCCTGCTGGGAGTTTGGCGTCTCGTTTAGATTAACAAGGTGAACCTATTTGCCGAGGAGGAAGCAGATCCATCAAACGGTTATCGAGCTAGGCGGTGAAAAAGTTGTCCAGAAAATTTATGAAAGTTTGAACGGTCACAGCGGTCAATCGCTGGGGTTTGTCCTATCGTTTAGATTAGCAAGATGAACCATCTGCCGAGAGCGAAGAAGATTCATCAAACGGTTATCGATGAAATTTTAGCCTAGGCGTTAATGCCCTGCTGGGAGTTTGGCGTCTCGTTTAGATTAACAAGGTGAACCTATTTGCCGAGGAGGAAGCAGATCCATCAAACGGTTATCGAGCTAGGTAATATTAATATGGTTTTAGCCCTGCCAGGCGTTAATGTGCCCTGCTGGGGAGTTTGGCGTCTCGTTTAGTTGTCCAGAAAATTTATGAAGTTTGAACGGTCACAGCGCTCAAACGCGTTAATGTGCCTTCCTGGGGGTTTGTCCTCTCGTTTAGATTAACAAGATCAACCAACTTGCCCAGAGCGAAGCAGATTCATCAAACGGTTCTCGAGAAAATTTATCTCTATAACGCGTTAATGTGCCTTGCTGGGGTTTGTCCTCTCGTTTAGATTAACAAGTTGAACCATCTGGCCGAGAGCGAAGTAGATTCATCAATCGGTTAACGAGCTAGGTAATATTTATATGATGAAAAAGTTGTCCAGAAAATTTATGAAAGTTTGAACGGTCACAGCGGTCAATCGCGTTAATGTGCCTTCCTGGGGGTTTGTCCTATCGTTTAGATTAGCAAGATGAACCATCTGGCCGAGAGCGAAGAAGATTCATCAAACGGTTCTCGAGTAAATATCGATGAAATTTTAGCCCTGTAAGGCGTTAATGTGCCCTGCTGGGAGTTTGGCGTCTCGTTTAGATTAACAAGGTGAACCTATTTGCCGAGGAGGAAGCAGATCCATCAAACGGTTATCGAGCTAGGTAATATTAATATGGTGAAAAAGTTGTCCAGAAAATTTATGAAGTTTGAACGGTCACAGCGCTCAAACGCGTTAATGTGCCTTCCTGGGGGTTTGTCCTCTCGTTTAGATTAACAAGATCAACCAACTTGCCCAGAGCGAAGCAGATTCATCAAACGGTTCTCGAGAAAATTTATCTCTATAACGCGTTAATGTGCCTTGCTGGGGGTTTGTCCTCTCGTTTAGATTAACAAGTTGAACCATCTGGCCGAGAGCGAAGTAGATTCATCAATCGGTTAACGAGCTAGGTAATATTTATATGATGAAAAAGTTGTCCAGAAAATTTATGAAAGTTTGAACGGTCACAGCGGTCAAACGCGTTAATGTGCCTTCCTGGGGGTTTGTCCTATCGTTTAGATTAGCAAGATGAACCATCTGGCCGGAGAGCGAAGAAGATTCATCAAACGGTTCTCGAGTAAATATCGATGAAATTTTAGCCCTGTAAGGCGTTAATGTGCCCTGCTGGGAGTTTGGCGTCTCGTTTAGATTAACAAAGGTGAACCTATTTGCCGAGGAGGAAGCAGATCCATCAAACGGTTATCGAGCTAGGTAATATTAATATGGTGAAAAAGTTATCCAGAAAATTTATGAAGTTTGAACGGTCACAGCGCTCAAACGCGTTAATGTGCCTTCCTAGGGGTTTGTCCTCTCGTTTAGATTAACAAGATCAACCAACTTGCCCAGAGCGAAGCAGATTCAATAAACGGTTCTCGAGAAAATTTATCTCTATAACGCGTTAATGTGCCTTGCTGGGGGTTTGTCCTCTCGTTTAGATTAACAAGTTGAACCATCTGGCCGAGAGCGAAGTAGATTCATCAATCGGTTAACGAGCTAGGTAATATTTATATGATGAAAAAGTTGTCCAGAAAATTTATGAAAGTTTGAACGGTCACAGCGGTCAAACGCGTTAATGTGCCTTCCTGGGGTTTGTCCTATCGTTTAGGTTAGCAAGATGAACCATCTGGCCGAGAGCGAAGAAGATTCATCAAACGGTTCTCGAGTAAATATCGATGAAATTTTAGCCCTGTAAGGCGTTAATGTGCTCCTGCTGGGAGTTTGGCGTCTCGTTTAGATTAACAAGGTGAACCTATTTGCCGAGGAGGAAGCAGATCCATCAAACGGTTATCGAGCTAGGTAATATTAATATGGTGAAAAAGTTATCCAGAAAATTTATGAAGTTTGAACGGTCACAGCGCTCAAACGCGTTAATGTGCCTTCCTGGGGGTTTGTCCTCTCGTTTAGATTAACAAGATCAACCAACTTGCCCAGAGCGAAGCAGATTCATCAAACGGTTCTCGAGAAAATTTATCTCTATAACGCGTTAATGTGCCTTTGCTGGGGGTTTGTCCTCTCGTTTAGATTAACAAGTTGAACCATCTGGCCGAGAGCGAAGTAGATTCATCAATCGGTTAACGAGCTAGGTAATATTTATATGATGAAAAAGTTGTCCAGAAAATTTATGAAAGTTTGAACGGTCACAGCGGTCAAACGCGTTAATGCCTTCCTGGGGGTTTGTCCTATCGTTTAGATTAGCAAGATGAACCATCTGGCCGAGAGCGAAGAAGATTCATCAAACGGTTCTCGAGTAAATATCGATGAAATTTTAGCCCTGTAAGGCGTTAATGTGCCCTGCTGGGAGTTTGGCGTCTCGTTTAGATTAACAAGGTGAACCTATTTTGCCGAGGAGGAAGCAGATCCATCAAACGGTTATCGAGCTAGGTAATATTAATATGGTGAAAAAGTTGTCCAGAAAATTTATGAAGTTTGAACGGTCACAGCGCTCAAACGCGTTAATGTGCTCTTCCTGGGGGTTTGTCCTCTCGTTTAGATTAACAAGATCAACCAACTTGCCCAGAGCGAAGCAGATTCATCAAACGGTTCTCGAGAAAATTTATCTCTATAACGCGTTAATGTGCCTTGCTGGGGGTTTGTCCTCTCGTTTAGATTAACAAGTTGAACCATCTGGCCGAGAGCGGAAGTAGATTCATCAATCGGTTAACGAGCTGAGTAATATTTATATGATGAAAAAGTTGTCCAGAAAATTGATGAAAGTTTGAACGGTCACAGCGGTCAATCGCGTTAATGTGCCTTCCTGGGGGTTTGTCCTATCGTTTAGATTAGCAAGATGAACCATCTGGCCGAGAGCGAAGAAGATTCATCAAACGGTTCTCGAGTAAATATCGATGAAATTTTAGCCCTGTAAGGCGTTAATGTGCCCTGCTGGGAGTTTGGCGTCTCGTTTAGATTAACAAGGTGAACCTATTTGCCGAGGGGGAAGCAGATCCATCAAACGGTTATCGAGCTAGGTAGTATTAATATGGTGAAAAAGTTGTCCAGAAAATTTATGAAGTTTGAACGGTCACAGCGCTCAAACGCGTTAATGTGCCTTCCTGGGGGTTTGTCCTCTCGTTTAGATTAACAAGATCAACCAACTTGCCCAGAGCGAAGCAGATTCATCAAACGGTTCTCGAGCAAATTTATCTCTATAACGCGTTAATGTGCCTTGCTGGGGGTTTGTCCTCTCGTTTAGATTAACAAGTTGAACCATCTGGCCGAGAGCGAAGTAGATTCATCAATCGGTTAACGAGCTAGGTAATATTTATATGATGAAAAAGTTGTCCAGAAAATTTATGAAAGTTTGAGCGGTCACAGCGGTCAAACGCGTTAATGTGCCTTCCTGGGGGTTTGTCCTATCGTTTAGATTAGCAAGATGAACCATCTGGCCGAGAGCGAAGAAGATTCATCAAACGGTTCTCGAGTAAATATCGATGAAATTTTAGCCCTGTAAGGCGTTAATGCCCTGCTGAGTTTGGCGTCTCGTTTAGATTAACAAGGTGAACCTATTTGCCGAGGAGGAAGCAGATCCATCAAACGGTTATCGAGCTAGGTAATATTAATATGGTGAAAAAGTTGTCCAGAAAATTTATGAAAGTTTGAACGGTCACAGCGGTCTATCGCGTTAATGTGCCTTCCTGGGGGTTTGTCCTATCGTTTAGATTAGCAAGATGAACCATCTGGCCGAGAGCGAAGAAGATTCATCAAACGGTTCTCGAGTAAATATCGATGAAATTTTAGCCCTGTAAGGCGTTAATGTGCCCTGCTGGGAGTTTGGCGTCTCGTTTAGATTAACAAGGTGAACCTATTTGCCGAGGAGGAAGCAGATCCATCAAACGGTTATCGAGCTAGGTAATATTAATATGGTGAAAAAGTTGTCCAGAAAATTTATGAAGTTTGAACGGTCACAGCGCTCAAACGCGTTAATGTGCCTTCCTGGGGGTTTGTCCTCTCGTTTAGATTAACAAGATCAACCAACTTGCCCAGAGCGAAGCAGATTCATCAAACGGTTCTCGAGAAAATTTATCTCTATAACGCGTTAATGTGCCTTGCTGGGGGTTTGTCCTCTCGTTTAGATTAACAAGTTGAACCATCTGGCCGAGAGCGAAGTAGATTCATCAATCGGTTAACGAGCTAGGTAATATTTATATGATGAAAAAGTTGTCCAGAAAATTTATGAAAGTTTGAACGGTCACAGCGGTCAATCGCGTTAATGTGCCTTCCTGGGGTTTGTCCTATCGTTTAGATTAGCAAGATGAACCATCTGGCCGAGAGCGAAGAAGATTCATCAAACGGTTCTCGAGTAAATATCGATGAAATTTTAGCCCTGTAAGGCGTTAATGTGCCCACTGCTGGGAGTTTGGCGTCTCGTTTAGATTAACAAGGTGAACCTATTTGCCGAGGAGGAAGCAGATCCATCAAACGGTTATCGAGCTAGGTAATATTAATATGGTGAAAAAGTTGTCCAGAAAATTTATGAAAGTTTGAACGGTCACAGCGGTCAATCGCGTTAATGTGCCTTCCTGGGGGTTTGTCCTATCGTTTAGATTAGCAAGATGAACCATCTGGCCGAGAGCGAAGAAGATTCATCAAACGGTTCTCGAGTAAATATCGATGAAATTTTAGCCCTGTAAGGCGTTAATGTGCCCTGCTGGGAGTTTGGCGTCTCGTTTAGATTAACAAGGTGAACCTATTTGCCGAGGAGGAAGCAGATCCATCAAACGGTTATCGAGCTAGGTAATATTAATATGGTGAAAAAAAGTTGTCCAGAAAATTTATGAAGTTTGAACGGTCACAGCGCTCAAACGCGTTAATGTGCCTTCCTGGGGGTTTGTCCTCTCGTTTAGATTAACAAGATCAACCAACTTGCCCAGAGCGAAGCAGATTCATCAAACGGTTCTCGAGAAAATTTATCTCTATAACGCGTTAATGTGCCTTGCTGGGGGTTTGTCCTCTCGTTTAGATTAACAAGTTGAACCATCTGCCGAGAGCGAAGTAGATTCATCAATCGGTTAACGAGCTAGGTAATATTTATATGATGAAAAAGTTGTCCAGAAAATTTATGAAAGTTTGAACGGTCACAGCGGTCAATCGCGTTAATGTGCCTTCCTGGGGTTTGTCCTATCGTTTAGATTAGCAAGATGAACCATCTGGCCGAGAGCGAAGAAGATTCATCAAACGGTTCTCTTGAGTAAATATCGATGAAATTTTAGCCCTGTAAGGCGTTAATGTGCCCTGCTGGGAGTTTGGCGTCTCGTTTAGATTAACAAGGTGAACCTATTTGCCGAGGAGGAAGCAGATCCATCAAACGGTTATCGAGCTAGGTAATATTAATATGGTGAAAAAGTTGTCCAGAAAATTTATGAAGTTTGAACGGTCACAGCGCTCAAACGCGTTAATGTGCCTTCCTGGGGGTTTGTCCTCTCGTTTAGATTAACAAGATCAACCAACTTGCCCAGAGCGAAGCAGATTCATCAAACGGTTCTCGAGAAAATTTATCTCTATAACGCGTTAATGTGCCTTGCTGGGGGTTTGTCCTCTCGTTTAGATTAACAAGTTGAACCATCTGGCCGAGAGCGAAGTAGATTCATCAATCGGTTAACGAGCTAGGTAATATTTATATGATGAAAAAGTTGTCCAGAAAATTTATGAAAGTTTGAACGGTCACAGCGGTCAAACGCGTTAATGTGCCTTCCTGGGGGTTTGTCCTATCGTTTAGATTAGCAAGATGAACCATCTGGCCGAGAGCGAAGAAGATTCATCAAACGGTTCTCGAGTAAATATCGATGAAATTTTAGCCCTGTAAGGCGTTAATGTGCCCTGCTGGGAGTTTGGCGTCTCGTTTAGATTAACAAGGTGAACCTATTTGCCGAGGAGGAAGCAGATCCATCAAACGGTTATCGAGCTAGGTAATATTAATATGGTGAAAAAGTTATCCAGAAAATTTATGAAGTTTGAACGGTCACAGCGCTCAAACGCGTTAATGTGCCTTCCTAGGGGTTTGTCCTCTCGTTTAGATTAACAAGATCAACCAACTTGCCCAGAGCGAAGCAGATTCAATAAACGGTTCTCGAGAAAATTTATCTCTATAACGCGTTAATGCCTTGCTGGGGTTTGTCCTCTGTTTAGATTAACAAGTTGAACCATCTGGCCGAGAGCGAAGTAGATTCATCAATCGGTTAACGAGCTAGGTAATATTTATATGATGAAAAAGTTGTCCAGAAAATTTATGAAAGTTTGAACGGTCACAGCGGTCAAACGCGTTAATGTGCCTTCCTGGGGGTTTGTCCTATCGTTTAGGTTAGCAAGATGAACCATCTGGCCGAGAGCGAAGAAGATTCATCAAACGGTTCTCGAGTAAATATCGATGAAATTTTAGCCCTGTAAGGCGTTAATGTGCCCTGCTGGGAGTTTGGCGTCTCGTTTAGATTAACAAGGTGAACCTATTTGCCGAGGAGGAAGCAGATCCATCAAACGGTTATCGAGCTAGGTAATATTAATATGGTGAAAAAGTTATCCAGAAAATTTATGAAGTTTGAACGGTCACAGCGCTCAAACGCGTTAATGTGCCTTCCTGGGGTTGTCCTCTCGTTTAGATTAACAAGATCAACCAACTTGCCCAGAGCGAAGCAGATTCATCAAACGGTTCTCGAGAAAATTTATCTCTATAACGCGTTAATGTGCCTTGCTGGGGGTTTGTCCTCTCGTTTAGATTAACAAGTTGAACCATCTGGCCGGAGAGCGAAGTAGATTCATCAATCGGTTAACGAGCTAGGTAATATTTATATGATGAAAAAGTTGTCCAGAAAATTTATGAAAGTTTGAACGGTCACAGCGGTCAAACGCGTTAATGTGCCTTCCTGGGGGTTTGTCCTATCGTTTAGATTAGCAAGATGAACCATCTGGCCGAGAGCGAAGAAGATTCATCAAACGGTTCTCGAGTAAATATCGATGAAATTTTAGCCCTGTAAGGCGTTAATGTAAAGATTCTGCTGGGAGTTTGGCGTCTCGTTTAGATTAACAAGGTGAACCTATTTGCCGAGGAGGAAGCAGATCCATCAAACGGTTATCGAGCTAGGTAATATTAATATGGTGAAAAAGTTGTCCAGAAAATTTATGAAGTTTGAACGGTCACAGCGCTCAAACGCGTTAATGTGCCTTCTGGGGGTTTGTCCTCTCGTTTAGATTAACAAGATCAACCAACTTGCCCAGAGCGAAGCAGATTCATCAAACGTTCTCGAGAAAATTTATCTCTATAACGCGTTAATGTGCCTTGCTGGGGTTTGTCCTCTCGTTTAGATTAACAAGTTGAACCATCTGGCCGAGAGCGAAGTAGATTCATCAATCGGTTATCGAGCTAGGTAATATTAATATGGTGAAAAAGGATTGTCCAGAAAATTTATGAAAGTTTGAACGGTCACAGCGGTCAAACGTTAATGTGCCTTCCTGGGGTTTGTCCTATCGTTTAGGTTAGCAAGATGAACCATCTGGCCGAGAGCGAAGAAGATTCATCAAACGGTTCTCGAGTAAATATCGATGAAATTTTAGCCCTGTAAGGCGTTAATGTGCCCTGCTGGGAGTTTGGCGTCTCGTTTAGATTAACAAGGTGAACCTATTTGCCGAGGAGGAAGCAGATCCATCAAACGGTTATCGAGCTAGGTAATATTAATATGGTGAAAAAGTTGTCCAGAAAATTTATGAAGTTTGAACGGTCACAGCGCTCAAACGCGTTAATGTGCCTTCCTGGGGGTTTGTCCTCTCGTTTAGATTAACAAGATCAACCAACTTTGCCCAGAGCGAAGCAGATTCATCAAACGGTTCTCGAGAAAATTTATCTCTATAACGCGTTAATGTGCCTTGCTGGGGTTTGTGCTCTCGTTTAGATTAACAAGTTGAACCATCTGGCCGAGAGCGAAGTAGATTCATCAATTGGTTAACGAGCTAGGTAATATTTATATGATGAAAAAGTTGTCCAGAAAATTTATGAAAGTTTGAACGGTCACAGCGGTCAAACGCGTTAATGTGCCTTCCTGGGGTTTGTCCTATCGTTTAGATTAGCAAGATGAACCATCTGGCCGAGAGCGAAGAAGATTCATCAAACGGCTCTCGAGTAAATATCGATGAAATTTTAGCCCTGTAAGGCGTTAATGTGCCCTGCTGGGAGTTTGGCGTCTCGTTTAGATTAACAAGGTGAACCTATTTGCCGAGGAGGAAGCAGATCCATCAAACGGTTATCGAGCTAGGTAATATTAATATGGTGAAAAAGTTGTCCAGAAAATTTATGAAGTTTGAACGGTCACAGCGCTCAAACGCGTTAATGTGCCTTCCTGGGGGTTTGTCCTCTCGTTTAGATTAACAAGATCAACCAACTTGCCCAGAGCGAAGCAGATTCATCAAACGGTTCTCGAGAAAATTTATCTCTATAACGCGTTAATGTGCCTTGCTGGGAGTTTGTCCTCTCGTTTAGATTAACAAGTTGAACCATCTGGCCGAGAGCGAAGTAGATCCATCAAACGGTTATCGAGCTAGGTAATATTTATATGATGAAAAAGTTGTCCAGAAAATTTATGAAAGTTTGAACGGTCACAGCGCTCAAACGCGTTAATGTGCCTTCCTGGGGGTTTGTCCTCTCGTTTAGATTAACAAGATGAACCAACTTGCCCAGAGCGAAGCAGATTCATCAAACGGTTCTCGAGTAAATATTAAATTTCTATAACGCGTTAATGTGCCTTGCTGGGAGTTTGGCCTCTCGTTTAGATTAACAAGGTGAACCTATCTTGCCGAGAGGAAGCAGATCCATCAAACGGTTATCGAGCTAGGTAATATTTATATGATGAAAAAGTTGTCCAGAAAATTTATGAAAGTTTGAACGGTCACAGCGCTCAAACGCGTTAATGTGCCTTCCTGGGGTTTGTCCTCTCGTTTAGATTAACAAGATGAACCAACTTGCCCAGAGCGAAGCAGATTCATCAAACGGTTCTCGAGAAAATTTATCTCTATAACGCGTTAATGTGCCTTGCTGGGAGTTTGGCCTCTCGTTTAGATTAACAAGGTGAACCATCTGGCCGAGAGCGAAGCAGATCCATCAAACGGTTATCGAGCTAGGTAATATTTATATGATGAAAAAGTTGTCCAGAAAATTTATGAAAGTTTGAACGGTCACAGCGCTCAAACGCGTTAATGTGCCTTCCTGGGGGTTTGTCCTCTCGTTTAGATTAACAAGATGAACCAACTTGCCCAGAGCGAAGCAGATTCATCAAACGGTTCTCGAGAAAATTTATCTCTATAACGCGTTAATGTGCCTTGCTGGGAGTTTGGCCTCTCGTTTAGATTAACAAGGTGAACCATCTTGCCGAGAGCGGAAGCAGATCCATCAAACGGTTATCGAGCTAGGTAATATTTATATGATGAAAAAGTTGTCCAGAAAATTTATGAAAGTTTGAACGGTCACAGCGCTCAAACGCGTTAATGTGCCTTCCTGGGGGTTTGTCCTCTCGTTTAGATTAACAAGATGAACCAACTTGCCGAGAGCGAAGCAGATTCATCAAACGGTTCTCGAGAAAATTTATCTCTATAACGCGTTAATGTGCCTTGCTGGGAGTTTGTCCTCTCGTTTAGATTAACAAGGTGAACCTATCTTGCCGAGGAGGAAGCAGATCCATCAAACGGTTATCGAGCTAGGTAATATTTATATGATGAAAAAGTTGTCCAGAAAATTTATGAAAGTTTGAACGGTCACAGCGCTCAAACGCGTTAATGTGCCTTCCTGGGGGTTTGTCCTCTCGTTTAGATTAACAAGATGAACCAACTTGCCCAGAGCGAAGCAGATTCATCAAACGGTTCTCGAGAAAATTTATCTCTATAACGCGTTAATGTGCCTTGCTGGGAGTTTGGCCTCTCGTTTAGATTAACAAGGTGAACCATCTGCCGAGGAGGAAGCAGATCCATCAAACGGTTATCGAGCTAGGTAATATTTATATGATGAAAAAGTTGTCCAGAAAATTTATGAAAGTTTGAACGGTCACAGCGCTCAAACGCGTTAATGTGCCTTCCTGGGGGTTTGTCCTCTCGTTTAGATTAACAAGATGAACCAACTTGCCCAGAGCGAAGCAGATTCATCAAACGGTTCTCGAGAAAATTTATCTCTATAACGCGTTAATGTGCCTTGCTGGGAGTTTGTCCTCTCGTTTAGATTAACAAGGTGAACCATCTTGCCGAGGAGGAAGCAGATCCATCAAACGGTTATCGAGCTAGGTAATATTTATATGATGAAAAAGTTGTCCAGAAAATTTATGAAAGTTTGAACGGTCACAGCGCTCAAACGCGTTAATGTGCCTTCCTGGGGGTTTGTCCTCTCGTTTAGATTAACAAGATGAACCAACTTGCCCAGAGCGAAGCAGATTCATCAAACGGTTCTCGAGAAAATTTATCTCTATAACGCGTTAATGTGCCTTGCTGGGAGTTTGGCCTCTCGTTTAGATTAACAAGGTGAACCATCTTGCCGAGGAGCGAAGCAGATCCATCAAACGGTTATCGAGCTAGGTAATATTTATATGATGAAAAAGTTGTCCAGAAAATTTATGAAAGTTTGAACGGTCACAGCGCTCAAACGCGTTAATGTGCCTTCCTGGGGGTTTGTCCTCTCGTTTAGATTAACAAGATGAACCAACTTGCCCAGAGCGAAGCAGATTCATCAAACGGTTCTCGAGAAAATTTAAATTTCTCTATAACGCGTTAATGTGCCTTGCTGGGAGTTTGGCCTCTCGTTTAGATTAACAAGGTGAACCATCTTGCCGAGGAGGAAGCAGATCCATCAAACGGTTATCGAGCTAGGTAATATTTATATGATGAAAAAGTTGTCCAGAAAATTTATGAAAGTTTGAACGGTCACAGCGCTCAAACGCGTTAATGTGCCTTCCTGGGGTTTGTCCTCTCGTTTAGATTAACAAGATGAACCAACTTGCCCAGAGCGAAGCAGATTCATCAAACGGTTCTCGAGAAAATTTATCTCTATAACGCGTTAATGTGCCTTGCTGGGAGTTTGGCCTCTCGTTTAGATTAACAAGGTGAACCATCTTGCCGAGAGGAAGCAGATCCATCAAACGGTTATCGAGCTAGGTAATATTTATATGATGAAAAAGTTGTCCAGAAAATTTATGAAAGTTTGAACGGTCACAGCGCTCAAACGCGTTAATGTGCCTTCCTGGGGGTTTGTCCTCTCGTTTAGATTAACAAGATGAACCAACTTGCCCAGAGCGAAGCAGATTCATCAAACGGTTCTCGAGAAAATATTAAATTTCTATAACGCGTTAATGTGCCTTGCTGGGAGTTTGGCCTCTCGTTTAGATTAACAAGGTGAACCTATTTGCCGAGGAGCGAAGCAGATCCATCAAACGGTTATCGAGCTAGGTAATATTTATATGATGAAAAAGTTGTCCAGAAAATTTATGAAAGTTTGAACGGTCACAGCGCTCAAACGCGTTAATGTGCCTTCCTGGGGGTTTGTCCTCTCGTTTAGATTAACAAGATGAACCAACTTGCCCAGAGCGAAGCAGATTCATCAAACGGTTCTCGAGAAAATTTATCTCTATAACGCGTTAATGTGCCTTGCTGGGAGTTTGTCCTCTCGTTTAGATTAACAAGTTGAACCATCTGGCCGAGAGCGAAGTAGATCCATCAAACGGTTATCGAGCTAGGTAATATTTATATGATGAAAAAGTTGTCCAGAAAATTTATGAAAGTTTGAACGGTCACAGCGCTCAAACGCGTTAATGTGCCTTCCTGGGGTTTGTCCTCTCGTTTAGATTAACAAGATGAACCAACTGGCCCAGAGCGAAGCAGATTCATCAAACGGTTCTCGAGAAATATCGATAAAATTTCTATAACGCGTTAATGTGCCCTGCTGGGAGTTTGGCCTCTCGTTTAGATTAACAAGGTGAACCTATCTTGCCGAGGAGCGAAGCAGATCCATCAAACGGTTATCGAGCTAGGTAATATTTATATGATGAAAAAGTTGTCCAGAAAATTTATGAAGTTTGAACGGTCACAGCGCTCAAACGCGTTAATGTGCCTTCCTGGGGGTTTGTCCTCTCGTTTAGATTAACAAGATGAACCAACTTGCCCAGAGCGAAGCAGATTCATCAAACGGTTCTCGAGAAAATTTATCTCTATAACGCGTTAATGTGCCTTGCTGGGAGTTTGGCCTCTCGTTTAGATTAACAAGTTGAACCATCTGGCCGAGAGCGAAGCAGATCCATCAAACGGTTATCGAGCTAGGTAATATTTATATGATGAAAAAGTTGTCCAGAAAATTTATGAAAGTTTGAACGGTCACAGCGCTCAAACGCGTTAATGTGCCTTCCTGGGGGTTTGTCCTCTCGTTTAGATTAACAAGATGAACCAACTTGCCGAGAGCGAAGCAGATTCATCAAACGGTTCTCGAGAAATAAATATCGATGAAATTTTATCTCTATAACGCGTTAATGTGCCTTGCTGGGAGTTTGGCCTCTCGTTTAGATTAACAAGGTGAACCTATTTGCCGAGGAGGAAGCAGATCCATCAAACGGTTATCGAGCTAGGTAATATTTATATGATGAAAAAGTTGTCCAGAAAATTTATGAAAGTTTGAACGGTCACAGCGCTCAAACGCGTTAATGTGCCTTCCTGGGGGTTTGTCCTCTCGTTTAGATTAACAAGATGAACCAACTTGCCCAGAGCGAAGCAGATTCATCAAACGGTTCTCGAGAAAATTTATCTCTATAACGCGTTAATGTGCCTTGCTGGGGGTTTGTCCTCTCGTTTAGATTAACAAGGTGAACCATCTGGCCGAGAGGAAGCAGATCCATCAAACGGTTATCGAGCTAGGTAATATTTATATGATGAAAAAGTTGTCCAGAAAATTTATGAAAGTTTGAACGGTCACAGCGCTCAAACGCGTTAATGTGCCTTCCTGGGGGTTTGTCCTCTCGTTTAGATTAACAAGATGAACCAACTTGCCCAGAGCGAAGCAGATTCATCAAACGGTTCTCGAGAAATATCGATGAAATTTTATCTCTATAACGCGTTAATGTGCCTTGCTGGGAGTTTGGCCTCTCGTTTAGATTAACAAGGTGAACCTATTTGCCGAGGAGGAAGCAGATCCATCAAACGGTTATCGAGCTAGGTAATATTTATATGATGAAAAAGTTGTCCAGAAAATTTATGAAGTTTGAACGGTCACAGCGCTCAAACGCGTTAATGTGCCTTCCTGGGGGTTTGTCCTCTCGTTTAGATTAACAAGATGAACCAACTTGCCCAGAGCGAAGCAGATTCATCAAACGGTTCTCGAGAAAATTTATCTCTATAACGCGTTAATGTGCCTTGCTGGGAGTTTGGCCTCTCGTTTAGATTAACAAGGTGAACCATACTTGCCGAGAGCGAAGCAGATCCATCAAACGGTTATCGAGCTAGGTAATATTTATATGATGAAAAAGTTGTCCAGAAAATTTATGAAAGTTTGAACGGTCACAGCGCTCAAACGCGTTAATGTGCCTTCCTGGGGGTTTGTCCTCTCGTTTAGATTAACAAGATGAACCAACTTGCCCAGAGCGAAGCAGATTCATCAAACGGTTCTCGAGAAAATTTATCTCTATAACGCGTTAATGTGCCTTGCTGGGAGTTTGGCCTCTCGTTTAGATTAACAAGGTGAACCATCTTGCCGAGAGCGAAGCAGATCCATCAAACGGTTATCGAGCTAGGTAATATTTATATGATGAAAAAGTTGTCCAGAAAATTTATGAAAGTTTGAACGGTCACAGCGCTCAAACGCGTTAATGTGCCTTCCTGGGGGTTTGTCCTCTCGTTTAGATTAACAAGATGAACCAACTTGCCCAGAGCGAAGCAGATTCATCAAACGGTTCTCGAGAAAATTTATCTCTATAACGCGTTAATGTGCCTTGCTGGGAGTTTGGCCTCTCGTTTAGATTAACAAGGTGAACCATCTGGCCGAGGAGGAAGCAGATCCATCAAACGGTTATCGAGCTAGGTAATATTTATATGATGAAAAAGTTGTCCAGAAAATTTATGAAAGTTTGAACGGTCACAGCGCTCAAACGCGTTAATGTGCCTTCCTGGGGGTTTGTCCTCTCGTTTAGATTAACAAGATGAACCAACTGGCCCAGAGCGAAGCAGATTCATCAAACGGTTCTCGAGAAAATTCGATAAATTTTAGCTCTATAACGCGTTAATGTGCCTTGCTGGGAGTTTGGCCTCTCGTTTAGATTAACAAGGTGAACCATCTGCCGAGGAGCGAAGCAGATCCATCAAACGGTTATCGAGCTAGGTAATATTTATATGATGAAAAAGTTGTCCAGAAAATTTATGAAAGTTTGAACGGTCACAGCGCTCAAACGCGTTAATGTGCCTTCCTGGGGGTTTGTCCTCTCGTTTAGATTAACAAGATGAACCAACTTGCCCAGAGCGAAGCAGATTCATCAAACGGTTCTCGAGAAAATTCGATAAATCTCCCTATAACGCGTTAATGTGCCTTGCTGGGAGTTTGGCCTCTCGTTTAGATTAACAAGGTGAACCTATCTTGCCGAGAGGAAGCAGATCCATCAAACGGTTATCGAGCTAGGTAATATTTATATGATGAAAAAGTTGTCCAGAAAATTTATGAAAGTTTGAACGGTCACAGCGCTCAAACGCGTTAATGTGCCTTCCTGGGGGTTTGTCCTCTCGTTTAGATTAACAAGATGAACCAACTTGCCCAGAGCGAAGCAGATTCATCAAACGGTTCTCGAGAAAATTTATCTCTATAACGCGTTAATGTGCCTTGCTGGGAGTTTGGCCTCTCGTTTAGATTAACAAGGTGAACCTATCTTGCCGAGAGCGAAGCAGATCCATCAAACGGTTATCGAGCTAGGTAATATTTATATGATGAAAAAGTTGTCCAGAAAATTTATGAAAGTTTGAACGGTCACAGCGCTCAAACGCGTTAATGTGCCTTCCTGGGGGTTTGTCCTCTCGTTTAGATTAACAAGATGAACCAACTTGCCCAGAGCGAAGCAGATTCATCAAACGGTTCTCGAGAAAATATCGATAAAATCTCCCTATAACGCGTTAATGTGCCTTGCTGGGAGTTTGGCCTCTCGTTTAGATTAACAAGTTGAACCATCTGGCCGAGGAGGAAGCAGATCCATCAAACGGTTATCGAGCTAGGTAATATTTATATGATGAAAAAGTTGTCCAGAAAATTTATGAAAGTTTGAACGGTCACAGCGCTCAAACGCGTTAATGTGCCTTCCTGGGGGTTTGTCCTCTCGTTTAGATTAACAAGATGAACCAACTTGCCCAGAGCGAAGCAGATTCATCAAACGGTTCTCGAGAAAATTTATCTCTATAACGCGTTAATGTGCCTTGCTGGGAGTTTGGCCTCTCGTTTAGATTAACAAGGTGAACCATCTTGCCGAGGAGGAAGCAGATCCATCAAACGGTTATCGAGCTAGGTAATATTTATATGATGAAAAAGTTGTCCAGAAAATTTATGAAAGTTTGAACGGTCACAGCGCTCAAACGCGTTAATGTGCCTTCCTGGGGGTTTGTCCTCTCGTTTAGATTAACAAGATGAACCAACTTGCCCAGAGCGAAGCAGATTCATCAAACGGTTCTCGAGAAAATATTAAATCTCTATAACGCGTTAATGTGCCTTGCTGGGAGTTTGTCCTCTCGTTTAGATTAACAAGGTGAACCTATCTTGCCGAGGAGGAAGCAGATCCATCAAACGGTTATCGAGCTAGGTAATATTTATATGATGAAAAAGTTGTCCAGAAAATTTATGAAAGTTTGAACGGTCACAGCGCTCAAACGCGTTAATGTGCCTTCCTGGGGTTTGTCCTCTCGTTTAGATTAACAAGATGAACCAACTTGCCCAGAGCGAAGCAGATTCATCAAACGGTTCTCGAGAAATTTATCTCTATAACGCGTTAATGTGCCTTGCTGGGAGTTTGGCCTCTCGTTTAGATTAACAAGTTGAACCATCTTGCCGAGAGCGAAGTAGATCCATCAAACGGTTATCGAGCTAGGTAATATTTATATGATGAAAAAGTTGTCCAGAAAATTTATGAAAGTTTGAACGGTCACAGCGCTCAAACGCGTTAATGTGCCTTCCTGGGGTTTGTCCTCTCGTTTAGATTAACAAGATGAACCAACTTGCCCAGAGCGAAGCAGATTCATCAAACGGTTCTCGAGAAAATTCGATATCTCTATAACGCGTTAATGTGCCTTGCTGGGAGTTTGGCCTCTCGTTTAGATTAACAAGGTGAACCATCTTGCCGAGGAGGAAGCAGATCCATCAAACGGTTATCGAGCTAGGTAATATTTATATGATGAAAAAGTTGTCCAGAAAATTTATGAAAGTTTGAACGGTCACAGCGCTCAAACGCGTTAATGTGCCTTCCTGGGGGTTTGTCCTCTCGTTTAGATTAACAAGATGAACCAACTTGCCCAGAGCGAAGCAGATTCATCAAACGGTTCTCGAGAAAATTTATCTCTATAACGCGTTAATGTGCCTTGCTGGGAGTTTGTCCTCTCGTTTAGATTAACAAGGTGAACCATCTGGCCGAGGAGCGAAGCAGATCCATCAAACGGTTATCGAGCTAGGTAATATTTATATGATGAAAAAGTTGTCCAGAAAATTTATGAAAGTTTGAACGGTCACAGCGCTCAAACGCGTTAATGTGCCTTCCTGGGGGTTTGTCCTCTCGTTTAGATTAACAAGATGAACCAACTTGCCCAGAGCGAAGCAGATTCATCAAACGGTTCTCGAGAAAATCGATGAAATTTTAGCTCTATAACGCGTTAATGTGCCTTGCTGGGAGTTTGGCCTCTCGTTTAGATTAACAAGGTGAACCTACTTGCCGAGGAGGAAGCAGATCCATCAAACGGTTATCGAGCTAGGTAATATTTATATGATGAAAAAGTTGTCCAGAAAATTTATGAAAGTTTGAACGGTCACAGCGCTCAAACGCGTTAATGTGCCTTCCTGGGGGTTTGTCCTCTCGTTTAGATTAACAAGATGAACCATCTTGCCCAGAGCGAAGCAGATTCATCAAACGGTTCTCGAGAAAATTTTTATCTCTATAACGCGTTAATGTGCCTTGCTGGGGGTTTGTCCTCTCGTTTAGATTAACAAGGTGAACCATCTGGCCGAGGAGCGAAGCAGATCCATCAAACGGTTATCGAGCTAGGTAATATTTATATGATGAAAAAGTTGTCCAGAAAATTTATGAAAGTTTGAACGGTCACAGCGCTCAAACGCGTTAATGTGCCTTCCTGGGGGTTTGTCCTCTCGTTTAGATTAACAAGATGAACCAACTTGCCGAGAGCGAAGCAGATTCATCAAACGGTTCTCGAGAAAATTTATCTCTATAACGCGTTAATGTGCCTTGCTGGGAGTTTGGTCCTCTCGTTTAGATTAACAAGGTGAACCATACTGCCGAGGAGGAAGCAGATCCATCAAACGGTTATCGAGCTAGGTAATATTTATATGATGAAAAAGTTGTCCAGAAAATTTATGAAAGTTTGAACGGTCACAGCGCTCAAACGCGTTAATGTGCCTTCCTGGGGGTTTGTCCTCTCGTTTAGATTAACAAGATGAACCATCTGGCCCAGAGCGAAGCAGATTCATCAAACGGTTCTCGAGAAAATATCGATGATCTTAGCCCTATACGCGTTAATGTGCCTTGCTGGGAGTTTGGCCTCTCGTTTAGATTAACAAGGTGAACCTATTTGCCGAGGAGGAAGCAGATCCATCAAACGGTTATCGAGCTAGGTAATATTTATATGATGAAAAAGTTGTCCAGAAAATTTATGAAAGTTTGAACGGTCACAGCGCTCAAACGCGTTAATGTGCCTTCCTGGGGGTTTGTCCTCTCGTTTAGATTAACAAGATGAACCAACTTGCCGAGAGCGAAGCAGATTCATCAAACGGTTCTCGAGAAAATTCGATATCTCTATAACGCGTTAATGTGCCTTGCTGGGAGTTTGTCCTCTCGTTTAGATTAACAAGGTGAACCATCTGGCCGAGGAGCGAAGCAGATCCATCAAACGGTTATCGAGCTAGGTAATATTTATATGATGAAAAAGTTGTCCAGAAAATTTATGAAAGTTTGAACGGTCACAGCGCTCAAACGCGTTAATGTGCCTTCCTGGGGGTTTGTCCTCTCGTTTAGATTAACAAGATGAACCAACTTGCCGAGAGCGAAGCAGATTCATCAAACGGTTCTCGAGAAAATTTATCTCTATAACGCGTTAATGTGCCTTGCTGGGAGTTTGGCCTCTCGTTTAGATTAACAAGGTGAACCTACTTGCCGAGGAGGAAGCAGATCCATCAAACGGTTATCGAGCTAGGTAATATTTATATGATGAAAAAGTTGTCCAGAAAATTTATGAAAGTTTGAACGGTCACAGCGCTCAAACGCGTTAATGTGCCTTCCTGGGGGTTTGTCCTCTCGTTTAGATTAACAAGATGAACCAACTTGCCCAGAGCGAAGCAGATTCATCAAACGGTTCTCGAGAAAATTTATCTCTATAACGCGTTAATGTGCCTTGCTGGGAGTTTGGCCTCTCGTTTAGATTAACAAGGTGAACCTATACTTGCCGAGGAGGAAGCAGATCCATCAAACGGTTATCGAGCTAGGTAATATTTATATGATGAAAAAGTTGTCCAGAAAATTTATGAAGTTTGAACGGTCACAGCGCTCAAACGCGTTAATGTGCCTTCCTGGGGGTTTGTCCTCTCGTTTAGATTAACAAGATGAACCAACTTGCCCAGAGCGAAGCAGATTCATCAAACGGTTCTCGAGAAAATTTATCTCTATAACGCGTTAATGTGCCTTGCTGGGAGTTTGTCCTCTCGTTTAGATTAACAAGGTGAACCATCTGGCCGAGAGCGAAGTAGATCCATCAAACGGTTATCGAGCTAGGTAATATTTATATGATGAAAAAGTTGTCCAGAAAATTTATGAAAGTTTGAACGGTCACAGCGCTCAAACGCGTTAATGTGCCTTCCTGGGGGTTTGTCCTCTCGTTTAGATTAACAAGAAGATTAGCAAGGTGAACCCCATTTCGCCGAGGGCCAAGATTCCATCAAACGGTTATCGAGCTAGGTAATTTTAGGTAATGTATATGATGAAAAAATTGTCCAGAAAATTTATCAATTTGGAGCGGACACAGCGCTCAAACGCTTTAATGTGCCTTCCTGGTAGTTTGTCCTCTCGTTTAGATTAACAAGATGAACCAACTTTCCCAGAGCGAAGCAGATTCATCAAACGGTTCTCGAGAAAATTTATCTCTATAACGCGTTAATGTGCCTTGCTGGGAGTTTGGCCTCTCGTTTAATTTAGCAAGGTGAACCTACTTGCCAAGGAGGAAGCAGATCCATCAAACGGTTATCGAGGTAGGCAATATTTATATGATGAAAAAGTTGTACAGAAAATTTATGAAAGCTTGAACGGTCACAGCGCTCAAACGCGTTAATGTGCCTTCCTGGGGTTTGTCCTCTCGTTTATATTAACAAGATGAACCATCTGGCCGAGAGCGAAGTAGATTCATCAAACGGTTCTCGAGAAAATATCGATGAAAATTTAGCCCTATAAGGCGTTAATGTGCCCTGCTGGGAGTTTGGCGTCCCATTTAGTTTAACAAGGTGAACCTACTTGCCGAGGCGGAAGCAGATTCATCAAACGGTTATCGAGCTAGGTAATATTTATATAGAATATTTTTTATATTATTTCTATGGGCGTCCTATTTTGGTAGTATTCTACGATATTGCTTCATACTTATTAAAAAAGGTTTCACTTACAATCATTTTTCGGAGAATTTTTGAAGAAGTTCCAGCTGAGAATTTGCCAAATTATAACATAACAATATATGTAGTGAAAATGTATGGTCTCAACCTATAGCCATGAAAGTCTTCTTATGGAACCGGATCTGAAACACTTACCATAAAATTTTCGTATTTCTCTGTATTTAAACCGGCCACAGCAGTAAAAGCATCAACTCCGACTTTTGTTCATATTATAAACAAATTGCAGCAGGGGGCTAAATGGCTTATAAATAATATAATTACTCATCATTAACTTAAATTACTGTTTCTTTTTTCTATTGTATAGAAAAATTCTATTGTATACAGAATTCTTATGTACTTACGGTCCGATTTCATAATAATGTCCTTCATTCGGTTTATTCTCGGTTAAGTAATGAGTATGGTAGTTTAGCGGTACATCAAAAAGGACTTTAGGAATATATCAATTAATGATCGCTAAACACTATTTTTTTATGAAAGTCAATTTGTATTTAATAGTGACTTTAAATAATAATACGGCATTAGGTTTTATTACGAAATCTACCCTTATTTCTATCAAATATGTTATCCTTTTGTAATTTACTTTATTCATAAAAATACAATATAACTTATATATACATATTTGTTATTTATGTTTTGTATTAATTCATTAAATATAAATTGAAATAAAATGCATCGTACGCTTTGGTATATTTAAGCGTCGCGCTTTCGCATAATAATGCGAACGTACTCAGTAGATGGCGCAAAACATGGTTATGATTGACATACGTTATCTGACGCATCTTTTGACATAAACCCATAGAATAACTAGATAGAATGGCAAGTACGGCAGTAGGGATGAACGACTATTGCAGCGCCTCTTGCAGTCATACCGGTACTACTTAAGGCACAATTTAGCGCGCGGGTTATTTAAAATTTTGTTTCTGTATTTTATCTAATGATTGCGTCAGACAAAAATTGAAATTTAACTGACATTGCGATTTGAGACAAATAAGTATCACATTAGAATGTTTGGCATACGATGATTTGATGAAATGGCAGTTTAGTATGGATAATGTCAATATATAAGCATATAAGTTCTGAATGCTACCTATTATTACTTTAGTTAAAACAAAAATAAGTCTTATTTCATGTTATGTCATTATAATAAATACAATATTTAAACTGCTTAAAGCAATTCATATAACTGATTAAACTGTAAGAATACCAAGCAAATTCGCAGATGGTATAGACCTTAAAACCAATTGGGAACCATTTAAACATTCCTCTTTAAAAGGTGGAGAAAAAGTATGGAATATTAGTTTTTGATTATCACAATTAAACATGTCTGGTTATTAATTCGTTACAATCATACCTTCAATATCTTTTCTTTCTTCACTGGAAATCGCCGTCTATTATTCATATATAGGTACACTTTATTCATTAAAATATACCTAAAGTAATATTTTCAAATTACCTACATACATACTTACATAGGCGAAGCGATATCTGTATAACCAGGATATCAGAACACTTCTTTTTATAAGATAGTTAAATTTCTCGGTTCGCTTTTACCTAAAAACGCATTTTTTGTGTATAATGTTAAAATAATATGCAATACAAAAATGACAGAAGACAATAGAGAAAATAATAGTGACAGGATAGTGACCATGGTGACAGCGAAAAAATCATCAAAAAAAGGTAAATTTACGCACTGAGTGAGAGAGATAACATTCGTTTAGTACCGGTATGACTGGGAGATGGCGTTGTTGTTCTCGTTCAAAGCCTATTTAGCTAGTTGCCACACCATGCATAAACCAGTGACACTTTATTTTCATATCGCATTATCGCATACAAATTGCAGTACAAGAAATGTTTAATGTTTTCAAGGCGATAACACCAGATACAATATACTTCGCCAAGAAGAGTGCAGTACACAACATCCAATTAATAGGTAAATACAAAATGTGTTATTAAATTCTGTTATGGTTGAGACCTACATTCTAATAGTACCCCTTAGTGGCTTTCCGAGATTGTTAAAACTTGAATATCTTTTGAGATCATTTTTATAAATTACCTAACCTTCGGTTTCGATATTACAGGTATACGTGACATATATCATCCAAATTGAAACTTCACGAGAAGCGTTAGGGAATGAAATTTTATTTCGCCGTGTTCCACGAAAATAACATTTTTGTAAAAATATTTTTAATGAAAATGTAGGACAATATTCAGAAACTATATAAAAGCGCTTTGTTTTTTAGTTTAAAAGTTAGAAATTCAATTTTCAATAATAAGCTTTTCGTGCCCCAGTATGGTCTGTTTTAAATTTAACACATTTCACTAGATGGCGCAGAAACACGCCAACAAAATTTTATTAGAAGTGTCCAATCTATAAAGAATGAAATGTATATATTATCTATGATACAGACTAAAATACAAACCAACAAAATATCAATAGCGAATGTTCTGCGAATGTCCTGTCTTTGTCTTATGATACCACTCACTTTCCATAAATTTTATTCCCAGGACAGTAATTAACAAAAAAAATCAAATACAAACGAAAGAAAATCTCAAACTTTAAAAGACAACGTAAATATCAATGTCATTGATAACGAACATATCGAAATAACTCGAATTTCTGAACACATGCGCCGATGACATAATTTCGAACTAATAATTCAGAATCGGTACTCATGGAAGTGCAAGAACTGTTTGAACGGTTCCGGAATCATTCTGAATCCATTCTGTCAGCAACCAAAACATCGGATTAAAAATTCGGTTCGCGTTCTTAATTAACCAAAACGTTAAACTGCAAATGCGCGTGCGCAACAACTCTACAACCAATCTGAATTATGAACCAAAACAAAGCTAGTGGCTTTTTTTCTGATCCCGAACTATTTGCACATAACATCACTGTTACACGTTCTTTCGAAAGCTTCTCTCCAAAGCATTTTTACCTCTAAATTTATGGGTTTTATCTGATGTGAGCTTGTAAAATACCCCCGTTTCATCTGCATTAAAGATATTATTAGCAGAATATTCGTTACTAAGCGATGGCCAAACATCTACAAGCCACTGGTTTTGTTTAGTTTCTATTAGTTTTTTTGGCACTTTTAGATTTCTTAGCTCTTCCATTATATTGCCCCTTTCTAATGAGTCGAATGCTCTTTTAAAATCTATGAATATTATATGTATTTCTCTATTACGTTACCGTATTTTCTCTATCACTTGATCCAACGTATAAATTGCATTTATAGTTTATCTTCCCGGTCTAAAACCGTTCTGATAGTCTCCCAATACACTTTCGGCATATAATTTTAATTTTTTATTTATATTTACTAAAATTATGTACGTAATATTTAACAGCGTTATCGGTCTGTAGTTCTCACATTTCTCCTTGTCTCCTTTCTTGTATATTGGTACAATTATACCTGTATTCCATTCGTTTGGGATTCTATTTTGTTTCCATATTTGTTGTATCATTAGTTATATATGTTCGCCCTGTTTCTGTCCGCCATACTTTAATATTTCCGGCATTATACCATCTTCACCTGGGGCTTTATTGTTCCGAAGGCTTCTAACTTCTTCTTGTACTTCTGTGTCTGAGAGACATTTAACCTCGTTTTCCTCATCTTCTGTTAGCGTGTCCTCCATTTTATTTGTATGTATTTCTTCATTTCCATTTAGTATTTGAAGGTAATAATTCTTTCATATATTTGCAGTTGATCAGGGATCGTCCTCAATTTTTCCGTCTTTAGTTTTCATCCCTCTTGTTTGTATTCTAGATTTGACATTTTAGCTTGTTATAAAATTGTCTCAAGTTATTTCCATTAGCCTCTCGATTTATTTCCTTTAACTACTTGGTCAACCATTCAATTTTCTTTCTCTCATAGATTCCATTTGCCTTATTTCTTAGTGCAGTATAGACATTTCTGCTTTGTTCATCCATTTTGTTCGTCCATGCTATCTGTGCTAGCGTTTTTTCTTTTCAATTTCTTCACATTCTTGATCATTCCAATCTTTTCTGTCTGTTTTGCTACTTTTGTATTTATCATCTCGTTTGCCGTCTTTATCATATTATATTTTAATTGTTTCCAATTCCCCCTATTTGGTTGATGTTTGTTAGGTAATTGCGTGTGTTATTAGTGTATTTTTCTTCATAATTTTTTTTGATCTTATGGTTTTGTAATTTTTCTATGTCGCACCTTCTTCCAAAGTACTTTGTTAATTTTATGTTTTTTAATCCTAGCTATCACTAAATAATGATCTGTTTCTGCTTGCGCTCCTCTCTAAGTTCTTGTATTTGTTGTTTTTTGGCTAATTCTCTTTGTGGCTAAAATATGGTCTATTTGGTTTTCTGTATTACCTCCTGGATGTCTCCAAGTGACTCTGTGCCATGTACGATGTTCAAATTTCATTGAAAGGAATGTTAAGTTCAGTAATTCAGCAATTTGAGATAACCTATGCCCATTAGTTTCTGCATGAATAGTTCCTTTTCCACTACCTACCAGACTTCTTAGATAGTATTCCCTTCAATAATTTTTAACTTTTCATTTAATGAAAATGATTTTCGATTTTTAATATGCTTCTCCATGTTATCTAACTGTTATTCAATCAAAAGCGCACACATGACTGAAAGCACCATTTTGAATAACAGTTTGAATATCAAAGCAATAAACAACTGTATTGTATATATTTAGGGCAATTACCAAAACGCTCTGTTTATAGTGGATTTCTTGTCGTTTTATAGTCCATTATAAGCGGGATTAAAATACATATGTTTAAATAGGATTGAATTTGGGACCTTATTGACTTTATCCATTATATCCGGGTTTTCATTATATCCAAGTCCATTATAAGCGGATTATACTGTATCTAAGAAAACATTAGATTTTCATTAGTATGCTGTTTCCTAACTAAATTATTTATCCATTCCATTGAAATCATGTTGCAGAAGACAATTCGAACATGTAAAAATATAAATGGTGTATAACTTACAAAAATATTATTCTAGTGCATCGCAACCTATTGGAAAACCTACTATGTTTCAAATAGATAATGCTATATATTATTTTCATTACTTCTCAAGTTTCTGAACATATATAATACATAAAATAAAATAATATCTTAGAATAGTGCTATTAATGATGAAAACTGGCATTATCACTTCTATAATAATATCATTTAAAACTCATTATTAACTTCCTCAATTTAATGATTAATTTAGTAGAACTTTCCTGTGTGGTTTTGAAACCAATTTTGGAGCTCCTTATATTCAGCAACGTTACTAAGACGATCAACTTCAAATACTAGAAAAGTAAGTAATTATAGAATTAATTGCAACATATTAAAGCAATTTGAACTAAACACTCACATTTTATCTGATTATTTGAATCAAATACCAACATAATTGGATATTGTTCACATTGCTTAAAAATCATATGAGCTATTGTCTCATTTTCATTCATTTCGATAAAAGTAAATTTTATATCAAATAATGACTCGTAATATCCTATTGCTTTTTTATGAGCAGAGATTTTCGATTTACAATTGTTACGATCATCAACCGTTTCTAGAACAAAATATGTATATTCATAACTTAATGTTTATGTTTCCACTTATACCTGTCTTTAGGACTGCAATTTCATATTCCATATTCAATATTCTTTGTTTGTAATTATGTGTTGGCATTATAGACTTAAATTTTTTAATTATATTACAGACTTTTTCATTATCTTTTTCGGAATTCAAGTTTGATATTTTAGTTTCTTCACTGTTACGATTATCTTGACCTTTCTGGATTAAAAATGGTACTAAAATAGCAAAACTACACATGAAGTTTATGAGCCATTTGAAGAGTTTACCTCGCTCGACTGTCTGAAATAATTCATTGTAACTATTATGGATTTTTTGTCGGTTTTTATCAATAATTTTTTCTACAGTATTTTTTTCTTTGCTTAGCCATTCAATGAAGGATACATTTTGATTTGGTGTTACGTTTAAAAACGTTATTTCCGATGAATCTTCTCCAGCCATTGGTTAATCTTCTTCGGAATAAAAAATGTACTATGGACTATTTTTTCTTCAGACCTCACAAGTTTCTTATGATACATCAATCTAAATTTAACTGTTTGATTTGTTATGAAACATTCAAAAACGAGAAATGATTTAAATTGTCCTTTACTGGTTTATTTAAACTTAATCAGTGTTACCAAATGCAATAGACGTTTAGATAAAAATAACTAATTTTTTAAAATTCTCGCTATTCGATCATCTAATTCTTTGATGGCGTTTTTAAGCATTTATTACATGTAATAAATTGTGCGTATTTTGTAAATTGATTTCTATAATTTTATATAGGTGCAATTACGTACTTTATATAAAACAGATTTAGCAAAATCCGTGCGATATACAGAGTGTCTCAGCTTTTGCGTTACAGGCATTATCTACTTTTCCTGTATAGTTATCAAAAAACTTTTTAAATAAAAGTTACTTAATATCATATATATATATAATACTACTATATCGAGCGTTTCTCTTCATAAAGACCGAAATCAAAACGGGATAGCGGTATATGCAACTGTATATGTCTATCCTACCTAAGTAGGTACCAAGGCTTCAATGCGCACGCGCGCGCGAAATAGACAATACAAAAAGTTGTATCTTCCCTCCTTTGCGTAGTACCTTCCGTCCGTTGATGTTTTCGGTAAATTTTAACACGGGCAGAATACAAAACGCTTCATATAGGTGTATTATATAATGCTTGATATAATGATATATCGAAAATGACAAACAGGAGGATTTTATTGCTCGTGATCTCGAAGGAGATTTTAAGGTCAACTTTGATTTTTTAATGGATATAGGTATTACCCTTGTATTACTTTTTTGTACTCGCTTATCAAAACCTGTCATTTCATTATTCGATTTGCGTGCGTAAAAAGTCACTTTAAAGTTGGTACTTCCTGGAACTTGATCAATTTAGTGACATTTTGAAATCATAAATCCCTAACCTTAATAATATGGTCATAAAAGATACCTTTTTAACAATTTGTATGTGTATGTATTATTATTACAGTTCTCGTACAAAAAGTATTGTACAAACTTCGTGCGTGAAACATTTCGCGAATTCGTGTCCAAACTGGTCACTCATTCGCGAAATATGATTTCACGCACTTGGTTCGTAAATAACTATTTCAATGTTGCTTTTTATTTATCAAGAACTCTATTATCACTTTTTTTCCAACCGTAAAAAAGTATGACATATTTTGACTGTCAGGAGTATCTAAGGTTGTCATTTTCCAGACTGATCTAAAAAAGTGGTATAAGCAAAAAAAATATTCACTTTTAATCCTAGGATAAAAAGTATTCAACTTGGACAATAATCACAAATGAACGCAATAATAATAATAATAATATAATTTCGGCTGAATAAAAAATTGACTTCGTTTTATTATCGCAATGGATGATTTCGGTTGGAGAAAAAATAGCATGTTCCATTCGGATAAAAAATGTCATTTCGACTCGTACAATTTTACATTCGCTCGGAGACACTTTTAATCCTAATACAACAATCTACTATTATTTGACACATTTCTTTGCCTTGTCAGTTTTGACACAATTTAGATAAACTTGTCATAAGCAATTTTTATTAACTTAAAGTAAAGGAATACGATAATGTTCTAATTTAATAATTAATGTTCAAATTGGGCTCCATCAGCGTGGACACAAGCTTCCAAACGACGTCTTAATCCTGTGTTGCAAGATGAGTATAAGTATCATTTCCTGAGTTATTAGTTATGACCCTGCATCCCATGCGAATTCGATTTTTCAGATCATGAAGATCTGTCGACCGAACTTGATATACAAATTCTTTTAAATAACCCCATATGAAAAAATCAACAGGCGACAAATCCGGGAAACGAGCAGGCCAAGGTATAGAACCTCTCTATTTCCAATCCACCCAATGGGGTACAGCGCAGTTAAATAATAAATTCGTCACAATTTGTTGCCGAATTATGTCTCGTCTTTCATTAAGAGGAATATCTCGCTTCCATTAAATCTGGAAGCACATTTTATAAAAAATGTAAATAACGTTGTCCTGTCAGGATTCCTTCGTAAAAGTGGGTTCCAATTCAGTGCCCATTAAACATTTCACACCACACTGTTGGTGTACTTCCTCCGTCCAACGCGGATTTTTTGATTGGACCAATATATAATAGTGCATTATGTTTGTTCACAACACCATTAATTGTGAAAGCGACTTTATCGTCACTCCACAAAATACAATTAAGATAATTTGGATTTTCATATTCGTGCCCAATCGTACAATGAAATCCAGGAGTGTTTGTAAATCGTTTAGTCTTAATTCTTGTGATAAATGAACTTTAAATGGATGGTATTGATGGCCTTTTAAAATCTAGCTTTACTAACACCAATTTCTTCTGCCAGACGTCGAAGTGAAACATGGGGGTTTACAGCTACGATTTTCAGTTTTGACAAGTTTATCTGAATTGTGTCAAAACTGACAAGGCAAAAGAAAAATGTGTCAAATATGTCAGTTATTTAGTTCAGTTTTTGATAAATAAGATGCAACATTTAAAACACATATATCCATTTTAAAAATCAAAATTGACCTTCCTTGTAATCTCCTTCAAGGTCACTGGCAAATAAAATCCTCCTGTTTGTCATTGGTCATTTTCAACATATCATAATATCAAGTAACTTTTATTTGAAAAGTTTTTTGATAACTCTGTAGATATACAGAGAAAGTACAGGGCGAGCAACCGAATGTGACCACCACGTGACCTTAAATTTTAAGATGGCAACATTGGTAAGCTGGTACTACAAGATATGTCAGTTTACTGATCTGGATCTGTCAGATAGTTTTATAACAACGTTAAAGCAAAAGATGTCATGTATAGGACTATTTTTTTTACTTTTAAGAATAGATTGTTGTTTAGATCACATTTAAAACAAAAATACTTTGGTAAATATTTTTATTAAGATGTTTTTAGAGAATATAAATAAATATATAATAAAAAAAATAATAAATTCATCTACAATAAATGCTCAAAAATGACCACCATCATTTTGCAAACATAAATTGATTCTTCGTTGCATATTGTGAAACACGTTTAAAATTCTTCGTTGATATTATTTACCGCTGCAGTGATGGCATTGCTCAGCTCGTCAAGAGTATTGGGAGGGTTTCGGAACACTACATTCTTTAGATGACCAAACAAGAAAAAATCTGACGGCGTCAGATAATTTTGGCTATTTATATAACCCTAAAGATGAAACCATGCTTCATTGGAGAAGAAAGTTATGTTTAGTTGGTCTTCATTTAAATATTCATTAAACCATAAGTAATAATTTTGTCTTTGTTCAAAATTCCGAGAAAACAACTGTTGATGTACTGTAACTTTATATGGTAACATATGCAAATGTTTCTTTAAAGCTGTGAGACAGCTTCCATATATTTCCTCAGTTAACACTCGTGGTGCGCCTACTGCTTTACGCTTTGCAACACTACCAGTTTCCATAAATCGCTGTACCAGCCTGTTACGATATCGAGCAAATCGATCATATTCAAGATCGTCATTTGGATATTCCAATGTAAAATGTTCAATGCTGGACTATAGAGAGTATGATCAAGATCCGTCTTGTGCCTATGTAGCATTTCAAAGATGCGTCATTATAATGAACCTGTCTTGTTCATCCGTGAATGCCATTTTTACTAGGTAAATATTGAATTCCGTTCAAGCCCTTACAAAGACAGTTACTGTGCAATAAATGCTATATTTACAAAAAATTACAGGCGAAAACTTATAACAAACAGGAAACGTAAAAACTAGAGTTTTCAAGCACGTTCATGTCAGATGACAAAACGTAAACAATACCTTAAACAGGATAGTAAACAGTAAAACAAAAAAATACAATTTTTCTGTGAATATTGCAGTCACGTGGTTGCTGGCCCTGTAGATAATGAAATAACTAACTGAAAAAGAAAGAAACAAATACATTTCCTTTAAATGTTTGAAGGACATCTGTTAAAAAGTATGCAATATCTGCGCTTAAAGTTTACCACCCTGAGAATGTGAGTTGGTTTATTCTCCTCCGGCCAGAGACGCACGCCTGTATTTTCGTTGAGTTTTTTTTGTCATTTTAATGGTTTTATAGTTATAATTTTTTATAATTATTTTATTATTTAGGTATAACTATTTTTAATTAGCAATAAACGTTTACAAAAGGAAGCATATTGTGTTTGATTTTAAGAAACAATTTTAATAATTATGCTGAAAGTATGTAACTATCGCGTGGGACGCTAATGTTAATTCTTCCGATCGAAATCACATGTAGTGTTACAAACTTAACCAAAACTTGACAGTAGCCCTGTTTCCAACAAGACACCCGATTGATAGTGGGTATCACCACAGTATCACTACGTATTAAATGTAGAGGAGAATTGTTTTGTAACATAACCTAATCATCTACCCTCTGCGACCTACCTTGAAACTAAAATTTCGTTTTTTATAGTTCTGTGTCCATTATAAATTTAATTATGAATTTACATTGCGTAAAACAATATCTTTCTATAAAGAATTCTACGGAAGTTTTTATTAGAAGAAAATCCACATCAGCCAGTTATTGCTTAGATTCTGTGAAGTAACATTTAAGTAATTATAAAAAGAAACATTTTTGTGAAAAAACTATGTTTTAGGAAATATGATTATGAAAATTTCATATGTACATTACTTTTGAAAGATACAGGACGTTCTTCTGCTATTGCCGTAAGAAGTTTCAATATTGAGGTAGCAAGAGTTAGTGAACAAGTTACACAGAAAAACATCGGTTTAATGAGGTTGAAGTTCTGGGAAGATTTAATAGATAAAGTATTTACAAAAGATGATACAAAAGTTCCACAACATCCTGTAGCCATCGAACTATTTAAGGTACTTGCAAAAATTCATATAACTTACAGCAATGATTAAAAATGTAATTTTTAGTATTTCTAGGCAAATTTAACTGCAGATTTTACAAAACGGCATTTTAAGACATTGATAACAAGCAGAAGTGAATATATGAATAAAAATACTTTTTCAACATTGGAAGATATTGAAAAGTATACTGAAAAAACTGTTTCTCATGTTTATTACTTAATATTAGAAGGTAATAAAATAAAGAATATTCATGCTGATCATGCAGCATCACATATTGGTAAAGCACAGGGAATCGTGCAACAGTTGCGGTACGTGTAAATAAAACATTTTGTATCCATAAAAAAATAGATTGTTCCAGAAAGATAATATTATTCATTTATTAATCTGAAAAGTAAAATTTTTAACATTTATGACACTCAATAGTTAGGTACAGAGTTTACTTCTATTAATGTTGAATGAACAAAAATCAAATTTGTGAAATTGTGTACTAGTAATTAGAAATAATAAATCACGGCTGCTTAGTTCGTTTGGATACATCATTATTTGTATTAAATTTTCCAAATAAAATCAAAATATGAAGTGCTATATAAAAAAGTTTTTCTCTTTCTATAAAATTGGTTTTTTGAACTCATACAGAAATAGAAAACAAAAGCAGATATATAGATAGTAACATTTTTACAATTACTTTAATTTTGATACTTTTTCTCCTTAAACTTGTCTTATTTTTAGGACAATTCCAATTAGTAAACAAATAAATTTGATATGTTTACCTCAAGAAATATTAGCAAAAAACAAAGTGAGCCATGAAGAAATCTTACGTGCTAAGAAAAGTGATCGTCTAACAGAATGTGTGTACGAAGTTGCTGATAGAGCTCACCAACATCTTTCTATGGTACGCAAGCTAATAGGACAGGTTCCAAAAGAAGCTAGAGATGTTTTACTTCCAGCCATAAATGTGGATTTTTACCTTGACCGATTGCAAAAGTACATTATGATATCTTTCATCCATCATTACGGCATCGTTCATGGTTGTGGATACCAAAACTGTGGGTAATGCATTATAGAAATCAATATTAAATCTTTGTTTTATTTAAGTTGTTTTGTTATTTAATAAATTGAGTGATTAAGAACATCAACTTGTGCGTCTGTAAAATGAATTAGAAGGGTAGGATTATCATGGACTTGCAAACGTTAGTGATGAAATATTTAATTCTACCATATTAGTACATAGAATATTAAGCCAATAGTGAATGATAATAGTAACAAGTGCACGATGTAACAGACTTCTATACAAAAGGTAAACAAAATTCGGATTGATAATAAAGAAAACACACATTTTTAGAAATTTATTGATCATATTTTAAAAAATCGTGCAAATTCGCTAGTCTATCATTGCCATTAAACGACATCCAAATTTCGACCTGTTTTAATTTTAACTTTTCAATTTATTAAAGTGATTATACAACTCATAATGTATTAATTCCCTATACCCCTACTGAACTAATAAGTGATAATCAAGGACTGTCCTTTTCGATTAATAAGTGGTAATCAGCTTTGCTCATTTACCATAGCAACCGGTTTTAATCGTTGATTTTCATATACTATAATACAACAGGTGGTTTTATGATTATCGATAATCTCCGGCTTGACACGAGATATGTTGCTAAACATTAATTCTACGAGTCCGTAGGACGAGTGGAATTGATTTGGCAACATATTCATGAAGTGGTGTAAAAAATACGGAATTATAAAATATAGTGAAAACATTTGATTTACTGGCGTATTTTTTCCGATTTATCGAAAGAGTATTCTCCTTCTTGATGTGGTCACATTATTCCATGGTGAAAGCAACTCTTTCAGCAAAAAATGACGTCGACATTAGTAAATATAAAAAACTTACGGCTTTTTTTTAACAAAAAGGAAGAAATCATATTCCAAAAGACTCCAAAACCCTTTCACAGGAAGAAATACTTAAACTTTTACTAAATACACCGGACGAAAACTACCATAGAGCACAAAGAAACAATTTTGGTTGTTCATATAACTAAAGCAAAGACCAACAGGCCTCGATTATTTGTGAGCACTTCAGAGTTTGAAGGAAAATCCATAGAATTATTTAACAAATATTTAGCTCTGCGCCCTAAGCATACGCCCCACAACCGATTTTTCCTAACTTATAGAAATGGCAAATGCACAGTCCAGCCAGTTAAAATCCATACTTTTGGAAGTGTACCATGCAAAATTGCCAACTATCTGCATTTGCCGGAACCATCACTTTATACGGAACATTGTTTTCATAGAACGTCCGCCTCCTTTTTGCTAACGCATGCGCCAGTAAAGAAAATTTAAAACGCCACGAGGGGTGGAAAAGCGATACGATTGCTGGATCCTATGTTGAGGAGTCTGTGCCTAATAAAACGAAAATCGCAAAGACGATTTTAGTTGAAGGTCAAACTGACAACATAGTTGTTACCAATGATAATTCTGCTGAAGATTTGCAAATTATTAACATAGATAATAACCCTCAAACATTTTCAGTTCAAACTCCTTCGACTTCAGGAATTAATTTTTATAATGCGGCAGGGTGTATGTTCAACTTTAATATAACAAATAATAAGTAGTTTTGTTAAGAAGTTTCTTTTATAATCGCTGTTATTTTTCTACCTGTTTACTTTGTCATAATCATAATCATAATAAAATGTAATAAGTTATAACCTCCCATTTTTTTTTTGAATTACATGTACGGTTGGCGATAAAAATTTGTATGCACCACGTCAGTAAAGTGTCTTTATCGAACTCGCCTGTTACTCGCTTCGCTCACTCGGCTCTTAATCTCAGACTCGTTCAATAAAGAATCACTTTACTGACTTGGTACATAAATATAACTGGCTGGTCAATATTTTGTAACATAGTTGAACAGAGTTTTGCCGTACCGCGACATGTTCAATCAATTTATGACAGGTAGAAAATGTAACTGACAAGCAATTTGCAATGAGCAAAAGTAATACAGCATTTATCTGGAATAATAGTATATTATTCAACGAGCGGTAATGTAGGTAATAAGTCACGCGAGGTTTGTGAGTTATTACCATTACCGCGAGTTGAATACTATACTTTATCTACGACTATAACAATTAAAACGAAGTTACAAGTTCCAAGAATAGTATATTCTTCAACGAGCGTATAATGACGGCTATTATTAACGAGGGTGGGAATTACAACGCGAGCCGAAGGCACCGAACACCACCGAATATTGAACAAAATATGCGAGAAAGAATTGTATAAGCTTTTACACCAATAACTCCTGAAATGTCGAGAAGAGTTAAAATCAATTTTCAAAGAAAAATTAATATTTCGGTAAGAGAAAAGGCATAATTTTTAACATTTATTATAATTTCTTTTTGTTTTTAATAATTGATGAAGATTATGTTTGCATACTCTTGTTTTTGAAATATTTTCAAGGTTACCTCGAAATTGAAGACAACATTTTTGTAACTTGCGTAAAAACTATGAAATATCTTGAAAAGTATAAAAGAAAACATGGTACTTTATATACATGAATGGAAAGGTATTAGAATGACGAATCTATCGATCTAACAAAATATATAGGGTGCCATTTAAAAGATGAAGTTATCTGGAAACGAAGTTCCGGAAATGCGTTGAATCATTTCTAAGAACCGGAAGTAGGTATTCATCTCCTGTTGATGTCATTGTCTATACCGGACTATATAGTGTACATATTCTTGAGTTCATTTCGATAACTATTTTCAGGATCAAGCTATCGCGGGATACGAAAAACACCGAATCGGGATAGTTTTTACGAAAACGTAAAATATCTCCGTAACTATTAGGAATAGGGGTAGGGTGGTTTATATAAAGTGGGAATATTTTTTAGCGTACTATTCAAAAATGCCAAAATATATAGGGTGTCCCATTAATTAAAAAAAATTAAAAATTAATATTTCGGTAAGAGAAAAGGCATAATTTTTAACATTTATTATAATTTCTTTTTGTTTTTAATAATTGATGAAGATTATGTTTGCATACTCTTGTTTTTGAAATATTTTCAAGGTTACCTCGAAATTGAAGACAACATTTTTGTAGCTTGCGTAAAAACTATGAAATATCTTGAAAAGTATAAAAGAAAACATGGTACTTTATATACATGAATGGAAAGGTATTAGAATGACGAATCTATCGATCTAACAAAATATATAGGGTGCCATTTAAAAAGATGAAGTTATCTGGAAACGAAGTTCCGGAAATGCGTTGAATCATTTCTAAGAACCGGAAGTAGGTATTCATCTCCTGTTGATGTCATTGTCTATACCGGACTATATAGTGTACATATTCTTGAGTTCATTTCGATAACTATTTTCAGGATCAAGCTATCGCGGGATACGAAAAACACCGAATCGGGATAGTTTTTACGAAAACGTAAAATATCTCCGTAACTATTAGGAATAGGGGTAGGGTGGTTTATATAAAGTGGGAATATTTTTTAGCGTACTATTCAAAAATGCCAAAATATATAGGGTGTCCCATTTAAAATAACGGAGCAAGTATGTGTTTACCTACTTTTGAGACACTCTGTATAGTTAAAAATGTTTTTAGGTTATGCAGAACATAAATTGAGATAACTTTTCTTTATAACTTTTTGGTCTATTTCCACAAGTATGGCAGATATCTAAGATCCATGTTGAAACGGGACACCTTGTACATACCATAACAACATGCAATTGAAATTTTATGCTTGTTACTTTGTGCGAATTGAATTCCGGCGACTTAAAAGAACTAACGATACATATCAAACAAAACAATAATCGATTTTTGGCGAGCGAACTGTTTATAAGCACGGTTGATCGTATGTTCGCTCGCGACGTCATACATACGAGAGAACGCCAAAACGCAAGTGTTCGATATGATGGCGTTTGTTTTGTAAACATCACTCAATCTAACCTAAATTTTATTTTGGTCTTAACAGGTATCCGATGTATCGTGCGCTTATTTGGCTAGCTAATTCCTACAATGAATGCATACGACATATACATGTTTTAAACAACTTTTTTAATGATGCATTTTTAATTATTATGTTTTGTGGAATAATTCAACAAACATATAAGACGACACAAAATGATATTGAATGTTAGACAAGAAAGAAATGATTTGTTTCACATTTTAAATTTATATGATCTACTGTGTATTTAGTATCCATACCTTCCATTTTATATTAAATAAAAAAGTAAATACAAAAGGATAAAGCAGTGCAGTAGATTATGAATAATGGCGGTAATGAAACGTAAGCAAACCATAAACACCAAACATATCACCGAGCGGTTTGCTTATTTGACCAACCAGTTTGCTTCTATGTCTTCATAAATGAGTGAACAGTTCGGTGTTTGAGACCGTCAACATAGAATCGGTCGTTGCTTTATCAAACAGTTCGCTCGCCAAAAATCGATTTTTAATTGTTAAGTAGGACGCATACGCAATGAAATTCAATGCGCGTCAGTCGTTGTTATGATGTTGGTCTCAAAAGTGCTGTTCAAAAAAATAGTAAAAGTAAAAAGGTATTCAAAGATTCGCATCAAATTGATTTTTGTTTCAAATAGAAAAGTAAGTATTTCTTGGAAAAAACTAATATTTTCAATTGAAAATTTAATGTAGTGGAAAAGAGAAAAATCGTACAGAAGAAAAACGTAATCTTATAAGAAAATTGGGAGCAAAAGGGAAAACGTATTTCGAGATACAAAATCTTCTGGGTTGTGTTGAGCCAATGGTAGCTAATGCGATAAAATATGTTCCCAAGCCTGAATGCCGAGGAAGAAAGCGCAAGACGGGTGCAGTAGATGATAGATATATTGTCCGTTATAGTAAAATTAATCCTTCTGCGTCTTCTTTTGAAATTCAAAAGCAACTCAAGTTGCCTGTAAGTGCAGTAACTATTCGTAGACGACTTTTAGAGCAAAATCTACACGCGCAAAGTCCACGCAAAGTGCCTCTCTTAACAAAGAATCAATAATCCCATTGAATTTAAACACAACTTACACACACTAAACTACACCGCAAGAGTTGCAGTGATAGCCAGACAAGTAATACAGCTTACGGAGTCACTGCAACTAAGCACCCACCACAAATTAAAAAAAAAAAAAAAAAATTCGCCAAAAACCCTTTAAATTGGCCGGTTGAGAAATGGCACAATATATTATGGACAGATGAAAGTAAATTTGTTCTCTTTGGTGATACAGGTTCCCGGCAGTATGTTCGTCGTCCTGCCAACACCGAGTATATCATCCACGATACACAACGAAAACGATGAAACATGGAGGATCAGTTTGGGGATGTTTTTCGTATTATGGCGTAGACCCGATACACCTTATCGACACAGCGATGGATCAACATGTTTACATAGATATTTTAGACAGAACTATGCTACCATACGCAGAATACGAAATGCCTTTGAAATGGGTCTTCCAGCAGGATAATGACTCAAAACACACAAGTCGAGTAGCTAAGGAGTGGTTTTGGGTCAAACGGATTGAGGTTTTATCTTGACCTGCACAGCCATCCGACCTCAATCCCATAGAGAACCTGTGGGATGATATTAAAAAAAGAAGTCGGGAAGAAAAACCAAGAAATAACCGTGAGCTTTGGGCGATAGTACAGGATTCGTGGGCAAAAATACCAAATGAACACTTGCTAAATTCCATACAGCGACACTGTAAAGGGGTCTACAGACAATACAATTCGTTGTACAACCGTAGTTGATTCGACCCTTTAAAGAGGCCTACAGACGAAACAAGTAGTGGTAGTACGATAAGTCATACAACCGATCGTATCGTCTGTAGCCTTAAGGCAGTTTTAGATAATAAAGATTTCACAACAAAGTATTAATTTTAAGGTGTTTATATAGATAGTTTATTTGAATATTTTCTTTTTTAATTCGTTTCGTTTGAGTTTTTAGGATACTACATTTTTTTGAACAATGAAATTTTTTGACAGGTTAGCTCCAAGCCCATATTATTTAATTATATAACTTAAAGTATCTATTAATTCATATAAAATGTAGAATTTTATTTATGTTTTATATTTTTTTTAATTTAAACATGTTTTCTTCATTAACTTGAAATCATTATTATTATTTTGAACACAGCTGTACATATACACCGTCAAAGCGCGTCATTAAGATTGTGCGACCAGTGGGAGTGTCGGGAAATTCTCTCCATATACGGCAATGGTATAGTTTTTTTTAAGTTTGATGCAAGATTTCTTAAATGTTAAAAAAATGATAGATAAAAGCAAATTACTATACCAACTATTATATTGCCGAGATATACACACTTCTATCATTATAAAAATAAGAGAAACTAATACAAAAATAAACGGTTAGGTTTGATGTAAATCTTAATCTTAGGATTTTTGTAATTAATCTAAATGATAAATATGTCTGTAACTCAACAAAAGGTTAACAGTTGCTGCTGTAATCCTGTATTGCTTTTATCAATTGTTTTAGTAATTTATAGTACCATTGCCACTCCCTACTGACGACGCAGCCTTAAAAGGTCACGACTACGTCGAGGTTAGTAAGATTCGAACTCTGATGTGATCAACGCTATATACATATTTTCGTATATTATCAGTCAGTTATTATCAAAACATTCAAGTGTCTCTTATTTATTAAGTAATATTCGCTATATTTGTAATGATCATACAATATTGTTTATTGAACTGTAGACTAGCGAATTTGTAGGTATATACAGTATAGTCTCAATCTAAATCTAAAAAATATCACATTTTTCATAAAATTAGAGGGTACAATTTCACTGGTTCACAATAGATATATTAAAAGAAATGAATAAATTATCATCAGTGTGCATCAAATAGCTGATTAATAGATATAAAAATTCAAAGAGAAAATAGTACTTATAAACGTTATAAAGCAATATAAATTAAATAAATATTGTATAGTATATGTCATAAATAATTATATAACTTAAAAAAGACTACCAGTCAGTTTATACCATTAGACTGAGAAAAATTTAAACCACTAATCTTTGGTAAATCTGAAATATAATTAAAGTTAAATTTTTCTCATTCATTAAATTAAGATTTACTATCATAAATACTAATTAAACATTCCTGCTGTTTCGGCAAGACAGTAACAACCACAACCTGAGGGACATATTTTATTTTTCGAAAACCATTGCTGCATATGTAACGTATGACCACCATGTCCACAAATTACGCAGCAATTGGCTGAACCGCGTACGGATACATGGCAAATTATACAATTAAATGTCAATTTCTTGCAACTATTACAGCTACAGCTTTGTGACGACTTCAAGCAAGTTTGACATTCAGTCGTGAATTGAATTCCTCTATATTGTTCGCTAGGCGTGCACATGTATTTTAAAACTTCAGCACGATTATAGAGCAATCCCCATCTGTGTAAAATTTCTGCATAGGCAAGTTTGTAATATTCATATAGATTAGAACCTTGATTTTTCGGCGGCGGTAGTGGTACATATTCTTCGATTCTTAGATTATCTAAAGAACTAGATCGTGTCGATTTCAAGAGAGGAAAAACCCAACCTTCAGCAACTACGTCTGCGGGTGGAATTGTGTGATATGGCGAGCCTCCTGACTGAAATATATGTAGAAGTAAACATAACATTAATTTAATCTGTTTCTATACAAGAATAAAATGATACTATCGTTTATGTATAAAATTACAGTAAAAGTTTGATAGATTGAAGTTTGGAAATGAAGAGGTTTACATGGTGTTAGCAAAGAGTAACAAGAGAGTGCACTTAGCTATTGGCGCCAAAACAATCTTATAACCTTGAGAAATACTATAAATTTTGACAACAGTTCAATGAACCGATGCTGTCAATACTTCGATTGAACACACGAATTTATCAAAGTTTTACGGGGTTTTTTGATTTATTTTAGCTGTGTAAGATTTTATAAAGTGACATTTATATGTATATATATGATTTTAAACGACCGACGCACATATCTATGCACATATTGAATATATTTAAAATTGGAGTAAGTTTAAAATCATCGTCTTGGTTGCATTTTTTCTAAGTTAGTAGTTCATAATTTACTACATGTTACGTTTTACGTAGAAACAATAAAGAATTTCTTTTTTTTTACTTCTAACATTCACTATGTCAATACTTTCACATATTTTAAAGTTTTAATTGGATTAAATTCTAATATTTCCAAAGTTTCTTGGTTTAGTGACTTTGCAAATCGCGTGTTGGCTAAACTAACTCTGCAAAATTTTCATTAATAAATACTAGCCAATCAAAATTTGGTGTTCAACTTTCGGTGTTCCCAATCAGATCGCTCTATCGAGGCCATAAGAATTATTTTACGCATTCATTCATAATAGCTCTAGTGCACCCTCTTTGTAACTCTACTCTTTGGTGTTAGTCTTACAAATATACATGTACATACCTATTTTAGTTTTTAAAATGCAACATTGTGTAACTTCTGTTAGCAATAATCATATTCTTAATACATATTTTTTTGGAAATTAATGTCGATGTAATACTTTTTATTAACCAATAGAACAGTCGGAATCTATATTTTTCTTTATTATTCTTATCGTTTGTACAAGTTTTTTTTGTACTATTACTATTTTTTATGTTATACGATTATTAGTTGGTGTATTTATTTTCACTATTTCCAGTGTTTACATTTATTTGTGATTTTCTTAATGAAAACATTTTAAAACTAGTACCATACTAAATAAGGATATGTAGCGCGTTGTCAAATTACACATCGCATGTCTTAGTGACGCTCAAAAGTTTACATCACACAATCTGTATCTAGTAAATGCTTATAAACATTTTTTTCTTGTAAATAGACAATATCTGACTTGTAGCGTTTGTTAGAAAAATAGCCTTCAAGATTGACATAAAGTTGCCAGATTAGTATTACTTGATTCGTTTGTGAATTGATTAATTTTAAATCTGAGACTGTATGGAAGAATTAGCATGTCTCGAACTAGGTGAAACAGGCAGGTCGTTTATTAAAATGAAGAAAATTAGAGCACCTGAAATGAGTCTTGCCAAATTTATTGGTAGTATAGTAGTGGCTCAAACATCTTACCAAGGAACAATTACTCTCAGTAGCAAATCGCCAAAAATAAAACAATCTACTAGAGCATGTTATTTATTTAGCAAATCCTATCATCTTTATATGCAACGTAAACAGATATGGTTGGCAGATTGACTGTTCAAGAAGAAATCCATTGTGCTCGTGCGGAAGCACCGATGCATTATACAGGGTGCCCAGATTTCGTAGGGACAACATGGGTTACTTTTATTTGAAGACATCGAGAGACGGTTAAATTAGCAAAAAGGTGTAGATTCAAAAGCTCCCAGCCGCATCTCGGTCTTAGGTAAACGTGAAAATAGTACAGCAAAGAGCTATTTCTAAAAGTTGTCCAGCAACTCATACAACGGAAATTAGAGACAATATTCCCGTTGGAAATTCTATTACGTATAGGATCCATAACCAACAGTTTGTTAACATTGATCAAAATGTGACGAATTAGTAAATTAGCATAAGCGGGGACATTTTCTGCAAAATTCTAAACGACTTCCGTCATTCGATAAAACTGCTTAAACTCTCTATCATTATTTTCCTATATCAACCATTTAATACATCTACAATCTATTTCAATAAATTGATGTAGAAATATAGACTGTATTACCAACTTTTATTATCTAAGTACTTTCGACTCGCTCTACAGAATAAGTCAGGCTAAATGGAGCACAATAGGTGCTTTCGTTTTATATGCGCTTCACTTCAGTTACCAACCGCGTTCTTTTTAAAAATCAAGTGATACGGAAATGCACTTTTACGATGCACTTTACTGAAGCACTTCAGATGAATGTGAAGCAGACTAATAGCGCGTCACTTGTTGTGATACACTTCACCTAACCTATAAGAAGCGTTCGTTTTTGTGTTTCACTTCGTTCTTGCATTTCCATAATACTTCAGTTGACGTCACAACTGAAGCGAAACGCATGTAAAACGAAAGCTATAAATGTAACACGAAGTAGAGTGCAACAGTGACAATGTTTCTATCTTGTTTCAACATACTGATTGTATTATTCTATTTTTCAGACGAACACATAAGGTACCATTTTGTTGTAGTAGTTAGTTAACTCAGTCAATATCAATATTATATTTGGTTTGTGTATAAACTTTATTCAATCGTTGAAAATTTGAGATATTTTGTGAAAGTTACTGCTTTCTGAAAAGATAATTATCTTTTCTAATATTGAATAATCAAGACAGTCATTTAGTTGCTGCTCTAAATATCGTCAAAAAGGGAATTAGCCTGCTCACGATAGCACCGCACACGAGTTACAAACTGCAGCCTTTGGACGCATCTGTGGTCGGTCGTCTGCTAACATATTACAATGTTGCATTAGATCAGATATGGGCAACCTTTGCGGGCCTAACTTCAGGACATTAATCAAGTCGCGAGTCTTAGGTAGATAATACGTAGTAATAAATAAAAAGGGTTAAAAGTTCACACATTTATTTATAATACATTTAATATATCTATTTTGTGACCTTTATGTACTTATCTTTTAATTCCTGAAATATTTCTACTTGTAGGTCAATAAAACAACCGCAGAGGTATTTAATGAAAACAAAAATATAAACAATCAGAACATTCGGTTCGCGGGCCGGAAGTTGCCCATATATGCATTAGATTCATCGATGATACGCCATCCCAGCGCGCCGATTTCAATTTATAACATTGCGAAACTAATGCATTCAGCTTCTAAAAAAAGCAATGACTACAGAGAACATAAAATCCGGAATCATGAAGACCGATATTTTTCCTTACAACAGACACGTTTTCACAGACGACTATTTATGTTAAGTGAAATTATTAATCAACTTATGCAACTCCAGCCTTCCACTTTACAATTACAAAGCCAACTGGAGTATGGATATTATCCAAAAGTACCTGTATAATTCACATTACTGATTTAGTAGCTTGATATTATCTACTGAACGACAAACCACAATTAAAAAAATGATTGTTTTTTCATTAAAACGACACACGCTGACAACACAATCTTACGTACTTTAAAGTCCAAAAGAGTGTGTTTTAAAATCATATGTAATCTTTTTTATTAAAGCTGTTGATCAGGATCCTGAAAAATTTGTTTGTGTTCCGTATCTCTTGCTGTTTTTAATAAATATTGTGGTTCGAGCCAGTTCAGGATGAAGCAAGATCATTTCAGCATACGATAACACACAAAATTATGTGCGGTATAAAGAAGTCATGCGTCATAACAATATGCGGTTGACAAAGCAACCGATGTGCCGCCATCTCCGCGAGTGTGTGAGTTCTTTTAGTCCGTGTTTGTCCCATGTAACTTATTTAAAAATCTTAAAAAGCATTCTAGAGAATATCATTTTATAGACGAAAATCATTTGAAAGAGGAAATTGATGCCTACTTTGAAGACCAACAGAAATAATTTGTTTGTGACCGAATAAAGTCACGTTAAAGTTAAAGGAGATTACATTCAAAAACAACATTATTAAACAAATTGTATGGCTTTATTTCATTGTTAGGTAGAAGAGTTTCCAGTTTACCTCGTAATATGGACTTTATGATGTCATAAACGTCAACTTAATTATGAGTAAAGCTAGATGTACTGGGATTATTTTGCAAATCAGTGTACAGTAGAGTCAACGATTATATTATGAGTTGGACCCATGTTAGACTATGTTACGGCTATTTAATAAATGTTACTTATCTGAAACTTCTTTAAAATTAATATTTACAATAAAACACAAATAATTTAGATGTAGACAATAATAAAATTCTCACATTTAAAGCTAACAATTTAAGCACACATTAAAGATATATAGCGGCAATTTACATGCATATTTGTATACCTTAACCTTCTAGTGCTGTGAAAAGCATATAATGTACAAAAATTACTTTTAAAACAAACGTTTACAGTCATTCCTTCATACATAAATTAAACGTGAATGATCTACTATGCAACAAACAATAGTATCACTCCTTTCCATAACACAAACAGAAATGTAAGGAATGAATGCTACTTAATGCCATGCTTTTTTTCCAATCTCATGCATTACTTCCAATATTTTCTGCATTACAGTGGGGCATATTTTACGACGAGCGAATTTCCAAGAATTAGGCCATGCTAATTAGAAAAGCGATATCGAAATTAGTTACCTTATGCCACCTTTTTCCTGCCGCTAAGAGCTACAAATAAAGATAGAGTAAAAACTATATTCAACACAGAAAAAAGAGAAAAACAACGCGAAAACCATTAGCATCCCATTAGCACTTACCCCCGGTATAAGAAATTGTTTCAACGAGGACTTGCGCGCTGATGCTGTTTCTTGTTCCTTTCCAAATATACAACACAACATCGCCGCCATCTGTATGTCTGATTGAGAAGCGTAATATGTAATCCTATTCGACAAAAATAGCACCTTTTGTTTACACAAAATTCGTATATAAAGAAGCTATTTTATTAGCACCTAATCTGACTTTAATATCTTGAATGTCAACAATGAAAGTGAATGCAAATATTTACGCCTACATTGTATATATTGTGTGACAAGCAAGGACACTACTTACAACGATTGCATTAATTGTGTTCCAAACGGATGCTCGGTCCACTGCATATCTTCTTCAGCTTGTTGAGGACTAACAACTAACTCAGCTAGCGTCCAGGCTTGAACTAAATCTAATCTTCCAACAGTTGAGGCTACATTTGCGTTGTATTTACATATAGTACCGACATCTCCGTCTAAAATATACTTTTCCCCGAGTTGTTTATTTACCAAAAATAAACTAGAAGCATCGTATACTACAACGTAAGCTTTTATATGTCTCCCTTGTCCTTGCGATCTTCTTGGCTTTTGATAATAGTAAGAGGACACAGTTACAGTACTATTAGATCTCGGTTTGGAACCGTAATTACTTCCTAATGCAGATAAAGCTCGTGGAGTTGGTGTGTCAACCTTGGTATTCACACGTCGTGGTGGAATAGCCCTTCCAAAACACACTAAAAGACTTACAGAGCAAAATTTTGCACCTGACGTTCTTGGAAATGGAATGTAGGTGTTATTAAATGTTCCAAACATATTCGTTTCTATATAATTCATTTCGAATTGACTTTTATTTTCCACGGAATCGCTATTACATTGTTCTATCGTTGCTACCAGCTGTCTTAAGCAAGGTTCTAAACAAGTTCTATTCTTTATCACTCTCTGTTGAGCTACATGATTTAAAGTTTGTAATATTTGGTTTGATAAAGAATTATCTATTGTGGAACCTTGAGCTATTTGAAAAATGGGCGGAACACCATGAGGATACGTATTTGGAAAAGTGACTTGTATTAAAGCGGTGCCTTTGTTACATTCTACTCTAACGGTGCATGTACGTTTATTAACATCCATTTTTATCACATCTAAGTTGGGTATGTGGACATTTAAAAGCGAGAATTCTTGTTGAAGAGGTTGTATTTTCATCGATGATGTTTTTGTTAATTCTTCCATGATATCTTCGCCAGTTGTATCTTCTGGTTCGTGACCACATAATTTTTGTAAAAACGGGTCTATTTTCCAAACAAGTAGAGTTTGATCTTTTGACCAGGTCACTAACTGGAAGTCATTATCATTTGTTTTCGGTTGTCTCCATTCAAATTCTAAAACAACGTCTCTGTGGCCAATGAAAGTATGAACAGGTGTTCCCCTATTATCAGTATTCCATAGTAATAGACTATTTTCGCCTCTTCTTAATTGAGGTACAACGACTGTTACTAAACCGTTGCCAAAAGGCGTAAACCTAGCGCGCCAAACTGGAGCGTTTGTAGAGAGCACAGAATCAGGTCTTCTTGGGTTATTTGTATCGAAAAATTTAACAGTACAGTCTTGACTAGAAGTGGCTAGATACGTTTCCGAAGTGGGACTCCAATCTAAACCATGTATTTTCGAAAGATGAGCGGATATGTATTGTATTGGTGCGGTGCCTTTACGTTGATCCCATAATTTTACATCACCATCATGAGCTGTTGCTAGTAAGTAATTATTTATGTTGTTCCAACGAACTTGAGTGGCTTCTGCGATGGCTGATAATGATAAAGATGGCCGTCGCGAATCCCGCAGGTCCCATATATGTATAAAAGTATCTACCGAACATGAAGCTAAGATGTTGGGATCAGTTTTATGCCAATTTAAATCGGTAATTACTCGTGTATGAGCTCGCAATGAATGAGTTTGAGTCAGTTCTCCTTTACTCCATGTTAATACTTCTAATCTTTGATTACTCTGAAAAATACAAATGCTTAGATAATAAATTGCAAAATTTTACAAATATTCTGATTGTGTTAGAGAGAATATAGCAGTAGCAATTAGAAATCATCGCGTTTCAATAATTCGTGTGCAAGTCGGGTTGGCATGTATAAAACAATGCGCTTTAAATTGTTGTCTCAACTGTTAGTGTCTGTAACATGATTACTTAGATTTAAATGGAAATCATAAATTATCTAAATACATATATAAAAGTATATTTGAGTAATACTAGATCTATTTATTTAAAAATACTTTGTAGTACATATTTGAGGTATTACAAAAACGATCCAATAAACATCCACTACAAGAAAAAATATTGAGATACATGAAATTCTTGCAGTTTCAAAAACTAAATGATTAAACTAAATGAATTGATTAAAATAGGTAATTTAAGTAGCGAAGTTTTCACTTAACAGTCACTTCAAGATAATTCTTTTGGAGGTAATCGTTGATTAACTGAGAGAAACGTTCTTTATATCAGTTAACGATTACTGCATGAGAGAGAAAACATGTGGCTTTTCGGGTGAAAGTGTTGAAAAAATGTTGCACACTCATTTGGGTTTCAAGAGTGTCCACCAAAAATGTTACCCGCAAATCAATCATTTTTGAATTTCAAGAGGATTATTTTTGTCGATTTTTTACCATATGGATGTATTGTAACAGGTGAATATTACCTAAACTTAATGTCAAAACCAGAGACCATCAAAGAAAATCGAAGAGGAGACAACGAGGTGTATTTTCCTCCGCCCCGCATAACTACCATCTATTCCCAAAAATAAAAGAACATCTGTGGGCAGAAGCAATGACGATGGTAAATCAGTGGCTAACGAAACAAGAGAATAGAACCTTTCCTAAAGAATAGAAAAAAATATGATAGTCATAGCAGATTATTGCATGTTGTAATTCACCTCTCACAAATTTGCTGCACTAGTTGGTTTGTGCACGGTGATAGTAAGCGCGGAATTCAGCGTGCTCAAACTTTAAACGTGTTTAAATTTTTATATAAAATTACAAAAAAAAAACTTTTAAGAAATATTTGAAGGATGCTAGAAAGACATTAAAGACGTCAAGAAAACGTCTCAATTTCATAAACAAATTCGATACTACTACTTTTGTGTTTTCTATTCTGCAGATACAAAAGCATCTATTCATTTAGATATATTTAAAGATAAAATGTCTGCCCTCTTATAGATTTAATCGCTATAAAATTAACTAAAACAATTTCTTTGGATTTCTTGTAGACGCAAGGAAATTGTTCTCTTTAGATATTAAAATTAATTTCAATTCTAATGTGAGACATTTATATCTTGCATTGTAAGAAACATCTGTTCATATTTTACATCAAACAATCGAAACTAAAATACAATAGTTTGTCGTTAGTGCAGTATAACTCAATTTCACGATCACGAGAAATATATAAGGAGGAACTGAAACAAACTATTTTGAAAAATGTATCAAAATAAATACTGAATATAAAAATAAATTAACCCAGTCCATGCCAAATTAGTCAACAAAAGTGTTGAGGTAAATATGGAAACAACATGGTATTAGTAGAATTGATTAATATTTGAGTATATTTTTAATTAATGTGCCACTATTTTTATGCGTACAGAAAAATATAATTTCAAAAAGTATAGGAGGTAAAAAGATATTTTTGAGTAGAATTTAATGACGCATACCAAAATTAGCTATCGTCTATTTGTTTCTCTTTTTTCGTTTTATGCTAGTATTAGTTTATTTATAAGAATCAGGAAAAATAATTTCCACATTCTTGACACACTCTTTTATAGAAATGCAATAACGTAATTAATTTAAAAAATAAGTGATCAACATCCCAGTTATGAAACAAAGTTTATATGCAGAGGCTGATTGGTGAGAATGGCCTATTAAAAGTATTACTTATAAAACAAAATTTTGTGATCGGATATGGTAAAATCTGAACTATCACGTGAAAATATTTTTGAATAAATATCACTTCCGGTTAACCGGAACTTCGAGATTTTAAACAGCATGCTATAAATTTAATTATAAATTCAGCTTCTACATACGATATATTTTATAGATATTTCATATATTGTACCCTATACCTAAATACCATTCCTTCTGAATTATTCGCAATTACAGAAAAAAGTGACAGATACCGATCTTACTTTATAGTGATATTACGTCACGTAGGAATAGAAGAGACGAATGAAATTTTGCATATACACAGCTGATATCGTGTAGTTGTACAGAGTTTGAAGTTTAATATTATAGAGGGTGTTTAAAATCTTAGTTGCTTACAAATAACTTCAATCTTCGGAAAGTCGCTTTTTTAAATGGAACGGCATATATTTTCTTGGATATTCTTAAGGCGAATTCACACTTATGCAATTTCTCGCAGCAATTCTTATTTGGATAAAAGTCGCATGCAATTTAGCATTCAGACTATGCAATAGCTTCGTGCAATTTGTCGCGGGGAAAAATTGCATGGATTACAACTTGTTCTATTTTACTACCTACTATTTACTATAAAAGTTGCATGCGATTTTTTAAATATTATATCATGTTGCTTGGTACTACATACGAAACATCAACATTGACTGTTAGAATTGCATGTGCATTATGCATAATTGAATCGGTCATGCAATTTGTAAAAATCGCAGCGTCTTTGCGAATTCCTAAATCAGAATTGCATTGCGAAAAATTGCATAAATGTAAATCTCACTTAAGAAGTTATGAAAAGATTCGTTTGTTTTTTCAGTTTATTTACATTGACATATATGTATACATACATAGTTCTATCGACTACAGTATATTAGAATTTTCAGGATTTTTTACATGATACTGTAGATTTATAAATACAATTACAAGGTGTTAAAGCCTTTTACAATATTGACATTACACAAAAAATATATGTAGTCCTTTTTATCCTCTACCTTGTCAAATAAAATGTAGATAAGACTTTTTTAAACTTTAAAACATATTCTCTTTATTTCCATAACTGTACATAACATGATCCCACCAACGACTGTCCGTTACACCCCTTTTTTTTTTAACCCAAGCCAGTGGAGGCGGGACATTCAAACTAAAAATAAGCCTGCAATTCGGCCCTTCCTGACAAAATGTACGTCCTCGTACTGCCTTGGTTTAATTAACTCTAAACACTTTACAAAATGTATTTCTTACATACTAAAGTCTTCACATGTCCTAACCTAATACTTATTTGTAACAAACATTAACAAAACTTGATCGTCACATAATATACCGTACACGTATTTTCTTAATACCTAACTCTTATTTTCAGAAACAAGTCGTAATCTTTCCGCTGATAATATACCCTTGTAAAGTCTTCCACTTTGTTGTTCTCCTAATATATCTTCAACAACATATCTATCCTTATCTAACACGCGTACAACAGTATAAGGCCCCTTATATTTTGGCTCTAACTTTCGGCTGTCTCCTGTAGCTGGTATCTGGATTTTGACCAAAACTAGGTCACCTTCAGAGAACTTAGGCTGATTATCCTTTCCAACATTAGAACGTTCATACATCTTCCTCTGGTTTTCCTTCAGTAAATTGCTGACTTGCAACCGTTTGTCTTCAATAGTGCTCGCGTTTATTTTGGCTATTTCCACTGTTAAAGGATTATCGTGCAAACCTATTGCCTGGTATCTGAACACTAATTCATAGGGTGTACATTTTGTTATGCGATGCATCGTGGTATTCAGGCTCCACTGTACATCAAATAACCTCTCTTCCCACGCATCATCTCCGTTTTCACAGTCTAGACTGGTTGACAAGCAATTAAGAATGGTTTTATTTAGCCTCTCTATTTGTCCGTTGCCCCTTGGTGTACCTGCGCTAACTCTAACGTGAATAATGTTATATGCTCTACAGAACTCTTCAAATGAGTGAGCAGTAAACGCAGTACCACGATCAGTAATAACCCGAAATGGCTTACCATAATGGCAACAAAATTCTTGCATAAATCTCACAGCTTCAGCCGCGCTTGTGTCTGGCACCGCCTTGAGCACTGAGTATTTCGAAAAACCATCCACTAATCCTAAAATATATTTGTTTTCGTTTTGGGAACGCTTAAATGGTCCTAAGTGGTCTAGATGCACTGTGTGAAAGCATGTGTCTCCCTTCTCTAGTGGATGCAATCGTCTCACAGATTTTCCACCTGGTACTTTGTGATATAAGCAGCTAATACATCGATTAACATATTTCGTAATAAACTCCCTCATCTTTGGAAAATAATATGTTTCTTTAATCTTTTCAAGTGTCTTGTCTACTCCTAAATGACTCACATTTCGATGGGCTTCACTCACAACGTCATATCGTAACTCTTCTGGTATATACAATCGTAATCGGTTATTTTTTGATCTATAAATTCGGGCACTACACATAGTAAATTTCGCATGCGTTGCGACGTCTCCGGCTTCCAACCTGTCGCTAATCGAAAGAATTTCTGGATCTGTTCTTTGCATTGCAGCTATCCAATCTGTAGTTACATTTACATGTAAAATGGGCAATCCTGTTAATTCCGTTTCCTTGCCTTCCTCGACAGGGTAACGACTAAGAGAATCAGCTACTGTGTTAACTGAACCTGCGTGGTACTCTATTTGATAGTCATATTCTGACAATTTAATAAACCATCTGCCTATTCGCGGATTTAAGTCACGTTTATTCTGCAGCAATTTTAAGCTGTTGCAATCTGTACGAATTATAAAATGAATTCCAATTAGATATACCCTGAACCGTTCTACAGAATTAACAATTGCAAGAGCCTCAAGTTCATATGAATGGTATCGGGACTCTTCGGGAGTTGTCTTTCGACTATAGTAACTAATAGGATGCAATCGTCGATCAGTTTGCTCCTGGTATAGAATTCCACTAAGTCCAACCTGGCTTGCGTCCGTATGCAGCTCTGTCCTCGCCGAAGGGTTGTAAATGGCGAGAATAGGCTCGTTACTTAAACATCGTTTGACTAACTTAAAAGCACTTTCCTGTTCGGTTGACCAATGAAAGCTCGATCCCTTCTTTAATAAGTCTGTCAATGGCTTCATAATAATGGCAAAGTTCTTGACAAATCGCCTAAAGAAACTCGATAAACCTACAAAACTACGTATAGCTCGTACATCGTTGGGCCGCGGAAAATTTACAATACTAGTCAGCTTTAATTTTCCAGGGGCTATCCCTTCTCTACTTATCTCAAACCCTAAATAATCTATCTTTGTTTTAAAGAAATGACATTTATCTAACCGTAATGTGAGATTCGCATCTCTTAAAGCATTTAAAACCTCTCTTAAATTTTCTATACCTTCATCAACACTTACAGATGGTATGATCGTATCATCTAAATAACATAAAGCTATAGAATATTTTAAATTGCCTAAAACTAAATTCATTAAACGTTGAAAAATAGATGGTGCATTACACAGACCGAAGGCCATTCGTTTAAATTGGTATGTTCCATCTGGAGTAATAAAAGCAGTCTTATGTTTTGAACAGTCTTCCATTGGTACTTGATAATAACCACTACGTAAGTCTAAACTAGTAAAATACTGCTTATCATACAAAAGATCTAACTGATCATCTATCCTCGCTAATGGATAATGATCCTTAATGGTGCACTTGTTTAACGCCCTATAGTCTATGCATAACCTTACCTCACCTGTTTTCTTTTTCACTAGTATGCACGGGCTAGTATAGGAAGAAGTGGAATCTTCGACGATGTCGGCCTTCTTTAGTTCATCAACAATGTCACGCACTTGTCCCCTCTCATGGTACGATAGTCTATATGGTTTGTAATAAATAGGCTTGTCTGATGTTAGTTCAATTTTCATTTTCAACTTATCTGTAACACCTAACTGTAGCATGTTACGCGCCACTACATCTTTATATTCATTTAGTAGCTTCAATAATTTATTAGCATCAGAACCTTCCAGTTCTGTGTCGACTTCTTCTATACCAATATCTGTCGTGTTTACCTGTCGTTCATTCTTACTTAACTCTTTATATTTGTTAATTTCAGATTCCTTACAGACCTCTGCTCGGGTGACTCGCTCACCAGTTTTTAATTCCAAATCTGAACCTGATATATTAAGTAAAGGTATCACAGATTTTCCATCGTTGTCTGTATGAATGACACATCTAGGTATCGCATGTCCTCTTCTTAAACCTCCTTCCACACATAGTTCCTGATTTTTAAAGTCACTTTGCACTGCAATATGTCCTAGGTAATTGTTTGGTATAACAGTGTCACTATCTGTACATACTAAACCTTTTGATAATGGTCTAACCATAGTAACTGGTAGTTCACTTTGACAATTTTCAATGATAAGTTCTTTATTCGTACTAGTAATCTTAATATGTCCCTGTTCCGTAAATGGATGTCCTACAATGACTGGTATTTTCTGACAATTCTCTGGTACCACGTGCACTTTAACCTTTGCAGTAACTCCATCGATAGTAAGGCTACCCGTAAAAATACCTACTGGATTCACTAATCCGCCTCCATATCCTATTAATGGTTCTGCGCTTATTTCATAATAGGTAAACCCCAATTCCTTTGCAATATCACATCGTAAAGTAACACAACTGCTCCCTAGATCTACATAGCACATAAGTTCTTTATCATTAAGGTAACCCATTTTAAAATATTTTGTATGTGTATCATCTCCAATCTTTAAAATTGTATTATCAGTACTAGAAACCATTTCATCTTCTTTTCGTTTCTTCAATGGACAATCTCTCGCATAATGTCCTGGTTTCGAACACTTGAAACAAATTCCTTTACGCTGCCTACTATCGACAGTACTTTGGGTTGGTTGTTCCTGTTTATCAACATCTTTAGTTGTAGCGATTGGATGTTTTGGCTTGGCATTTGTAATATACTTAGCACCAGCTTTTAAATCATTCAATAATTGACTAGGTTTCTCATACCTTGACAGTGGTCCTAAAAAATCCCTAAATCGAACATTTTGCAAACCGTGTACAATCCATTCAATTGTTTCCTTCTCTTCCATTTTGCATTTGTTGCATCGTGATAATTTTTCAAAATAATATTCTATTATGTCTTGCCCTTGTCGTAGTTTATAGTTTTGTGCAGCAAGTCGTAATGTTACACTACTATCTTCAAACAGAAAGTTATCCCGTAATAATTCACACCATTCTGCTCATGATTGTGGTGGCTCTGCAACACTGTCGCGCCAAGTTTTAGCAACTCCCACTAGCTTTGATAAACCATAGTGTCTTATGGCAACATCGTCCCACTCATACAATTCGGCAAAACTTTCAATTTTTGCGATCCAGTCGTTTATACCAATATTATTTTTTACTGGATCAAAATCCGGCAAAACTTTCTCAACATTATGGAAATACCTTGACGAATCTCTGTTATCAAGTACATACTGTACCTGGTCACTCTGACCGGTACCCGCGTTGCTTACTTCTTCGGTAGACATTTTATGTTCTTTTCCGAACCCGTCTAACCAAATTCCAGTATCGATATTACGCACGATCCTTCAAAGAACAGCAACAACAATTGGATACTTCGAATCCCACTTCTGAAAACTGTAGTCCTTTTTATCCTCTACCTTGTCAAATAAAATGTAGATAAGACTTTTTTAAACTTTAAAACATATTCTCTTTATTTCCATAACTGTACATAACATGATCCCACCAACGACTGTCCGTTACACCCCTTTTTTTTTAACCCAAGCCAGTGGAGGCGGGACATTCAAACTAAAAATAAGCCTGCATATAGATTAGTCAATATATAAAAGTGAGGAGTGCAAGTGGACACAATATTCGTTAAACACGTTATAAAAATATAGTTTCGTCCGTCCATATAATAAACCAACAATTCCAAATCATTTCTATTATAATAATCAATAGGCTGTGATATGAATACTTGTTGGGGAGTATTGGTTAGATTTGAGATTTCTGAAATATTGTTTTACAATTACTTTGGACCTAATTTGAGTGCATATTATAAAAAATAAATAAATACAAATTTACAATCCATAAGTGTAAAACTATTTATGCGGCTTCTAATATTTATTTACATGTGCTACAATGGACAATAATAAATTCCACACATAATTATCCTTGATAAAAGAATAATTACAACTGATAAGATAAAGCTGGAGAAATTAATACCATAATAAAATATACAAGTTATTATATAGGTATACATCAAAATTGCCTACTATCAAATCTATTATATACATACCATGACATTTCCAATTATTTCAATAAAATACTTACAGATATAACGCACAATTCACTATGATGCTCTGTCGGATTCCATTCTGCAGATCCAACTTCGTATTTACTTTGTCGTGGAAACTTCTTGATTTGATCATTATCTATATCATCTAAATTTCTTATTGCAATGTATCTACGGCTACATAATATAATAATTAGTAAAACTTCAGATAAAAGACAACATTCCTTTCTTACCCAGCAAGCAACACGAATGTGCCTGTATTATTCACTGCCATAGCATTTGCTTGAAGATCTCTATGTTCCACGGCAATAAAAAACTCGCTATTCCACCGGACAGCCATAATTTCTTCTTTTTTTAGGTATTACTTTCTAATGATGAAATAACATAATGAAGATTTTATTGATTTGTTGAACGGTGTATTGACATGTTATGGATAGAATAACAAATGTCCACATGTTCACATAATAAGCGCAAATACTGACCTATCCAATGTTAAACCGATTAAATATCAAATAAACATAACCTTGATGAAACATACCTACATAACCCAAGCACGGAACGCTCCGAGTTTTGTCACTAACCATGATGACCAACCTCATCATGAAGCAGTTATGCCAAGTGCGATTGCATAATTCCCAGGAAATTTCTTTATAACAAAAATATGTTTATTGCTTTATAAAAGAGATTTATTTCGTATTAACACAATAATATAAATACATAATTTAATTTCAAATATATATATAGATATAAGTAATAAGAAATTTTCATTTAATTTTTGGTCCGCATTTTCGTTCGTCATTTTTTATTCACTTTATTCTGGGATAATAATACAACACGGAGGACCCTGGTAATTGCCAATTCGAAGCATGTAATTCTATAAGCTGCAAAAGGGTGCGTCGTACTGATGGCGATCCGACACTAGCCAAGAAACCATCTCTGACACTAGCCAAAAGTTGTTCTAATTGGGCGGGCAATTCACTTTCTAAATCACGACCAATTGATGTCAAAACGAAAAACAAACACTCCGTTTCCGCTAAACACTTGATCGGTAAACTGACGCAAGACTGACAACACTTCGCTAACACAGACAGCAACACTAGATCCGGTTGTAAATTTTCAAATCGATTCCGTAATTGATGTCTTTTCAGTTGACCGCACATTTCCGTCAGGAACCACATAAAAGCTGTAAATCGTGTGCCATCTCCTGCTTTTATTCCCCTGAGAATTTTATCTCTTTCTTGATACCATTGTTGACATGTGTTTATTAGAGATTCGATGAAGGTTTGTGTTTTTTCTTTTTCGATGATTGATACACACAACTTTGCACCTGCTTCAGAATATCGGATCCCTTCTACAACTCGTTCTAATATTAATTTTACTAAATCCATTAACGTTCTTGATGGCAACTGGTTAGGATCTTCCATAGCAGTCTTTATATTCGATTCATCTTCGGGGAGAATTTCCCTAAATCAGTTTCCTCCTTCGAAAATGCTTTCAATTTTAGAGCTAAATTTTGCGAATCAGCAGCACTCATACTTTTCGATCGTTTCAAATTATGATTGGCACTTTGGTGATTATTATTGTTATTAGCAGCATTCCAATTATTAGGGTAGTTTACTTGTTGTGGAAATACTTGATGGGCCGTCATCATATCGTTGGCGATTTGAAAATTTACCCTTGGTAAGTGGTTTAGTATTTGTGAAGATGATGTTGAATGTAGTAAGGGTATGGTAATAGGTGTCGGCACTATTGGTACTAAAGGGTGTCCATGAATATGCCTCAGCACGTTTCCGCTCGATTTAGAATGCTGAAGTGGATGATGCATGTGGTCAAAGTTGATCAAGGCGAGGTTGCCGCTGGATTTGGATGTCTGTAATTCACCCATGGTAAATTCTTTAGCATGCACGTTAAGTTTCCCACTATTTTGGGGTAAATCAGTACGTACATTAGGTGGTCGGTAGATCTCCATCGTCGGTTTGCCCTTGATAGTAGCCATAGTGTGGCTTCGCCGTTTGTTTTGCATTTCTTTACTATTTTGCCGTATGAAACTTCTCTCTCTGGTGATGCCGGCGGTTGAAAAATCTGCCTTCTGACTGCGTCTTAATCCACCCGGATTGTGCGACGTCGTGGTCTGCTGAGACATCGATATTTTTAATTTTTACGCGTCGTTTTGATGTTTAATAGTGCAAGTCGGGAAAAAATTAAACCGTACGAACACAACTATATGAACGACACTCGCGAGCGAAAGCAGGCACGTTGAGTTTGTACATATAACACTATAATAAGTTTTTGAGTAATGCCCGACCACGCGCGATATCCTAATTTAGGCGTACAAGGTTTTATGAGAGATATAGAAGCAGGCACGCCATCGTATACGTTAAATAGGTGCATCCATCGCCGCGACTATGTAAACATAACAAGATACGCCTTTCCGGAAAATAGAGGTGACAATAAGTAAATATTTCCGACACGTAGGGGCAGAATGAAATTTCGCAAAACGCGATGCGTTCAACATATATTGCCCACGGGATAATCGAAGAAAGAACACTGAGTCGTTGGCGCGCTCATATACAGTCCGTACGGACGCCGCCGTATTTTTAGATCACGTAAATATAACTTTGAATGCATGTGTATGCCTGTGGTGTGCCTGATTATTAATAGTCCCTGCCTATACGCATTCATATGGAATAAAACAATGATGTACACGATGATGATGATTACGTAAGCATCCTTCTCTAATCACTGTATGAACTTATGATGGATGACTATGTGGCGGTACTGAACGCGATCATCCTAATTGGCAAACACACCTCTCCAATTTCAACTTCTTATTTTCTCGTGACGAATGCACTGAGAACGTTAATAACTAAATGCGACGCACAACACGGAAGAGACTTGAAACGCGAAAAATGAGTATTAATATGAGGGCGTTACCTTTCTCTTCTAAACAAAACAATAGACATACCGATTTTCATATGCCATAGACAAGTATCTTAAGATGAAATTAATAATTTTCTAGACGTCATCTGTTGAAATTTCTCATATGATACGTTATAACTTTATGGAATGAAATTATTTAGTTTTCAATTTATTTTTAAAATTAAGCGTTACAAAGTTTCGTCCTCTTAAATTGAACCTAATTTATTTTCTTCAATTAAAACACTTTAAGCTACCGCTGCACACTTTTACGTCATAAAATGAATGTTAGAAATATACTCTATTTTTTAATGAGTATTTTATTTTCTGCGGAATTTTTGGACTTTAATAAAATTTTATGCTCCTATACCAGAAAGTATTTAACTTTCTTTGGAATGGTATACAGTTGTATATTCGCTCTTTTATGAGAAGCTCGAATTAACATAATATAGTTGATATGATTATATTGGTGCTTTAATTTTTATTAGGTACGTATATTCCTTTTTAAAACGTAGAAGAGAGCACTGGAGTACTCCCCTAACTTATTTAAACGCATATGACTCCGAATAAGCTGACGTTTGGCTTAAAGATAAAACATTTTATTGATTATTATAATTAGCACCTATTTATTAACACACACAGTTAAACATTTAAGTGGTTTGTTGTGAAACACAACCGTTCTGTTTGCAGAATTCGAAGAATCGAATTCCGATCGACCTGCCATTCGCTGTTGGGAGCAAAGTGATTAACAGCGCGGCATTATGAAAGACGGAATAATGCTGTCACAAAGCCATTTGAACACAATTATACACACACAGGAACTACACCGCGAGTGATTCCTATTCCGCAAATTATCTATGTCGCCTGGGTGACATTGTTAGAACTTGACACGTCTATTGATGAACAAGTTTTTTGTTAATGGCATGTATATTGTTAGGTTTCTAGAAACTCTCTGAGATTCTAAAGCAATTATTAAAAGACCATAGTTCCAAAATCACCCATTGTTAAGCTATTCACGATTTGATAGTTTGTTGTTTCGTGGATATAACAAAATTATAACTACAAATTTGACAGCTATGTTCACGCAAAAACTTATTTCTTATAACGTGCCATCGAAAAAAAACATAATTAGGGTAGGCTATGTAAATGTTTTTGATCGTTGCTTTGGCCACTATTACATAATGACATTTATTACTTGACATTTTATTGTAACTTTATTCTAGTTTATGACCTTTATAACCTCAAATTAAATGTCAAGGAATAAGTGTCATTATGTGAAAGTGGCTAAAGTAACTATCCATTCACATAGCCTACTCTAATTATGATTTTTTTCGATGTGTCTATATTAGTTATATTGTTACATATTTATGTAATTTACATCAGGGTCATATTTTTAGATCGTGCTTGAGGTTATGCTGATGCTTGAGCACACGATTTTGACGTAAATGTCATTTCAATTGTGTCAAAATCACGTGATCAAGCGTCGATACAACCACAAGCACGAAATATGACCCCCACTCTCAATATAAATTTTTCGATTGAATAATTTTTGGAAATGATTTTTTATGCCGGAGGAATGTTAAAAAATCTCTTTCATGCCTCTAAAGTGTATAACTAAAGACACATTCCTGAATGAGAGAAGGAAATCAATTTAGTCGCATTTATACTATTTAATCGATGGGCAATCGGCAATATCGATATAATTTTTTTTTTAATGTATTTTATTACACTTATGAGGCAATATTTCATAATAGCATTGTCAATATAAAAAAAAATTCATTACTGTGCACGCAAAAAATTCAAACTAGGAAAGTAAATAATTAGCACAGACTTTAAATTTATGAAGAGGTTTCAAAAATGTAATAGCATTACATTTTTGTGATTATGATTATACTATTAATAGCTAAAAGTATTTGTAGCCACCAAGTTGCCCAATTTGTTATATGACGTATACGAACTGGAATGTTATGTGATTATGGTAAGACAGTGCACCACCACTCTTTACACTACAAGTTAGAAATATTGAATTAAATGAAAGGTTTTCAAACAAAGAGATCATTTTTTCGCCCAATATGTATATTCGACATCGTCAATGATTAAATCAAATACCATGTATGTGCTGCAGAGTCAAGGAAGCTAATTGAGAGACATTAGCGCCACTTATTGAAATAAATTTTAGTTTTCACAATTCGCGCGACACTACTGCTGCTAGATGTAAATGAAAAGAAATAAATAAAAGAAATTTAAGTAAAATAGTATCACGTTCATGTTTTCAATGATAGCATTTTGCTTCATACTACATATGCGTATTTGTGAATATACAGCATTAACCATGAACTTAGTCAGTGTTCATTAGAGAAAGTATTCCACATTTCACATTTATTATCCAATTATAAGTTGGTGTTAATAATATTTGAAGCATTAAATCATACGATGCTAATTTGGATAGCGTTTGATCTCAACGGCAGGTACTTTCTGAATTAATGAGCGCCGACTCAATGAACACATTGAATTGACGCTTAATTAACCATATTTTAACTGAATTTACAAATGCGCTAATTCTTTTAATAAACGGCATAGTCGTGCTACCGTAGATACGCTGAAATATCATGAAAAGTAATTGCAAAATCCGTAACAAGCAAATCTAACCGCTTCGATGAGCATAATTAAATTAGAAATAATGTGTGTACGGTGAGCTTAAAATATATATATTTCCTCATTTCTACGTATCTATTTCTATAGTGCATTTCATATAGATTTGAAATGTATATACTGTCTGCCTACTCATGTGCTAATGACAAAGTTCAACTTTTCTTGAAGAGCACTTCTGCATTTCAATTCAACACGATAAAACTATACATATATAATTAATTATTAATCCATTAAATCGATTAATAAATTTGTTAAGAATTCAATTTTAAAAAATTTATACAAAGACAAACCTGTATAGGTACTCTTTTAACATAAAAATTACAATTTTGGTCATCTTTTGCCGTGGCATTGTTTGTTAAAATTTCAAGAATATATCAATAGGTACTATTGTATGAAAAATTCAACGTTTGTTTATCATATAGCATCTTTCTCCAATTAAATCTGAATTTTTCTGTGGCGAATACAAACAACAGGTTTAACAAATTCAGGTTTTGCTTTAAAGCGAATTGAATTACTCTGATGAAGTTCATTAAAGCAGTAATCTTTTTAGAAAAATGAAATTCGCTTTAAAGCGAAGTCTTTATTTACTAAATGGAAATCATCCGCTGAGAAATTTACATCTAACTTGAAAAAATGCTACGTCAAGCGTCGTCAAGTTAATGACTCCAAATTGACAGTAATTGGACAACATTCACAAATTGTTATAACATGTGGAAAATATTCTTAACAAAACTACATGAGCTCAAAACCTAGTTTCGTTAACAATTTTCGTTTAACTATTCATTTCAATACCAATTTATTTTGTGTTTTGAACTTTCTGTCTTTAAAATAATAATAATAATAATAGAATTTATTAAGCACTCAGCTTTAAATATTACAATACAGGATTTAGTCTAATTAAACTATTGGTATATTACTACAAACATACTTAAATAAACGCCGCTTAAAACTACTTATACTACCACTATTTTTTATTTCATTTGGTAAATTATTATACTGATTTAGACCACTCACCATCACATTTTTAACAGTTTGTGTTCTTTTGTAGGTCTTTATGAAGAAGTTATCAACATTTCTCGTGTTGTAGCTATGCATGCTATGCACTGTTGACACACTATCAGTTATGTAGGCAGGTACTCTGTTTGTTTTTATTTTATGCACAAACACTAAGCTGGCAAATATAACTCTCTGGTGTACACTCAATAAATTTAAGGTATTTAACATAACTAATCTTGGAGCATATCTGTTGCATTTTAAAATAAATCTCATAGCTCTATTTTGAATCTTTTGTAATTGTTGAGTTTCATTCTTGTTCATGTTGAATAATATAGTAGAGCAATACTCAAGGTGGGGTGCAATCATTGATTTATATAGTAATAACCTAGTATACATGCTGAAGTTTTTTCCTATCCTAATTAAAAAATTAACCTTCTTAGACATTTTGTTCATTACATATTTAACATTTTCTTTAAATAATAAGTTATTATCTAACAGTACCCCCAGATATTTTATGCTATCAACACGTTCTAACATATTACTGTGTATATTAATTTGAATCCCATTAATATTAACATTAACATTATTCAATTTGTATTTGCTACCTATAACCATAAATTTCGATTTTTTAACATTAATACTTATACTATTATTGCACATCCACTCATAAACTAAAACAAGCTCATCATTAATTATTTTGGCCATATTTTCAATATCATTACCACATATATACAACATTGTGTCATCCGCAAACATACACAATTCTTAAGTCTATCCATCAACTCATTAACATATAAGCCAAAAAGCAATGGTCCCAACACCGTTCCTTGCGGAACCCCATATCTTGTACATCTCCTTTCAGATATTTCTCCCTCGTACTTAACTACCTGGTAACGATCAGTTAGATAAGATTTAAACCAATCGTTAACTCTACCCACAATACCCATACTTTCTAATTTTTTTAATAATAAATTCCTATTAATAGTCTCAAACGCTCTACTAAAATCTAAAAAAACCGCTAATACTATATATCCATTGTCTACAGCTTTTAACCACTTATCACATATGTTAACTAATACTGTTTCGCAGGAGTGTTTTTCCCTAAATCCTGATTGTTTGGAGCAAATAATTTGATTTCTCTTACAATAGTCATTTAATTGATTATGTACACACAACTCTAAATTTTTTCGTAACACGGTACAGTATTAATCGGTCTAAATTCTTCACAAAGTTGAGTTCCACTGACTTTAGGCACTGGCACCACATATGTTGTCTTCCAATCTTCGGGAACTTTCCTTGTTGCAACGAAGCGTTGATTACATCCAGAAGTCTATTAGCCGAACTTAAACACACATCCTGCAACACTCTTGATGTTATTCCATCCCCTGCAACGTCACCACATTTTTTTATATTTTTTAATCATACACTTCAATTCAGTCATTGTGACATTTGTAAACTGATGTAATTTTTCTGTTGTTACCTCTAGGACAGTACTATTCCTTATCATATCACTTGGTCTACGTATACCTTTTAGTATATTTTCTATACTATATATGAAGTATTCATTAAATCTATTCGCTATATCCTTCGTTTCCTTAATTTTATGTCCATTAAACACTATTTCATCTTGTTTGGTCTGGTCATTTTTCAATTGCAATTTCAAGTTTTTCCATAATTCTGATGAATTAGATTTATTGCCATCTATTATATTTCTAAGATGCTCCTCTTTTTTACTCCTTATTAAATATACTACTTTATTTCTATGTCTCCTGTATTCCTCCCAACTCTCTAACGAATCAGTAGCAACTGCTATCTTGTATTTATCGTCTCTTATTTTCATTTCACGTAGAACAGAGGCAGTTATCCATTTATTTGCTTTATGTCTCACAGGGATCAAGATTTCCTTTATAGGACACATTCCGTCTATGATATTTTGTATATTACCCCTCCAAGTCTTAGCCATTTCATTTATGTCCGCTGCATTATTCCATTCAGTATCAAATATTCTGTTATGTAAAATATCTCTATCATAGTTTTTAAAATCACGTTTTATGACTTTCACATCTTTTTTAGGTATATTCGTATTTTCCATAAGCTGCATTGATAATATACAATGATCTCCTATTCTAGGTGTTAAGTGGACATTGTGGCGTAGATTTTTATCATTTGTTATAATATAATCTATAAGCGTTCTAGATGTACTGGTGATTCTAGTGTACTGTGTTACAATTTGATGTAGGGCATTTCGATAAAGCAAATCTTTAATCTTATCGCAGTAGTAAGTATTACTGTTGAAGTCCAAATTGAAGTCTCCTGTTAAAATTATTTTACCGTTATAATCTAAGATTTCCTCTATATATTCCTCAAGGTATTGAAGAAACAAATTGTCAGCTGTTTGAGGAGGATGATACAATACGTTTAGTAGCATTTTCTCACCTATGATTTGAATTTCAATGCAAATAAGCCAAATATAATGATCTGTATAAATCTTAACCACTTTATATGGTATATCTATCTTTACGTACACCAAGACTCCTCCTGTCCTTCTGTTGGTTGTGACTGCTTTAATAACATTATACCCTTCAATTAATATTTCATTATCAGTAACTTCATCATCAATATGCGTCTCGACACAGCCTAATAGTAGTGGTTGCCATGTATCCATCAACTGCAGTATTAAGTCTTTATTGTTTAAAAATCCTTGTGCGTTAAGAACTACCATATGTCCTTCTGTATCCAAATCTTTTAATTGCAATGATCAATAAAAATCTAAGGCGTATGCCATAATAAGAACAATAATGTACAAGAAAAGTGTGTGGGCTGTTGTGGGCTACAGAAAAGTTGAAAGTGGTTCTTAGAACTTGTTACTGCCAAATTACAAATAGCAGAACTATGCACTCACACTTTCACTTATAACTACTAGCAGGGTTCAGACGATTCCTCGATCCCGTTGTTTTAAATATTTGGAATAATTAAATAATTTTTTGAATCATGGATATTGGAACTCCTTAACGTTGTACCGTTTAGGTATATCTAGCTTGTTGTCTAGCTTTAATACAAGAACGGTTTCGTTTGCTACATTTCCTACGACAAATCTGCCATAATAAATTTTCAGATAGTCCAAACTAGACTAAAATGAAAAAACTACATATTTCGGTTTAAACATGGTTGTTATTCAATAACTTTGTATGTAGGTCCAATATGAAGCACTTATAATCTTATGGAAATACGGAAAAATGTTACAGCGTTGTTAAGGAATACATAAGATAAGAAGAGAAGAATATTCACCCAACCGCAAAGTCAGTAAGTTCCATTGAATTTGTCACGAACGTTAAAAGTTCACTTTGAAACGTTGAAATATTTAATAGTATTATTTAAACACAACTATGTAGATATGTAATTAAAATTATTGAATATAAAAGATTAACTTCATTATGATATCTCAAAATCGGTTTCAAGGTAGTAGCAAAAGTTTTATGAACAAAAACAAGATACTGCAATAAGTAACGTATGTACATATTATCCCTTTTCATTGCCAATTTTTTCATGAGTAATTTTAAAAGTAACATATGAAAAAAGCCAACAAATATTTTTCTACCATAAAAACTAGTGTCCGTAAATTTCTCACAAAACTAAATTCAAAGTGCGACTTCCTTCAATTTACAGTAGACTAAGAAGTGAACAACAAACCCTCCTTTTCTAGATACTTTAATTATTAGGACTGAACATAAGAGATTAGTAATTAACGTCTGCAAAAAAGAAACCAACACGAATAGATTCATTTCAGCTGTTTCTAGCCATTGTAATCAACACAAAATGTCCACGATAAATTATCTAGTTCACAGACTAATCAAATTCAAAAGAACTTCACCCTATAATGAGAAGATTGAACGGTATTTTTCAACGGCAGAACTTGTTGAACTTGAATGTTTGTTAAACAACTAATAGTATCTGCATTACAAAAATCCTAGGCAGCCCGAAAGATAAATCAGAAATTGTTATATTGGAGAAACGAATAGATCAATCCAGACTAGGTAAACGAACATGTATAGTGTATTTTCGTTTTGGGAAAGGCAAATCTTCCACAGTAGCGCAACATCTAATTTAGAATGAACACATCATCGACCTAAAAGATAGTCTCAACTTAGTAAAAGGTTTAAATTCGCCGCGAGAATTAGATGCGTATGAAGCCATTTATACAAGTAAATACGAGAATGGAAGAATTGGAAGTTATCAATATATATTACCGTCTTAGGTATAGATATACACGAACATAATGATTTCTCTGAATACTTGGAAAAGGGATGTTTATAAACACTATTTTTTAATTTTATTAACACATTCGTTGTTCGATTGATAATGATGAACCACACCTCATCGACATTATGGTGTCTGTGGTTACCAGTGATTATCTGCATAATACAGAATATAAAAACATGAGCATTATTGTGGATAGCTAGTCTGTCCTTAGCCAACTAAATAAGATAAATGTGTTTAAAAGGTACTATTTCATGGAGTCACGATATTTAAAAATTATTAAGTTATGCCGAAATTTTTTAAAAGTTATTAAAAAAAATCGATTTTCGGTGCCTTAATTCAGGGCCTTCCATCTTTGTGGGAAGTAGCTGCAGAAAAAAATATGTAGGAACGTGTTATGTTATTTAAATATTCTGCATGAATCCGAGCAATTGCCCACATATTTTGTCACACTCTGTATATTTTTATCCATTATCATTAATAAAAATTTAAACACTGTAGCCAAAAATTAAGGTTATTTAATTGAAAATAATTAATGAATTGATTTAATCTGTTTTATAATAAGGAAAGTATGGGAAGCTTTCATCTTTTGTTAAGCTATACTATCTATTTCAACTATCTGGGTCTCGTCAAGTACGTTAATACTATAGAATTTACATACAATAATCTACTACACACCATTATTGGATCATTACTTGTATATAATTTTGTTATGAAAGCGTCGAGTGCGTGTATGAAATAATTGGCTCGGTTTCGAAATTTGAAATGCGCCTGAGAATCAAATCCAAAACAAAACTTACGTCAAGACGTAAATAGCGATATATAATGCAAATCTGCATCAGAATTTTCAAAAATACATCAGATTATTACGCTTTTAAGATGTGCTGACGATAAGATCAAATCAGACTTACGCGGATTTTACGTCAGTTAAGTTATATTTCGTAAATTGTTGGAACTGATACAAGCCCTGAACAAATTAATAAACATGTTTGATGTTTCCGCAATGAACGTATGTACCTTTTGCATATTTTGTTTTCATATGTAGGTACATATATGTTTTTTGCTTTTATTTTATATTGTCCACTTACATGTCCGTCAAAGATTTTTTTTGTTACACATAGACGTTTAAAAGAAAACACAAACCGGTCATGATATAAAAATAATAAAACAAAATTGTTAATTTGAACACAAAGTGCACTGCTTGGATTTTGCACACCTACATGTATAATTTTCATATTTTTCATATTATTACAAGAATTTCGATGACATACATGATGATCTAACAAAAGTCTCGCTGTAATATTATTTTAATGGGAATGTATCAGCGATTACAATAAATCTATTTTTACATATTCACAAAATTAAACGACTATTGCTAACACAGCGTTGTTATTCGTTAGCGATATAGTTATCTAATTAACACATTTTATTTATATTGAGTGAAAGAGAAATCAATATATTATATGTACTTACTTTCGTAGTTTTTTTATGGTATTTTTAAAAGCTATTGTTAATTACAAGATTTCTAACGTGATCGCATTTTCGCTTTTATGTATTCTAAAAGGTATTCTCGTAGATTTCAGAAACATGTTATAGTACAGTATGTCTCACTAACAAGGAAACACAGGCAAGTGGTGGTGACCGATTTAAATGAAATTTGGTTGGTTTGTAGACTGATGCAGTGTAAAGGTAAGTACAAACCAGACAACAATCGGCCAGATACATGTTGTCAACTGTGTTGGCAACATGTATCCCATCAACATCACAATAAATTGACAGATACTCGGCAACATAGTGCCGATGTTGAGCAGCAATACATCAAAGAATTTTGTTGCGTGTTGAGTGTATCCGTGTTTTCAATTTGAAATGGATAACATCGCTCTGTCTGGACGGTGTCGTCAACTTTATGTCAACAAATCGTATTGATGGTGGAATTGCGGCACGGTAGTTCATATTCTTTTTAAAGATTTAAGGGGCGACCAAACAGAGAACTTCTTCAAAATCCGATTTATTAGTAAGTCTCACAAAATTGCGGAACGAACTTCCATCGTTCAAAAGTAACTCTGCCATTAAGTTCTCGCCATAACATGTTCCATTTTGTAAAAACTGTCGCTGCCACCATCTTCTTTTTTCGTTTTTGGGCATGAAAAGCTATTAGAATGAAAGCAGCACTAACACCAGCAGCAGTAGACCGGTCCATTGTTTTCAACACTGCGTTTAGTTTGGACACGCAACTGGTTTTGGTTTGGACGCACAACACTGTTGACCACATGTTACATGTTGTTGTATCCAACAAATATGTTGCCAACATCCGTCGACGCGTTGCCAACGGTTGGCAACATTTTGTTGTCTGGTGTGTACATCGCTTAAGAACAACGGTAACTTCCATAGATGGTAAATCGCTCGTTTTCGCGCGAGGGTGGCGGCGACTAAGAGCCAACGCTACCTTCCGCTATTTGCTTTAATATCTCCAAAACTATGACATATATCAAAAAAAGTTAAGACAAATATATAACTCTTTTATGAGTACTAAAAGATAGCGACAGTAGTTTTAAAAAATATATAGGGGGTGGAGGTTGCTTCTGGAAAACAATAACTATGACAGGCAAACTATTGACGCTATCTTTTAGTACTCATAAAACAGATATATATGTATTTATCTTCACTTTTTTTTGATATGTCTTATAGTTTTGGAGATATTAAAGCAAATAGCGAAAGGTAGCGTTGGCTCTTGGTCGCCCCCACCCCGAAAACGAGCGATTTCGCATCTATGGAAGTTATTGTTGTTCTTACACTGCATCAGTCTACAAACCCACCAAATTTCATTCAAATCGGTCACCACCACTTGCCTGTGTTTCATTGTAAGTTTAAGCAAATTTTAGAGGAAAAAGTTATTCTTTATAAAAAGTTCTGCATGTTCTAAAATACAAAATACAGTCATCAGACATTAATTTTCTTAGCTCGTATACGCGGTTTGTCAAAAAATAAAAATTTTACTCAAGAGTAAAGTACCTTTATATTTGACAATATTAAAAATTGTTATAAGGAAATGTTGATCAAAACTAAAAACTGCGTTCAAATATACAATTACATCTATTTACATTGAAAAATTCGACGTTTTCTCTTTTCGTACACTTCTCAAATTTTACCTGCGTTAACCTTTTTTATTCTCGTTTCGTACATTAAACAAAAATTGTAGTGAATGCTCGTTTCGTACACTTGTATTGTGACCGCGAGAATTTAGGCACAATTATACATATTTATGTCTACGGGAATTTAAACTATTTAAGAGGAATACATAGTTAAATTGACTAGATTATTATTTTCTAGGTATAGGCGTAATAATTTAACGACTTTGTTTATATAAACCATCATTAATTTCATATTTTCGTTTATAAAAGTCAATAAAAGGAACTAGCAAACAAATGCCAAAAGTGAATAGTTAAAGTTGAAATAATTAACAACTTTTGTAAAAGAAAATTATTTTTGCTGATGGAACATTTAACGTGAATAGAGGCAGTACCGAGGAAAAAACATGTGTTGTTCCAGTCATTTCTGAACGGTTACCCGACAAAAAAGTAGAGACATATGTCAAACTGTTTAGCCTTGTAAAGCAACGTGTTTCTGAATTCAAACCAAGATAATTTCACGTAGATTTTGAAAAAGCCGCCATAAACGATTTTCTTAAAGCAGAAGTTGAAGTAAAAGGTTGCAATTTTCATTTTAACCAAGCACTTTGGAGGAAAACTCAAGAGGTTGGACTTGTGGCATAGTATAGAGATAATGTCGAAATAAGACAACATCTCAGGATGTGCGCAGCCCGAGCGCATTTACCGCTAGAATATACTGACGAAGGATGGTTGATTGTAATGGAAAATTCGCCAAACATGGAGAAACTAAGCAAATTTAACGATTATTTTGTTGACGAGTGGATGGATTCTCCAAGATATTGGGTGTGCTTTAACAGTCGCCACCGTACCACAAATAGGTACAACTGAAGGTTGGCACTCAAGACTGAATACGAAAATTGGAAAATGCCATCCAAACATATATGAACTACTCAATTTTCTATCTCACGATTCTACTCATTCCAATTTTATCATTCAATAGGATCAGATAATGAGAGGGCAAGAAAAGACATCAATTTGGATATCAGAATTGAAAACACTATTAACAAATTTTTTCAAGAAGAAAATTTACAAGATACTTTAACACGGTTATCGTATAATATAAAATATCAATAGAATTATTAAAACTGACATGATGAAGCTGCTTGGCGAAAAATTTGTAAATCGTGCCGATGTATCAAGTTAACTTTTTTATGTAGTACTAAATATATTAATTTTATATATTGCCAGTCCTAAACCTGGACCTGTTAGAATGCCGGTTAAAAGAGCTTTTACTGTACTTGAAAAGTTCGTTTCGTATATAACACGCATTCAAAAAACCCGTACATCCTGAGAAGTATACAGATTGAAAACGTGTGATGTCTATTGTACATACGAGGGAGCGTCTTTATATTCGCGGAATGAGCGGGTTGTAGGGGGTGATTAGGCGCATTGGGGCGTGGCCTGTGCAGCGACTCATAATTAGTATAAATACGAAGTTTCATTGTTATTAGACAGTTAGTCGGATACGTAGACCTAGAGATAAGGCTCCAATGTCGCTAGTCTTGGTAAAAATCAATAAGGAGCAGAAACGCATTTATCATTTGAAGGAGGTATTGTCCATCGATGTGACTGTTGAGTCTTTGAAGTCTCGTCCGACGATAGGTCAGTGTTTTCGATGTCAGAGGTTCGGGCACGCCCAGTCGAGGTGTACTGCCCCTAAAAAGTGTGTGGCCTGTGCGGGAGACCACGAGTCCGCCACCTGTCCAAGGCCTAAGCAGGAAAAGGCCACTTGTGCAAACTGCGGCAACGAACATCCCGCCAATTACCGAGGATGCTCACGCTTCCCAAAGATTAGGACCCAAACACCAAAAACTTCTCAAGTGCCAACTGGTCAACCCAATAATGGCCGCTCATATTCTCAGGCCCTCGCTGGCCCTTCACGAGGTGATTCTTCGATAAAAACTCCTAAAACCCCAAATTCATCCAGGGTAAAGTTTTCCTCGGGCAGTCGCCCGGATCCATCCAAGGGCCGTTCTGGCCCTGATACTCGTCGTTCTAATTCATCAACTGACAGGTCTGGAAACGACAAAGTAGAAATACTGTTGGGCGCTTTCCAGACACTATTCACCCAGATGGAAAAGATATCTGAGCTCATTAACCGGGCCTTCCCAGGAGAACAAAGATCGCACCGCCTATGAATATGTCATTGAACAGCAATTTTGGAGAAATAACCATCTCAGCATGGAATGCAAACGGGATTTTAGACAAACGAAATTAACTTGCCCTGTTCCTATCTGAACACAATCTACAGATAATGCTCTTAAGCGAAACTTGGCTCAGACCAGGCGATAAGTTGCTCATTCCAAATTACTATACTTACCGGGCAGACCGTTTGACTGGAAGGCAGGGCGGGGTCGCCGTCTTGGTCAAGAAGGACCTTCCTCACACTCCCGTCCACGTTCACAGTCTCCACTTCATGGAGGCTGTGGGTATTCAACTGTCCGTTGATGGTCTCGGCTCTCTGAGGCTGTTCTCGATCTACGCCCCTCCCCCCTCCCCGGGGCGCGACTGTGATTGGAGCGATCTCGACATCTTGTTTGCAGGAAACGATCCGGTCCTGGCGATCGGCGATTTTAACGCAAAGCATAGTTCGTGGGAGTGCAGAATAACGAATCCGTATGGGAGGAGACTTTACAATCATCTCTCCACCATTCCGATCTCTGTTCACCCCCCGAACGAGCCGACGTTCTTTCGTCCCGGTGTCAGGCCGGACATTTTAGACTTTGCCGTAGCAAAAAACATCCCGTCGATCATTGATGTTCAAGTTTTGTCGGAACTGTCTTCTGATCATAGTCCTATTTTCGTCTCCTTCGGGGCGGGAATCGGGTCTGCTGGTGAGCCCTCACGGCGTTCTGTGGACTGGAGGGCCTTCGAAAACAATTTGGCGTCCCTTACACCTGTAAAAGAAGATGTGCTGTTAGACATAAATTCATTGGAAGGCGCTGCCGCCAAACTAACAAAAGATATATCCGAAGGTATCACCCGAGTTACATCGTTCAAGATAATAGAGAAGGATAGATGACTTCCTCGATCTATCAGGGTCCTGCTTTGGGACAGAAGGAGAGCAAAAAAGCGTGCACAGCGCACTGGTTTCCCAGACGATATCAGAGTCTCTAACGCTCTGTCGAGAAAACTTAGGGAGGCTCTTAAGGAATTTAGGGAGCAGAGATGGTGGGATAAGGTCTCCACCCTTTCACAGGTGGATGGCTCGTTGTGGAAAATGGTTAAAGCTCTGAAAAGAAACAAGAATAAACAGGAAGGCATTAGGCCGATGCAGGGCCCGGGTGGCGTAACATATCTCCCCGCAGAAAAAGCAGAGTTGCTGGCGGACCACTTACAATCGGTCCATGAAGCCGCGGACGAGGAGGATTCTGACGAAGATCTTGAGCATTTGGTGGAGGAATCACTGGGTAATCTCGATTCTCTTGGGGGCGAAGATCTTGCTCCGGCATCCAGCAACGAGGTCTCCCGAATCCTGAAGGCGCTCAAAACCGGCAAGGCACCTGGTAGTGATCACATCACCAACACAGCCCTGAAGAAGCTCACGTCGAACGTCATCAACGATATAGTTACCGTTTCAAATGCCACATTGAAATTAGGACATTTTCCAAGTGCGTGGAAACACTCCATCGTGGTATCCTTAGTCAAACCCAACAAGGACCTTTTATTCCCGCAAAATTATCGTCCAATTTCGCTGATATCCTGTCTCGGCAAGGTGGTGGAAGCCATCGTCCTTGCCCGCCTGAAGGAAGAACTTTTCGTCAGAGAACTTATACAGGACGAACAATTTGGCTTCCGTGAGGGGTTATCCACGGAATTCCAACTCTTCCGTCTCACTGAAACCATCCGTAACACCCTGGAAAGACGACAAACCCTTAGCGCGGTATTTTTGGACATAACGAGGGCGTTCGACACGGTGTGGCACGACGGGCTGATCCACAAAATGGTAGCTGGGGGCATAAACCCCAAAATCATAAAGTTCGTTCGATCCTACCTTCGCAACAGGACCTTCTCTGCACGTCAGGATGGCATCATTTCCTCTAAAAGACCCATTGCAGCTGGTGTACCTCAGGGGTCTCTTCTTGCCCCCAGTCTCTTTACAATATTTATGCATGATTTGCCCAGGATGGAGGGAGTGGATCTCGCGATGTACGCGGATGATACGGCCCTTTACACCGTTGACGCGAATGAAGACATCTTGCGAAATAGACTGCAACAGTCGCTGGATGAGATCGTGGCCTGGGCTTCCAGGTGGCGCCTGAAGATAAACCAATCAACATGTGTTGCAGTGCGCTTCACTAACAGACTGCGTCCACCACCGGACAACATCTTCGTGGACGACTTCAGGCTCCCCTGGAGCCCATCCGTATTATACCTGAGAGTAGTTCTGGATTCTCGCTGAGGTTACAAGTAAATAAAGTCGTCGAGAAATTCCACGCGGCCAGGAGCTACATCTATCCTCTTCTTTGTTCCAAGAGCGACCTATCCTTAAAAATTAAGATCCTCATTTACTGTACTTTCCTGCGTCCAATTGTCACGTACGGGGCCCTGCCCTTGTCGAGCATGGCAAAGAGTCACCTGCAAAAGCTGGAGGTCTTGCAGAATGGTGTCCTGAGGCTAATAACTGGGGCACCATGGTTCGTCCGCAACCAACAACTACGCGACGACCTTGGGATACCATCGATGAGAAGGCATATCATCAGCCTAGCAACCAAGACCAAAGAACGGATAGCGACATCAGGAAATCCCCTCGTCAGCAGGCTTGCTGATCTCGACCTCGACAGGCCCCCGCCTATGGTCGCAGTTCGACGCGCCCTCGCTCTGGACGCGGAAGAGGACAATTAACATCTGATATTCGGTCGCCTTGGACGGAGAAGATACCAGAAAACACAAACAACTCAGCCCAGAAGGAGCTATCTAAGAGACTAAGGGGCTTAGGAACAACAGTTCGGCGTCAGAGGGAAGTATGAAGACCAACGTAGACAGTTAGTCTTTGAGCTATCGTCAACCAAGTAACATAATCAGGAGTGAAAAGTGAAATATGGAAATAATCGAATATCGTGCCGTTATAAAGTTCCTTACCAGGCAAGGAAAATCAGTCGCGACCATAATGAATGAGATGTCATTGTCTTACGGCGACTCTTGTCCAGGAAATACCATGGTGTACAAGTGGCATAGTTTATTTAAACAAGGAAGGGAATCCCTTGAAGACGACCCGAGGCCAGACAGGAGCATTGAGGTGACCACGCCAGCACTTATCCAAAAAGTAGAAAAAATTGTACTCGAAGATGCTCGACTAAAGAAGAAACAACTCGCAGAAATGGTTCGAGTATCCGATACAACAATTTTTAAAATCCTACACGATCATCTCGACATTGTCTAAGGTCAGCGCAAGATGGGTGCCGAGAATGCTCACGCCGCCGCAAAAACAACAGCGCGTAGAGTGTTCGCGTGCATTTTTGGACCTCTGTAATGAAGACAAGGATGGTGTATTGAGTCGAATTGTTACTGGAGACAAAACTTGGGTTCATCATTATGAACCTGAGTCCAAACAAGACTCCATGCAGTGGCATAAAAAGGGCACAGCACCTCCCAAGAAATTTAAAGTGTCACAATCAGCTGGAAAACTCATGGCAACGATATTTTGGGACTCGGAAGGAATATTGTTGATTGATTATAAAGATAAAGGTGTTTCTATAACCGGAGAATATTACGCTTCAATATTAGAGCAACTAAAAAAAGCCATTAAAGAGAAAATACGGGGAAAATTAACGAAAGGTGTGCTGCTTTTGCACGACAACGCGCCCGTCCACAAGAGCCGCGTTGCGTTAGCTGCCCTGCATAAGGTGAACTTCGAAATTGTGAATCACCCACCCTACAGCCCAGACCTGCCCCCGAGTGATTATTACCTGTTTCCGAAAACGAAAAAAGAGCTGCGGGGTAAAAAATTTACTGGCGATGATGAAGTCAAGGAGGCAGTTTCGGCGTAGGGTATAAACAAATTAATTGAAAGATGTGAAAAATGTATCCGTCTTGCAGGTGAATATATTGAAAAAGAAAAATAATTAGGTTTTTTTATTTCCACCCCTTATCCCCCATTCCGCGAATATAAAAACGCTCCCTCGTATATGTAGGTACTTATTTAGGGTTAGGATTTTTATGCAGTAAAAAAGTGAAAATATACGCATAAATATGCACATTTCAAAAAGAAAATATGCAATAATATGCATTTTATCCACTAAATATGTGAAAATATGCACATGAAACATACAACTTAATTTTCACTTAATACGTTGTTCTTGAATTAGGTTTTCAAAAAGTAATAAAAACAAAATAATAAAATCATTTAATTACATGCCATAAATATTTTGCAATAAAAAAATATGAAATCAGTTTACATTATGTAAATATAAAGAAAATGGACATTTCTATATTAAGATATTTGATTAATCATAATATATAAACATAGGTACCTAATATTAATTTTTCTGCGCTCCATAACTAATTTAAAAATACGCAGTCATATCTCTTAATTAATAGGTATTAAGTAGGTATATTGGTCAGCCTGTTAGGAGCAAAAATAATTCGTTTTTAATAAAATGTGATTTTTATACATACCATACACACAGTGTGTCGCACTCTAGAAACGTCACCACCTCAGTATTTTGTTAATATAGTATCGATTTAATTTTGTTTTATTTCTGATCATACCTCTCACAAAACTGTAACTTTATGGTATGTTACTTTCCCGATTACAGTAACACGCCAGCTTACTACGATTTAAAATAAACAGCAAAACTGCAAAAGTCATATTAGGGTTTTTTTTACAAAAAAATTCTTTCCCTAATATGACTTACGCTATCGATCTTTATTGCACTATAAAATAGTTTGTATTTATATGTCATTGGTTTTAGGACCGCGAATAAAGAATATTTTAGCCCCGACTACAAGAAGTGGTCTCAAATGTTGCATTCGCGAATAACGAAATCGCGAATAAAGAATCCGTGAATAAGGAGCTTTCATTGTATACAAATTTGGTATTCTTAGATTTGTTTATAAATTCAAACATATAAGCACACAGATATATTAAAATGTGACGTATTATTCTTTATGGCAATACCATACAACTGCTACTCAAAAATTAACATAGTAGAGTGGAGAATACTTTAAAATCTCAGTGCACAGTGCATACGATTACAATTGCAAATGAATTTTTGTATATTATGATAATATTATACATAGTTACTAATTCAAGGTAAACCAAACGAATCATCAATTCTAAGCAATTAGAAACACATACTTAATAAAGAAAACATAAAGAAGTACACGTTTCAAGCATCACAATTCTTGACATTGCAAAAAAATGTACTTACATTTACATAAATACGAATTAACTTATTGCACAGTGATATACATACATACTTACCTATACATAGAGACATACATACATATTGTACCTACATAGGTACATACATAACTTAGTTTTTCTACGACGTATAAATAAAATGTAAAAAATAAAATAAGCCAAAATAAAAAATAAAACGGCAATATAAAATAAAAAAGAGAAGAAGAAAAAAATAAGGAGTGCCTTCTAAGTTATCAGTTAAATTTAAACTTTTCGTTTTTATCCAACATCAGCCGTATAATATTTTATAAAAATCAAGTGGGTACCTAATAAATTAATAAGTTGCAATTAGAATATTAATGGCTTATATATCTACTTCTAACTCATTCAAGCTTTATTTTATTATCGTGTATCGTAAATACTACTAGCAAAACAAACAGAAAATATTTTTAATGAACTTAAAAATATTATTTCTACGCAATAAAACATTTCAAAACAATACCGTTTCCTTTTGTATGAGGTAATTATTTAAACTACAATGAATGTAAGTCAGCACTAACGTCACCATTTTTCCACTTCAAAATTTATTTATTTTCGTTTGTTTATTGGAAGAGATTCAAAGTTTTCTTTCTGCAACTATACTTTTTAATGGTGTAACAGCTGTCCTTGAGGTCGCAAAGAGAAAAATTATTCTTAGAAGTGTGAAATATCTGTATATACACGTATGCTACACGTGTAAAAAATAGGAATTCATCAACACCTATGTATGTATGTATCTCGGTGGAAACTAGTAGGAAAACTAATCTAAAAGAAATTGAAATGGGAAACATAAACATAAGGTAACTATATTTTAACATAACAAACAATTGACGCACAAGTGCCGCGGGCCAACGACAACAACAACTCCGACCGTTTTCAATATTTCATTGATACGAATTAATTTTATGTAAATTCCAAGTTATGTGAATAACTGGCAGCAGATGAAAACGCGGTCTGCAAAAATAGAACGATCGGACATGTTAATGAAATAAATGACTTTTTGGGATTTGATGCGTTTCAACAATTTGATGTTAGAAGTTACGATCTAAGGTTATCGTGAAGTAGACAAATATACTGGCGGTTTAATACGATTTAATAACTATTATCTTGCTAAAAATTTCGCAGAATGCACTGTTTAGAAGTTCATAATAAAATAATCGAATTAGATATTTAGGTAAATTATCTGTATTTATCATAATTCTAGAGAAAAACAGATTGCATTCCGGTCGAGTTCAAATTTTGTGCTTGTAAAGAATTTATTTTTACCATTTTAAAATATTATCGTCAGTCATATTTTTCAGTCACAGTTCTGGAACATCTAACCATAAGTTTTTAAATATTTTGGCAGTTATTAAAATACGAAAAATACCCAAGTTTGATTTACAATTTGATAGTTGTCAAAAGTATTTTTTGATAATTGCAATACTAAAATATGAAAAATAGTTATAATTTGACAGTTATCATAAATAGTTGTGCTATTTGGCGGTTGAGAATATGCATTCGCAAACCGAGACGTGGGTGGGCGTTTGCAAAACATGAAACATCTTCTCCCTTTTATGTGTATGAAACCGTTTTTTCCTCGCTCACTTTATTTGAAATATATAGATGAACATATTTTAAATATATACAGTGATCCCTCGCTAAACGCGGCTTCCTCAAACGCGATTTTCGTTTTAAAAAAATAAATTGCATATGAAACTAAAAATGTCTAATTTCTTGGAGAACGAAGAAACTGCGACAACTATGCCTAAATCCCTGACATTAAGCGACTTAAATAAAATTATTTCTACGGCCCAACATCTACAAGATCTTGCATTTTAAATGGATCCATCACTAGAAAGGAGTTTAAAATTTAAGAATGGATCGGAAGGTTTACTACTGCCATACAAGAAAATTCAAAAAGACTAAGAAAAATATGAAACAGCCAACTATTCATTCATATTTTAGTAAATTAATCTATTTAGTTTATATTTTGTGTGCATTTACTTATAGAATTAAAGTTTATTTATACATATTATACAAACGTTCACTTTCTTAATTTGCCCTCACCAAGCACGAATTTCTTCAACCACGGTCTTATCATGGAACCTAACCCCCGCGTTAGGCGAGGGATTACTGCACTTTAGATTTCCATAAAATACAGAATAGCTATTTATGTAACAGGTATATAAAGTACCACTTTCTTGGCCGGGTCGAATATAGCAAAGTTTTGAGCTAATTTTGACATTTATTTGACACTGACATAAGAGTCCATTTTTCAGTTTTTAAGTACTTTTGATGCAGTCGAATATAATAGTTAATATTTATATATGATATAAGTCTTAAAAGTGCGATTTTATTTATTTTGACGGGAAGATTACGAAACGAGCGTAGCGAGTTGAATAACACTTCGAACAAAATAATAAAAATAATAGATTAACATACATAATATGTATTTAACTCAAATTAAATGTTCAAACTGAAGACCCTCTGCAGCTTGACAATAACCTAATCTATTACAAAAATTACGCAACGAATTTTGCAGCCAGTTAGGTGGTATTTCTTCAATTTCATGACTGATTCTGGCTTCCATCAGGTCTTGTAAATGTTGTGGCTTCTCTTTGTAAATTTTATTTTTTAAATGACACCAGAGGAAAAAATCTAAGGGGCTCAAATCGTGCGACCTAGCAGGCCATTCAATAGATCCTTGACGTCCAATCCAACGACCTGGGAAGACGTTATTCAAAAACAGGCGAACATCAACTTCCATTAAAATAAAACTATTTTGATTAAATTAATTTGTTAACTTATTGAAAGGTAGAGGCCGCAATAATTTTTTGTAGAATTATCCTCACATTAATAAAAAGAAGTATTAAAAACTGGAGAATCTGATTTGAGATCACATTTTGCCGTTTATTGGAAACTATGATTTTATACAGAAATTTTATTATTAAAGCATATGAAAAAAATATCAAGTCATTTCAAGAAAAAAAGAGGAATAAAAATCACTTGGTTGCCATTAAAAAAAATTTAATACATTTCCATGGAAATACGTTGACATAAATAAACCACGAGTAGTCTAAGACATGGGGAATAATTAGTAAAAAAACTTTTGTTAAAGACATTTTGTTATAAATTTCTAATTCACGGAAATAAACCGCCTATTCCACACTTTTGACTAACCCCGTATATTAACATTTACAAACAATAAAGTAACTATCACTAGTGTTAAAAAAATTATCGCACTAGTGTTAAAAGCATTTTTTTCTACTCCCATGCTTTAATTTCGATATTATATTAGATATGCTAAACCTGTACTTTAATGATGTCCATTATGATACAAGTTTAGTTATATCCAATAAGCATACAGATTTTTCATGACGATACAAGTTTATATCCAATAGGAATGCGACATTTCAATATTCAATATGGCCGTGACTACATATCTGACAGATATAAAAATTAATTAAACTTGACAGTTCTCTGTATCTATTTCAATAGAGTAAAAATTAAAGAAATACGTATGATATTATGGGGTCGTAGAAAAAATAGTGTATTAGTACTTCCAACTGTCAAAACCGTAAAAATAAACTGACAGTAATATCTGAACAACTACCAGATGCATCTATTAATTAACAGAACATCGAAAGTCTTTTGTAGAAGTGTTTTATTCACGTATTTTGGGAAATTATCTGGTAAATTTTACCTAACACTTTGTAAAATGTCACGAAATATTCGCAATATCTATCAAAGTACAGATATAGGAATCAAAGAACATTCGAGGTGAACGTTTGTAAAGCCACGGTTAAAAAGAATGGCAAATCATTTTGACATTTAACGAAATTTTTGTATAAATTTACACATCGCGAACCATTCTCAAGTTTTGAAGACTATTATAATGCAAATGTCAATATATGCTATCTGTCAATGTCACAGCGATGGTTGACAATTCATATAACAGATCAATAAGAACACTTTTATTGACCGCGGCCTTACCAAGCTACATTCATTGAATCATCATATGAATCGTCACGCAGAGCGCGCGATTTCCTGTTTAAATGAAACACACTCTGAACAACAATAATTGATACATCTGAAGTTACAGTATTGATATGGGAAATATTGTAGTTCAATCATTGTTGCCTGCAGTGTATAAATTTTCCGATTTTCCAAGATAACCATGCAATTACCTAAAAAATCATCGATAACGTTGAATATAGGATATGTTGTCGGACAAAAAATATTACAATATAAATATATGGCATAAAAGTAAAATTATAGGTATAATAAATTTACTTATTATGTAAAACAATAAACACTTCAAACGCACAGTTTTTGAACAATAATTTTTCAATTGTCACCAGTTGGTTATTAATATTGTCACCTATTGTCAGAAATACGATTCAATGGCTAAAAATATAAACTTAACTGAACATAACTTTACCGAAGAGGAAGCCTTTATTGTAGAATTTATAAAAAGTCCTTAATGCAAGACATAAAAAATATTGTGGTAAGACCATTAGAAAGTACAAGATATATTAAGCCTATTAGTGTCCATTATATACTAAATGGAAAGTCAAGAATTTCCCATATAGTGACAAGTTCCCATTGTGTTGCAGTTATTATTTATAACATTTCCAAAAACGAATTAGTGTTTGTCAAACAGTTTCGGGCATCTAGGTACTTTAGCAATATCGCAAAAAATGATAGATGTGGACAAATTGATCCCAAAAAATATTCACCAGATCTTGGAGTTGCATTAGAGTTATGCGCAGGAATAGTAGACAAAGAAGCGTCTTTAGAACAAATAGCTGCTGAAGAAATTTTAGAAGAATGTGGTTACAAAGTTAATGTATCGCATTTAGAAAAGATACATTCATTTCCTGCGAGCGAATATACTACAATCATATCTCATATCTATTACTGTGAAGTGACGGAGGCTATGAAAATTAACGAAGGTGGAGGAATCGGTGATGAACTTATTGAAGTAATTAATATACCTGTAACACAAGTTCAAGAAATGCTATTTAAAGAGAATTCTTTAATTCATCCTAATCTAATGTATTGTATTTATTGGTTTTTAAAAAATAAATGTGAATTACCAGAATAAAATCTTTATTTCAATCTATGTAATCATTTGTTTATACATATATACAATACAATAAAGCGGTTCCGAAAAAGTACTGTGTATTTGTATACATTCTTTTTCTCTTAACACGAAACAAAAATCGCTCAACACGAAAAGATATCGTTTCTCGGAATGAACAAAATATGAAAACAGCCACATCGGCGAGAATTATAAGGAGTTTGAAATCAAAGTGAATGAGACATGTTTATCTAAAAAGGCCAATACAAAAAATATATCTGATTTTTTCAAAAAAGTTATAAACGTTTTATTTGTCTTTTTTTTTAATTGTAAATTATGTATTAAATTTCAGTAACTTCTTGTTATATTTTTGTTTTATTGATTTTTGTTAAAGGCATGCGAAATTTTGTTGAGTATATTACATAGTATACCTATACACACTTTTTGTAATATCCTTTAACACGAAAAAATATTTCGGTCCCGCCAGTTTCGTGTTAAACGCATTTCATTGTATATTAAATAACATTTTGAATATATATTTTATATTATATTTTTGTCTGGTTAAAAAATTGTTTTTATCAATGGTTTTATAGTAATTATAGGTACCTATCTATTATATTCCATTGTCAATATCTTTTCGCCAGCTTTCAATACAATCAGTACATGTATGATATACAGTTTCAGAAAGTTTGCCCTAGTACAAATTAGACTCGTTTTGTTTAAAAGCATACGTTCCCTTAATCATCCGAAATTCCCGCTTTACTCACATTTTAAAATACATGTGACCGTGTCTCAGACTCTCTGATTAATTCTATATTTTAGACTCACGACCTCCAAAAAATGACAAACAAATTTATATATATGTATGTACTGTAAAGTTCTTAAATTAAAAATGTTTCTAATTGTACTATACTGCTTTGTTGTTCCTCCTTATTACTATAATTCCTACTTTTATTGTTCCAATATTTTCAGTTTTATACTTATTAAAACTATATATTAGTTGAAGCCGTGTTAAAAATATGAAACTTTACTTAGGTATGCTCGCCGATTGATTATAAAATGTCATTAATTGTATGTAAGTACATTTTAGTTTTAGAATTTTAGTAACAGGCAGCTTGCAGTTTTGTTTTAGACAATTTTGGCAGAGCAGTTATTCGGTTACTCGACAACGTTTAAAATTGTGAAATAAAATGCAGCATTTCAATTATATGTATCTCTAGATAAGTAAATTATAACAATACAGAGTTGGATTAAGTTTAGCTGATGCCCTAAGAACAGTCCAGTAATACTACCTCTGATCCTACGTACAGACGGTTGAGATAAGATTAAATAAATAATAATAATAAAATAAATAATATTAAAATTAAATTTAGATTATCTAAATTAGAGGTAACAGATGTATTCACAAATACATTTTCTAAATTTTACGCTTACAACTTATATCTTATAAGAGAGGGATAAAATTCTAACAGACCGTTAGCCCAAATTACAAGACATAATTGGCAAAATAAATTTTATGGGGAACTACGATATAAACAATATTTGAAATGGACGCCAATAACAAAATGTTGGATAATGTAATTTTGCCCTGCTTTCAGCCAATAAGAAACAAAAAAACTGTCCTTTGGATCTGTTCAGAATTTTGTCTCTCTTTTAGAATAACAGAAAACTCCAATTCTTTATACTATAATTGTTATAAAAACCTATAAATTCACGCTTATGACTCCACGAAAATCTAACTGAGTTAATGAATAAATATGTAGATTCCATAAACGAAAATAGTTTGATTCTTTTATTTAATGCCTTAGCCCAGGGATTAAATAAAAGAATCAAATTATTTTCGTTTTTGGAATCTACATCTTTATTCCTTATCTCAGTTAGATTTTCGTGGTCATAAGCGTGAATTTATAGTTACGTGGACTCCGATACTCCCTTTTACTTATAATTGTTATAGGTATAATAATATAATAATAAAAAATTAAACTATTATATTATATACTGTACAAATCATATGCACCTATGGTCGGTGCTTGGCTTAGTCACGTACAAAATTAGCTCGATAACTTCAAAACCATAACTAGAATAGTGCTCTCTTCGACATTTTGTAGAAAATTTGAACACTTCGTTGTTAAAATTTTTTTATATTTTATAAAATAACATTCCAATAACAGCATGCAAATATAAATTTTGATAAACAATATTTTTCGTTTTCGGAACGTTATACAACGCAACCTTTTTATTTTTTTTGCAATATTTAATTGTGCGGGGATCATTTTGAGGTTGTAGCTCTACTAGACTGGCCCACTTAGGGCTAAATTATTATATAAATTATCTACCCGCTTATTTTTAATTCTCTGTATTTTCTCTGAAACGGTTTTTGATTTTTATAAATTATAGGTATATTATTGAAAATTAAGTTTAAGTTAGATGCTAGATATTATTGTATATGTAATCCCACTATGTATAGTAAAGCAAAAATCAACATTTCTTACATATCAGGGACGAAAGAGTTACTTGTTGGAATACAATATAAATATGTTTTTATATATATTATTTCCTTTTTTGTGAAAGTAGGTATATACTAGATTAATTATATTCTATCTCAATTGTATTAGTTTTACATACTTAGAAAAATATTTTTTTTATGTTTCGCAAATCGAAACAGGTTCACCCACTGCAATTACTTCTTATATCCTGATATCCTTGTTGAAATATCACCTGCGCGTTCGTGCCGCTCCATCTGAGTCATGACAGTACAAGCCGGGCCATTTCTTTAATGCTCTTATTTACAAAAAAAAATTGATAAATCCTATATGATAGTATGAGACCTCTTATCTCACTAGGAAAGTATATTTTTCGCGTTCTGTATACATATTTATAAAATCATACTTTAAAGTTGAAACTAGGGAATTGCAATCAGAGAACCATAACATAAGTGTAACAAATAGAAGCTGTAGGTATGCATACAGGCAATAACAAGTTGTACGATGATGAATTTACAAGGTGACCGCAGGTTTTAAAAACTAATACCAACACTATTTTTGATAAAAACTTTTTTTTAAATAATACTTGGAAACATAATTTATGAGAAGTTTCTATATACTGTGGTATCATTTCTATTGTCATATTTTTGTATACACTCAATATATAAATTTTTTGAAGATATGTATAACATACATATATTATTCTTGGCACGTCATCCATGAAAAATGGCGAGAAATGCTTAACTCGATTGAAATGTTGTATATAATAATCTCGTAAAAGGAACAATCAATTTATGAACCAATAAAAAATAAGCAGCAAAAACAGCAATATTCTTTATTGTACAAACATAAACACGTCCCATTTAGAATTATTTTAATGTTGGTATGTATTGCATGTAGATATATTGTAAAGATATTTTGTATAAACAATAATTTAATTATAAATATGATTTTTAAAATCTTAATAATGAACTTCCATTGATAGTTATTTGTAAAGAACAATCAAAATTTAGTATTCAATGTAGTAATACAGTTGATAAAAAGAGTTGGTCACAAAGATTAAATTTTGACTTATTCAGCCTTCAATTCATAAATTTTGGCAGTACAGTCATCAGATGTAGAAACTACAAAAGTTTTATCGTTTGAAACACACATACTTAAGATGTCATCTTTATGTCCCGTTAAAGTCTCAATCAATGTTCCTGATCTAACATCACACACATAGATATCTCCATCAGTTGTACTGACTAATAATTTACTATTCCCGCCCCATTTTATGCTGGTTACTGGACACTTTAAATCTGCTTCATGTCTTAGTGCTTGTTTCCCAATATCCCATAGACATAATTGACCTGATAGTGAGCCAGTTATTAAGATATCCAAATTATTACCAAATATAAGTGATTCAATATCAGCCTTCTCCTTATTTAAAAATTGACCAATAATTTTTCCATCAGAAACTTTTATTATGTGCGATTTTGGTGCGATTGCTATTAAAGTACCTTCAGTATTTATTTCCAAGCAAGTAACATCTTCTAAATCTCCTAATTGCCATATTATTGAAGCAGTTTTCATATCCCATAGTTTCACTTGCCCATCTGTGTATCCAACAGCTAACCTTTTGCCATCAGGTAAAATTTGTCCACAGCTTGTTGGAGCACCATGCGAAGCCAAAACTTTACAATTTCCTTCCGGAATTTGCCACATAAATATATCTCCAGATTCCATCCCAGCAATTAGAACATTTGCTAAATGATGCCAAGTTAACCATTCTAAATCATCGCCACCATAACACCACACTAACTTTCTCTCTTTAACGTTCCACACCTGTATTAAACCACTCATATCTCCAGTAACTACATACTGGCTATCATGGTTGAATCCGACTTCTGTCACTGAATCATTGTGTCCGGTACATTCCAAATACACTTCACCATTAGAAGTTTTCCAAACATACGCAATATCATCTTGACCTCCAGTAATCACTAAGGAGCCATCAGTACTTAAATCACATGTAAATACAGACATAGTATGCTTTTTAAATGTTAATTTAGATAAATCGACGACATCTGTGTCTATATCGTCCTCAGTTGTGGCCAAGTGTTTATCAGTACCTATCTCTTGATCCATGTCATCTTCATCGTCGATTTCCTCGTCGTCATCTAAATATACCACTTCCACCTTGTCCTCAATATCATCAGGTAAATTAAAACTATCCATTTTATTAAGTTTTACAGATCTAAATTAATTAACTATTTCCACCAAACAAACTAAATAAAAAAAAAATCTAACCTACAATCTACAACAAACATGTGTAAAAATTTGACATTTCAAGTATTAACGTTATCCAATAAGAAAAGCTACAATGCGCGTCATCTAACGTCATAATATTTAATTGTGGTTGAATCCTGGAAGCATTTTTTTAGGAGAATATGTTTAAAAACCAATATAATTTTTTTGTTTTTGTGGTTCAGATATATTTTTTTAATACATTGATTTACTTTTTCAATAGCTAACATTTAGGAATTGGATCGTTGTGGATATCACAGGATAGTCATTCTGTTCCAGGAACTATATTTTGAACCTTGTGAGGAGCAGGAGAACGGTGCCAACCATTGCCAACTTAACATAAATTTGTGCTATTTTGCTATTTTATCTATCTATTTGAAAACGTGTTCATCAAACATTTGTATTTAATAATTTATAATTAAACTAAATAACATGGCTGATGAAAATAGTGAAAACTTGTCCAAAAAGTAAGTTACATTTAAAACATTCTTTAATATCTATTAGAAAATAATAGAAAGTATACTTATATCAATTAACCTGTAAAATGATGCAAGTAACTAATTCAATGAAATTTATATTTAAACAAAATTTTTCACAAATAGCGAGAAGGTAAGATCACTGATACTATAACATTTTCACTAATTACTTTTATTTCTTTTTACAGTGAATTAAAGAGAAGATTAAAAGCAGAACAGAAATTAAAGGAAAAGGCTGAAAAAGCTGCTAAACAACCTGTTCAAGTTAAACTAAAGAAAGAAGTCGAAGAGGATATTAGTCCAAATGAATATTTTAAATTACGTACCCAAGCTGTTAGTGCATTAAAGGATTTAGGAGGCGATGAACATCCATACCCGCATAAGTTTCATGTCAGCATGTCGCTTGAAGATTTTATAACAAAATACACACATTTACAAAATGAAGAAGTACTTGAAAATGAGGTAGTCACAGTAGCTGGAAGAATTCATTCTATGCGAGAATCTGGTGCAAAATTAATATTTTATGATTTAAGAGGGGAAGGTTTAAAAGTACAAGTTATGGCAACAGCTAAGAATTATATAAATGAAGAGAGGTTTAAAAATGATACAGATAAATTACGCAGAGGAGATATAATAGGTATTGAAGGTGTACCTACAAGAACAAAGAAGGGAGAGCTATCAATAAGACCAATAACAATAAAACTCTTATCACCATGCTTACACATGTTGCCTCATTTACATTTTGGATTAAAAGATAAAGAAACAAGATTTAGGCAGAGGTATTTAGATTTGATATTGAATAATCGAGTGAGAAATATTTTCCTTACCCGCGCAAAAATTATTTCATATATAAGAAGGTTTTTTGATGAGCTTGGCTTTTTGGAAATTGAAACACCAATGATGAATATGATTCCGGGTAATTATGTGTATATTTTTAATATAGATAGGCAAAATCAGATCTTGTATTAAATATGCATAAACATTAAACTTGGATCTCGTTGAACTTCAACCCCTTTTGTATGTAGTGTTAACATTTTTATTTATATTGAGCATGATCTACTTTTTATCTTCCACAAATTTCTACGTTCAACTTTTACACTGCATTAATGTATAATTTGGGTAATTATTTTATTAAATCTGTTTGTTGCAGGCGGAGCTACGGCTAAACCATTTGTCACTCACCACAATGAGCTTAACATGCAACTTTATATGCGCATCGCTCCTGAACTTTATCACAAAATGTTAGTAGTGGGTGGAATTGATCGTGTTTATGAAATCGGACGACAATTTCGTAATGAAGGTATAGATCTTACTCATAATCCGGAATTCACCACATGCGAATTTTACATGGCGTATGCTGATTATAATGACGTAATGACCATCACCGAAAATTTGGTGTCTGGAATGGTTAAGAGTATTCATGGTACTTATAAAATTAAGTATCATCCAGATGGTCCAGAAGGCGATGAACTTGAAATAGATTTTACGCCACCCTTCAAGCGAGTAAAGATGTTACCAACTTTAGAGAAAATTTTAAAGGAAAAGTTTCCGCCTCCAAGAGAATTCACAACTGTGGAAACCAATAAGTTTTTAAGTGATTTGTGTATAAAGCACGGAGTAGAATGTCCCCCGCCAAGGACAACAGCTCGCTTACTAGATAAATTAGTTGGTGAATTTATCGAAGAAACTTGCATAAACCCATGTTTTATAACGGAACATCCACAAATTATGAGCCCTTTGGCTAAATGGCATCGATCTGTACCGGGATTAACGGAAAGATTTGAGTTATTTGTGATGAAGAAAGAAGTGTGTAATGCCTACACTGAGTTAAACGATCCATTAGTACAACGAGAACGATTTGAACAACAGGCAAAGGATAAAGCAGCTGGTGATGATGAAGCCCAACTTGTTGATGAAACTTTCTGTACAGCTTTGGAATACGGGCTGCCGCCAACGGGTGGTTGGGGACTTGGCGTAGATCGACTTACGATGTTTTTAACTGATAATAACAACATCAAGGTATACAATACTAGTACTTAGCAGAGCAATAATAAATAAGATATTGCTCTTTAGTGGAGGTTAAGCGCAGTTTTAACCATATGTTTGTTGTCTCTGAATTTCAAAAGTACATTCTGTATGTTTTTAGATTCGTATATTCTTATCGGAATTGATAACACTTGATTTTGTCAAGTGGTGCAAAGTTATTTGTGGGAATCATTTTATGTTTTCTTTTAATTTAGTACTATAAGCTTTTCTTATTTGTCATTTTTCAACTTCTACCGCAGTTTGCAATATTTTTAATGACTGGTCTTCTAAGTTTCTTTGATATATGATCACCGCTGCTTATTTTCCGGTAAAAGTAATTGTTAATACTATAGGTGCTACAGCGCGTACTGCAAAAGCCGTTATGTCTCTTTTTTTATATCGTTCATATTTTTAGTAAAGAACAATATAAAGATCTCACCTCAATATATATCTCCAGTGTAATTTTTATTTTCATTGTTGGTTTATGTTGCTATTGGTATAAAATATAAATGTTCTTAATACAATCAAATTAAACCTATCTATTTTGATACATATTCTATCTGTTTCTGTTAGAATTCTATAACTAATAATTAAGAATGCTAGATTGTTGGGATATTTTTCATATTTACTGATGATACATTAAGTAATTAAGCAGTATATATGTATGTTCAAATATTTTATTGACGTAGAAATATATTCACAAACAAAAAATATTGAATGTATTCCATAGATAACATTTTATATAGAAACAGAACAATTCATGCCGGACATTTAATTAAGCACAAGGGATAGTGTATTTAAAAACTATATCATATACCCTAAAAACAGTCACTGTTACACCTAATTGTTAATATTTTGTGGGAAACCCTTTATTTTGCAAAACTTCGGCACATCTCCGACCCATAGATTCAACGAGATGGGCATAATGTTCTTGGGGAATACTCTGCCATGCTAGCATTGCTTGCTCAAACAGACTATCTAAATTTCTTATGTCTTTGTCGCACAATCCTTTTATCGTTCCATAAGTTTGCATTCTGATGTAGCCAATTTTTACTGTACGCACGGTATGCTTTGGATCATTGTCGTGTTGGAATTTCCAAACTACCGGCAAATTCTCCTCAGCATAAGGCAGCATCACGGTTTCTAAAATGTTCATATGCATGTGCTGGTCCATGCAACCCCAAACCATTATGGAACCACCTCCATGCTTCGGAGTTATGTCAGTATACCTCGGTTCGAATTCTTTGCATGATGGGCGACGTACGTATTGGCTGCCATCAGATCCTAATCGATTAATTTTAGTTTCGTCGGACCAGAGTACGTTTCCATTGGTTAATCGTCCAATCTCTATGAATTGTTGCAAACTGTATTCGTGCATATCGATTACGCTTGTTAACCAAAGGTTTCTTGCGCATCCCTCTTCCGAACAATTGCGCTTCACATAAACTATGTCTAATAGTACTTACTGACACCCCAGAACCAGCTTCTCCAAATATCTATTGCTTTATTGCGTTATATCACAGTAGACGATTTTTTTTGCTAAGCGTAAAATTCTTGCGTCAGTCTTAGCAGTTTTTTTTGGTTTTTGTTTTCTTTTTATATTTTGTGTATTATATAGCTTATAGTGGTTGACAGCATCAAATACCATTGTTTTTGAACACTGCAAATGCTCTGCTATTTTTTATATGACTATATGTATTTTCTGTCGTATAACTTAAGAATACATTTTCTCATGGTAGGATCGCAACATTTGCTTTTTCCCATGTTTATTCCAAATTAAAATCATTGGAAATATTATACATACTTATATATTATATAAATAATAAGTTCTCGATATGCACAATAATACGGCAGAGCGACGACTGTTTAATATCCACATCGTTCTTAATTATCTGTCCATGCTGATTCAGCGAACTGTAACCGTTTGTTTTATTCCGAGACATCGAGGATTGACAAACACCTGCTCTGCACATGTGTTTTAAAGAGAATTCATAGATTTGTAAGTTTCGCGAATGAAAATCATATATCATATATGTATGTACACATTAAAGCTAAATCAATACTAGATAATTCGATGCCATTCTTAATTATATGGCTACCACTGTAGTATATTACTATGATTTTGCATTACAACATACTATAAAAGTTATTTGCCAATTTATCGTGAAAATCGTTTAATTTATTGTTTTCACTTACAGGAAGTATTACTTTTCCCTGCAATGAAACCTGATGATCCAAACAAGAACAAAGAAGATGAATTAGAAACTGGGGCGAAGACTTCATAGATAGGCATTTGTCAGAATTTGTCAACATTTATATTGTCAAAAACATGCTTTTATTTATTATAAAGTTTCCAAGTATTAAAGATTGCCTCATTTATTTTAAGCGGGGTTCTAATTTCCGCGAATTTCGCTAAAATTATTTAACGTTTTTCTGAGCATTTAAATATTTTCTAAAATTGTGTATTCTGTGGGTGTAATCTTTGGCGAAATCTGAATAAAAAGGAATAGACAAATTGAGAGGGAACGACGCAGCAGAACTACAAATCTCCAAAATACTTGTAAAGGAAATTGTGGATGTGTTCGTTTGATGTATAGAACCTGTTAGGTACATGCATTGAATATACCAGCAAGTTCAGCTCTATTTTAGATATAGAAGTGACGTAACTAATGCAAGTTATTGTAATGCTACCACGCACACTACGTATTTCCTTCTTAATCTGCGATGGTGTCACTATGACCTCTTTAGGTGTCATTATGGCCTATGGTTCCTATGGTATCCATAACAACAGGTAAATTTGCATAGGTTTTTTTTTCCTGTAGTTCGGGAACGTTTTGCGCAATTCCCTCAATATCTGAAGGAAACTATCAGAATCACCAATATTAATATTCCTTTTCACTAAAATTGAATGTATGGGCACAAAAATGGACGGTAATAATCAAGTTGTTAAAGCGAAAATAGCAACAACCAACAAGCGTAGTTACCATGACAGGACTAGTATATACATTTGATCATTACGAATTTTAATTTATAACAGTACTTTAAGTACGTTACAATGTAAATAAAATCTAGTTTTGAATCGTCGCGTTGTAAATAAATTTTAATGAAGTACGTTTGATATGAACTTTGTTAATGAAACTTGTATTTTATATATAACATTATACGCGTTTCATTATAGTGTTCATATTGAATTATCATTAGTAATTATAAAGAGAATATTAAGATCTATGTTTGGGATAATTTCTATTTCTTTATATCAATACATATTATACAATAGTAGTTTTATTTATGTGTGTGTCTATAATTAGATTGCTTGTATTTTACTATTTAAAGTTATAGCATAATTGATCAATGTAGATATAAGTACATTGGTACTATTTTAAATCCGAATTCTAATTAAAATTATACATATATGAATTTATAGATAATGAATTGTAATAACGCTGTTAATTGATACCGTACAGGTTTATTGGTAAAGATAAACTTGGAAACTACTATCCGACATCAAGACATCTATTTTCATTTTACTATATTTGTAATTGGATATATTAACATTAACAAGCACATTTTTGGCGGTTTTCAAAGGTCTTGATTGTTGTGGTCATCGTAAACTTTTATTATTTTTTATTATTAAATTATAAAATTAAATAGTGACTGTAAGGATCGTCCAATTTGCAAACAAACAATAAGATCTATCCAATCAATGGAAAATCAAATTCATGTGAAAGTGTCAGTTCAGATTATTCATAGTTGTAAAAGGAATAAATTCGAATGTCGTATGAAATAATGAGGTAAATACGAAAGAATAACTGTTTTTTTTTGCTACAAATATTCCCATATTAATAAAAAAGCACAAAAATATCATATCAGAAATTTTAAATGTCGCGCTACGAATAGATGGTTTCAGTGTAGGCAACCTAAACATCAAACTTACATTTTATAGATACGAAGTTGAATGAGGATTTAGTGTTTAATTTTCGTCTGGCTCGTATAAAAATTTAGTTGTATTATGTTATGAACAAAATTTTCATTTTTAACAAAATAGAAGGCATGTTTTCGTAATTTAACAGTTTGAATTTGTCTAAATTTCTCTTGACATTTCTCATTTTACGTCACTGTTAGCACCTCATCTCCGGTTGTAAAAAATTAAAAAACCGTGAAAAGAGAACGATCTTTTAAGGTAATGAAATTCGTTTTGATCAATTTCAAAAAGTATAATATATACAATGATACTGATAACTACAATCGAGTGTTTACAAAAACAAGAAAAAAAAAACTCTGCTGTGACCGCTCACGGAAATGCATAGGAAGACATCGTAAATCTCGTAAATTGTAAACGCGAATTGTGAAATTGAAGTTTACCACGTCTATTTTCATTTTTCGAGAATAAAATGCGTCCGTTTTTGGCTATTAATGATGTTAAAATACTGAAATCTATTTTGGATAATATTAAATTAAGTAAAAGAGAAAATGGTACTTGGATTGAGAATATTTTTTCATATTTTCCATTTAAAGCGATGATGGATAATTCTCCAGAAACTGCCAGGTGAGTGGAACTACTTGTAAATTGATGAGATTGTAAATATAGAAATATCTTTTCATTTTTAGTTTATTATTGAACATTTTAGAACATTTTGTAGGCAGCAAACAATTTTTGCAAAATACAAATAGCGCGCTTAGTTATACAGTCGAATTTACCCTCGCAAATATATCATATTGTGCAAAACATCATGATGACAGAATGCTGTTTAGATTGATTTGCTTTTTATGTCGATTATTTTCCAGGTAAATTAATTTATTATCTTCTGGTTTCGTTAAAATATGCATCTTGAAAAATAAAAGAAAAGAAATTCCGTTTGCCAATGCGCATTGAATCTGTCGATGCGAAGTTACCGAGTTATGTGACTAAATTCTCATCTTATATTTAAGGTACTACAACATGGTTATCAGATTGGTAAATCACCGGTAAATAACGATAAGTGAAGTACCGCATTGAATGTCTACACCGCCAATGGTACAATACCTGCGGTGTAAGTATTCAATGCACAACTTTATTAATCGGTATCTAGAGGTGACTTACCAATGTGCTAGTTGAACACAACCATTATCCATGTACAATGCTTGTTCTTTTATTATGCTTCTATTAGATAAAATTTACTAGAGTTTTAAATACAGTACGTTTAAAGAATATTCCATTATGTATTTGCAGTTTAAAATATGTGATATTTGTCAAAAATCTTCAGATTGATGTGGGGCGTATTTGTGAACTTATTGTGCCTCTAATGGAAAATGCATATCTAAGACGTGGTCTGGCATTAATGCTCACTCAAATTCTGTCGATGCAAACTATAATATCTGTGGAATCGAACACAATTATAGACTTTTGCATATCAAAATTTTTTATCTATATAGAACCGGATCGGCTAGAATTATGCAAACTTGCGGCTGCTAGTTTAAGGTCTGTACTAAATTAATATTAAATTATTATCCAACTTATGGGTAATGTTACTAAAAATGTACATAAAATTAAGTTTGAAGAAAAAATGTGGCTTGAATACAAATACCAAAGTTTATTAATAAATATATATTGTACTGTTTAACGAAGTTTTCTTGACTTAAATATTTAATTAATTAACGCACTAAATTAATCATGTATGTATGTACAGTGTGACGACAAATTAAATTTGGCACGACCTCTTTTAGTAATGATATTAATGAATTGTAAATTGCGAGATGCGTTTCTGATTAGAAACCTTTAAGTCTCTAAGGTTAAATGACTAAAGTTATGTGTGAATTGCAGAATATGTATTTGGTTTTCTTAACATCTTCGGCAAATTATGCATCGTAATTAATGCAGAACTACAAATAGTATTAAAAAATTATTACAATTTATAGAGAATATTTATAATTATGGTAACTCAAAACAGCGAAATTTCTATAGGTTCACTAACACAAAATTAATAAATAAAATAAATATTAAAAAATTATAATTTTTTTTAAACTTAGTAGTTATGAGTGTTAGATCCTCTATTCAAAATAGCTTCAAACAACTGCGGGTCTTCATACTATCTATCAATTTGGTCAATGTTTAAATAAGAATATCATTCTAACACTTCATTATCGTTGATTTTTGTTCTTTGACACTATTGTATTGTTTATTATTGGCATGTACCTCTCTTGTCAATATTCCCAAATCATTTTCGATGGAGTTCGGATCGGGCGAGCGAGCAGGACATTGTAAAAAGTTGATTTTCTTTTGATGAAGCCACTCATTTGTTTATCTGGAATTATGGATAGTTGCATTGTCTTGCTGAAATATCTAGTATTGTGTCGGTAATTGTTCACCAAAGTCTATTAGAGCCATTTCCATTATAAGAAGTAGAATTTATACGCGTAGAAATATACTAATTTATATTTTATTATTATAGGTAAAAGTCGCCCAAATCATTATACTACCGCCACTAAAATTTCGGTTTATCGCAACTTCAGTGTTCTTACGCAAACCGCAAATCTTACGCAATCAGGCCAAATTAAATTTCTCGTCAGAAAATATGACTTCTTCCACTCATGATCCCATCGCATTGTGCAAATTTCAGTCTTGCCTGTTTATGTATCTCTGGTTTTGAAAGCTTTTTTGTCATCGAAAACGTTTACTGTCGCATGAATTTTTGTTATACATTTTATTTACTGTGCGGTTACATTACAGATGAGCGCTGCTTTCGAGTTAGTTTTTGATTACTCCTTTTAGCTCGATTTTTGTCGTAGAAATTATCCATCTTTACAAAATTGTTGATAAGGGTGATGGGATCGTCCGACTTTCTGAGATATGGCTCAGTTTGAAAATCCTACCTCTGTATAATAATTTTTTTCTCTCCTCGGATAGCAATCTACCTATTGGAATTTTTATTAACAAATATATATACTTCGACAACATATATATTTAACAATAAATAAACATTAACAAGATATTTAGAGGCTTTTTACACTGGAAGGTAATGCATGATTTCGTAGGATGTCGTAGAGGCACAACAAAATGAAATGGAGCTATAGAAATTTCGCCGATTGCAATTTAATAATAAGTCATAAATAAAGTAGAATATATTTGATGGTGCCTTTCAATGTTGCTTTTACCGATTTTAACGAAATTATATACAAACTAATGTTGTTTATTTTAGAATGAATGCAATCTTAGATACTCCAATTTAAAGATTCCGATTTTGTGTACGGTAATTAGTTATTGGTAGTCATTCGTCATTATTCATTCATGCAATTAGGATTGGACACCTGTAGCGCAGGCAGTTGAGCTGGGGGCTCTTTGTACCATCACTATCAAAACTCTCACTTCCACTTGAGCAATTTAGTGTCCTCTATAAAGTCCAATATCTTGCCCACTGGAATCTTGAGTACCCTCGAAAGGCTCTAGTAGATCCTTTCCGAAATGTTTCTACTTGAGTACCTTCAATTCCTCGCATGTGCAGATTACATGTAAACTTGTTTCCTCCTGTGTTCGCTCACCCGACCCGTGTTATGTAGATGCTTTCTCATGAGATCAAATCTCCATTCTAGTTGAATCGCTGGCGATGCCACATACGGGCTCTGGTCCTATGAAGTGTTTTTTGGAACTCTCCTTGGCTAGTTCATCGGCTATTATATTGCCCTTAATATCGTCATGTCCGAGAAGCCAAATCAAAGACACCTTTATTGTTGTCTTGTGCCGGTATATTGAGATACTGTTTGCAATCTTTAACCAGTTTTGACCTGCTAAGAGCATTCATAACTGCCTTAATAGTGGCCTGACTATCAGTCATTATGTTTATTTTTCCCTCGTGCAGCCTCCCTTTGCAATCTGTTCTTTGCAGGCTGCGATTGCGAATACATTTGCCTGGAAGATCATTAAGCGTTGCCTATATTCACCATAATAATAGTTGATACTCACCGTTACAAAACGTTTTTCTTTCAGAGAATTTAACCAGCTACCAAAGGCAACTGTTGTGTCGCTTGAACGCAGCTATTGTGATATCGCGTAGACCGTTTAATTTGCGGGTTTGCTCCGTTTCTCTGCGGTTCTCGCTATTGCCATGTCTAGTAATTACCATTTCGGTGTGATCCGATTTTTTTAAGGAACTGGGGATTTAAAAATAAACGAATTACATTTTCATTGTATTTTTAAACAGGCCTATCGAATCATCTAATCGTGCCACAAGTATTAGTGGTGCTGTACATCATTATCGAGATATTTTATTTTATAATATGATATAAATAATTCCTGTCACATATTAGTTTTTGAAACAATTCTTGAAGGCATGGACTTTGGCAGATTTATATCGTATAGGGTGTCTCTAAAAGGTATTTAGAAATTCCGCAGATCTTTGAAGACATGATAATGTAACCAAACTTCAACCCAATCAAAAGGTTTATATAGTATCTAAAAGATAGCTCGATAAAGTTATAAGTTATGTTCAGTTTTTCTTAAATGATTTCTTTAATGATCGTAATATTTGCACAAAATTTTATATTGGCAGCTACTTTCAAATGAGGAATTTGTATCTGCTTTCACTTTTGCTCTATATTTCAGAAAGCACAGTCTGTGATACTGCGATTCCAGTTAAAACCACTTAATTTTCTATGCTTCAGTATATATGTATACACATTTGTTCACCTCAGAGCGGGCCATGGGAAGTTACACTAGACGCATAGAATGCAGTGCGATGTGGCAACGCGTAGGCATGCGCCACGCAAGATCGCTCGTCGATCACGACATCACCGACCATACTCTTGCTCGATTTAAATTCAACTGAATTGTGTATGCATGAGTGTCGACGCCAGATGCAAGCTACAACGCGAAGGGGGGAATACGCTGTTGCAATTCACACTGCTATGGCCCGCTCTGAGGTGAATTAATGTGTATATTTTTTTATGTGTGGTGGGTGCTTAGATAGTGTATAATTGTGTTGAAATGACAGCATTAAACCGCCTTTTATAATGCCGCGCTGTTAATCACTTTGCTTTCAACAGCGACAGTCGATCGGATTTCAATTCTCGGAGAAAAATCTCACCGTCCTTCCGGAGAATTCATCGTTTAGATAATAAGTTTCAAAACCAAGATTGCCATCCTTTTGAAGGGTCACCGTTACTTAACATTGTACCAACCGCCGTACTCTTAGCGTATTTAATGCTCCTTCCCTATCCGCAGACCAGTTGCACGAAAAAACGACAAATCATTGTCACAGCATAAATCAAGATGCTCCGTAGTCATACAGGATGTTCCAGTAGATGCCGTACGTTTCTTCATTTTTAGATATTCCAACTGAATATTGGAAGTACAAACTTACTAAATGGATTCCAACAAATTGGGTTTTCTCGAACTTGCTCAGATAGCGCTGTTGAATGCCTCCAATCTCTTAATCAATAAGTAATATGTTTAAAGACCCATAGCGTTTTTATTTTGTCCTGATTACATAATGTTACAATGTAGGTGCTACACTGGCACAGTTTAACAAGCGGGACAGTAATTTGTAATATTAATCTAAACTACTTGCAGTAATTGTTACTCTGCTATGTGTTACATTTGATCAATATATAGCATCAAAAATTTGATCAAAAAAAATTGCAAGGCCGTTTACATTTAATATTAAAAACAGTATACATTTTTTAGTAACAATACTCATATAGGTCGTTCGTACAAAAGATAAGAAACAAATGACAAAACGTTAACGTTGCTTACGTCTTTCAGAGCTTCTCCACAATTAATGCTGCGAGGTACTAATCGCATATACGAATGGCTATATGAAGTTTGCCCTAAACTACTTGATAAAGTAAGTTTTATGATTGCTAGTATTAAAAGAACCTTTTTGCTTTTTGTTTTAATTTTAGGCATCAAATGAAATTATAATAAATATCTTAGAGTGTATAGTTATAGCTTTTGAAACGAGAAAAGAAAATGATTTCAAATTAACAAAAATATATGAAGCGAAAATCACAACTTTCTATCGGTTATTACGAAATAAAAGTTTAATTTGTAGTATAATGAAAATATTTTGCTATATAATTAGCGATTTTGTAGATATGGGAATTTTACCAATCTTAGAAGATGAATTTATGCAAATTTTGGAGCTTATAAAAAAATCGAAAACTAAATGCCCTCATTATTATGATCTAATGCTTGTTGTAGATTATCTGCAATGTTTACAATCGCCGTAAGTATATAAAATAGCGGAAACATGATCTATGACTGACTGTACCCTGTACTAAATTATATTCAATTTTTGTTGGACAGTATTGAATAATAATCATTTTTAGATACGAAATAAGCGAAAAAGAAGCAACAACCTCTATTATAAGAAGATGTGTAAATAGTACGAAGTATCCGGCTATCGTTCTGAAGTCGTTATGTTTGTTGTTTCCAACATTTTTCTCTAATCAAAAATGGGAAGTTACATTCGTAGAAAATAACATATTGGATGCCGTGGAAAAGTATGCACATTTATCGCACGTCTTTACATATAATTTACGACAGTTACAATGGTTTCTTAAATCAAATAGGGTTAATTTGAAAGTTACTGTTTTGGAATTATATTTGGCTAACTATGACAACGATAATGTGATTTTGGATGCTTTGAAGAATACTAATACAACAGACATGTTAGTGCATTGTCTGTTGACTAACACGAAGAAGAAAATTCCGGAAAGGTATCTATTTCATTTACAAAAGTCAAATGTTAAATTTAACTAAATTGTTTTCGTTTTAGAGCAGCTCACTTATTATCGCATTTACAATGCCCTAAAATGTCAATCTTGATTAAGAAGCAACTACCATTATCATTTCGTTCTGAAACTTCTTTGATGCATTTGTTAACGGCCGAACCTGCTTTACCAATATCGCCATCTGAAGGAATTTTGTTTTGTAGTATGATGTCAAATATGCTGCCTCTGTTAACTATAAAAGATGCCTTTATGGGTGCTTGCCATTATACATACAAGTTGCTGATTAAATTTAAAAGCAATAAAGAAGCTGTTAAAACATTTATCTTAAATGAGCATACCATTAGTGAAATTTGCAAAGCAGCTACTAGTGATGATGACGAAATTGCTTTTTCTTCAATTACATTAATGATTATCTTTATTAAACTGCAGGTGCGTAATTTTCTTTAATTTGGGAATATCAAAAGTAGTATATAAGAAATAGCCTCTACATTTGCATTATACAATTTTATTTCAGAATATAGGTCCCTATATTGAAAATACTAAGAATAAAACTAAATCGGAATATTATAGTGTGGTCCTCAAATATTTCCCTCGTTGTGTTAACTGTTGAAATTATTATTGAAAAAGTTCGTCATCGATTTTTGCTTGCATTTTTTAAATTGCCCTATACGTCTTCTTGGAATAGCCTAACCTTGAATTGTTGTCAAAAATTTCAGTATTCTATGGCGGATTTTTATTCAATTTATTTTTTAAATAACAGAAAATTCACAGAAAATAGCCGAAGGAGCTAAAATCCGGACTCCTACTTGGCCACCGAACATATCTCTGATTACCAATCTATTTCTTCGGAAACAAAGCATGCACTAAGTCAATCGTGGACGTAACCCATGCTGTTGCCACCATATGCCTCGCAACACAGCTACTGGTTCATCTGCTAATGCATCCGACGCATGAAATGGTTAGGCATGTGAAAAGAAAAGTAGACGCAATTTGTTTAAATGCTACCAATGGCCATGGCATCTGATTGGATGTCCGCATCAATTAAGCGTTTAGTACCGGTCGATGGCCGCAGTGGTCAGGCGGCTGACTATCGTTGTGGGAGGACGATAGGTGCCGGGGTTCAATTCTCTGGAGGGACGGTGACATTTTTTCAGAGAGTTTAATCCCGGATCGACTTGCCATTCGCTGTTGGGAGCAAAGTGATTAACAGCGCGGCATCATAAAAGGCGATATGGTGCTGTCACAAAGCCATTGAACACAACTTACACACACAAACTACACCGCCAGAGTTGCAGTGATAGCCAGACAAGCGATACAGCTTACGGAGTCACTGCAACTAAGCACCCACCACACATTAAAAAAAAAAAGTCTTCGACGAATCAAGATTCGTGTGTTCTCCACACCCAACATGAATCGTGGTTCTCCTCCATTTGACATGCCACTGCAGCGTAGCGTTCGTTCCGTATATGATGTTGCTATTCCAATGTATTGCAAAACATGACGCGCTCGCAGTCCATTATATCCACAAAAAAAACCCCGCTGTAGAATTATTGGCATAGTAAATATTCGTTTTCTACTCGCAGGCTATACCTGCTATATACCTGCTGAATATTGCTTAACGATCGCCTCAGACACTGGACATACATACTAGTTAAATGCATCCCAACAACTTGGGTTCTCTCACACTCGCTCCATGTACACACCAGGTGAAAGTACATTAATATTTGCCAACCCTAACAATGTGCTGTCCCCACTACTTCAATAATAGCAATCCACCTTTCAAGGCGTCTATATCCCCACTACAGCAGCATACAATCTCACTAATTCAAGTCGTATGTTGGTATAGTTATTGTATACCAAAAATACAGCAGTGCAAATTATCCGATTTCAAATATGTGGTGAATATTTATTTCGCTAGGGTGAACAGACTTTATAGTTACAGTAGAGAAACAGATTTTTTGCCACACTAATAGCATCTACCATTAACAAGTTAACACTTGGAGGGAACAGAAGGGAGAGGGATACTTAAGACTGTCACTGTACATTAATAATTTAATAAAAATAATTAAGGGCATTTAATAAAAAAAGTATGTAAGGATATGAAATATTAAAGCTAATTAACCTAGACTGAGATTTGTAAAGTATACTAACGTACACTGTGCGTTCTGCTTAAAATATCTAAATTGTATTAGATATCACTATGCAAGATACGTTTTTGAATCCAACAAAGAGACGTGATGTGTTCTGCAATAGCTAATATTTACTTATTAATTAATAAAAATCCATTGCTGAATCCATCATATGTTTTTCTTGAATTTAGAAACATGTCCACTCAACTCATAAAATTAACAGTGAAAAGTAACCATCGCATTTTTGTTAGGTATTTGCTTACAATGATAAAATATTTTAGAGACGCCACTCCATAAAAGTCTATCACACCACATTTGTAGACTTCTGTGAGATTATAAGAGGCTCACCTGCTAGGATATTGAAATCTATATCACTCCTGCAATTGTCTTTAACATATCCAATGTCTAAGCCAATATTGTACCTACGAAAAGAAGACATAATAGCCATCTACCAACATTTGCAAAAAATACAGTGTATTGAAGTGTATTCGGAAGTCTTTACCGTAATGACTAAACTCCTGAAGATGTATTCTTTCTTAGCATATTTGTTTACAACAGTACTTTACATAGAGGTACATTGCACGAAGGTTTTTAAAACCAAAGACCAAGTTCGGAGCTTCCTTTTATTTGTATTAGATTGGTTAGAGAACATCAGTACCACATCTATGCCTCTATATAATACCTCGATGAGTATTTATTTATTTATTCAGAAACAACCAGATAGTGATTTGGTAAGAATTTTAATACATAATATCATTTAATCATATTATTTATATGACACTTATTTTATTTCAGCTTCGGCGACTATCATATTTTTTCAATAAATGTGCCGGAGGTCAGGATAACTTCTAGTTCAAATCATTTAAGTTTTTTTGAAGTTATAATGGTGTTTATTTTCAAGTTTATTTTTATATATTTACTAAGAAGACCTAATAAATATTTTATTCAAGATCTACATTATTGGTTTAATATTTTTTTATGGTTCATTCAGTTTGCAAAGTCCAAGCAATACTATTTAAAAATACTCCAAATAAACGAGGATGGATATGAAATTTAAACGGTGCCGTTAAATATTTTTAATTATTTATTAAGTGATCAAGTAGTGGTAGAGTATTCTTATAATATATTACGAATTTAAGAAATTTAAGGAAAATATACAGCGTTATTCACGAAACTGGTTCATTAGAACTTTTCGATGTTCCCGAAATCCTACAATTGTGAAAACTTGTAGTTAAGGATAGTGTCATCTGGCCTCATTGACGAAATTATTTACTTTTTACTTTTGATTTTAAATGCATTAAAAAGGCGTATTTTTAGGACTTTCAGCAGGAAAGCGTTAATAACTCGAAAACCGTAAAGCAGGAGAAAATATGTCCAATAATGAATGATAGAGAATTACTAAGTGTATTCAAAAATGCAATAATATATAGGCTGTTCCATTTAAAAAAGTGACTTTCATCCATGTGAACTGAATTGAAAAGAACATCCATTTTGGATGACGATATATATGTACAGTGAGGTGCAAAGATATCCGGACACGTCTAGATAGAGAAATACCCTGCGCTCAATACTTTATTCCAAAGAACCGCAGGGCACCTTACTACCTGCTGAGGTTAACCGTAGTTTTTCGCTCTTACAATAACATTGCAATATACAAATGCGTATAATACGTATATGGATATAGCATAAATTAAAATATGGGAATTTAAACTTCTGTAGCGTCAAGTAGATGATATTATTATTCCTTATAGTAGCATTACATAAGTATGGAAATAAATATCGCGACTATTATTTGACTTATTTGATTATTTGACTGAGCTTTGACGAAAATTAGTCAATATCTAAAATATACATACTACTCCTTTAGTTAATAATAAATCACTCAGTAGTATAGTGTAGTAATATAGACATAATTCAAATCTGTTTAATAATAACTAGTGTATTTATATTTATTTATATTTTTTAACTTGTAGTTAGTGTTCTTATTTATGGTTCTATATATGATTTAGTTGTATGAGTTTTAGGTTAGTTGCAAGACAAAATAGAAAACAACTTACTAAAAGTGTTTTGACAGATTAACACCTTTGAACTTAATTACATATTGAGAATAAAAATATTTCATATATATTATAATTAGTATAAATAGTAGATAAATATAGTTTAAAATGATTAAAGCGATCTGGAGCTTTCGCCGATCGCTTACTGAAAATATAAAAACTCATATCAGCACAAAATTCGAACCAAAATTTCTCAAAAACTAGCCAGTTTCATATAATAAGGATGTTGCAGTAATTAAAATTACATCTTAAACATATGCAAACGCGTATTGGCGAATTATGTGTAAAACCAAATGTGCCCGTATAGCAATATAATTTTAGTAATACCGTACCTAGTTTTAAAAACATTTTTCATCTGAAGATGATTCACCTAATACAAGCGCAGGTAACAACAGGTAACTTATTTAATTACAAATTTCATTTACATACTTCTTAGTATTACTAAAACCGAAATACATATCCATATTATATGAAGAAAAACGTGAGAATTAAGAGATTAAAGATGTAAGTATGTTATGAGTATTTGTCAAGTTTATAGGTGCTTATGATTGGATAATCCACAAACATAACTCTATTAATCTATTATATCTTATTCTAGAATTTTAAGTGTAGTATTCTGTTGAGCATTAATTATTTATTTTATACACAAACTTTCTTATTGTTGTTTTTAATGTATTTTACTATAAAGATTAATATACACTTTTATGAAGTTTTACTTATCTTTTATTCCCTATCATTAATTATAACTTAAATTTATTCTAGTTCACATCTTCGATTACAACTTTATCGTTATCTTCTATTTGAAAGGTAAATGACAAATAATATCAAAATTGAAAGACATGCCTGTTAAAAATATTTATAACCAAATTAATCATTTATATATTGAACCATGAATGAACACTAACTTAATGTTAAAAATTGTTAATATAAATAAACTGATTTTCACTAAACAGAATTAAACAATTTACTTTCTATTATGACCTCTATTGTATTATAACTTCACAAAATATTCTATGAGTTTGCAACATAAATAATCAGGTACACTAAAGCCTAGGTAAAAAAAATTGATAATGTATTCTTTTGCGAACGCTTCATTACTGCATCTTATAACAAAAGGCATCTGATAGCTTTTCACCTGGTGAAGATGTATAATGTGAACATACATATATTACCTACTATTTTGTATCGGACGAGAACAATCTTTTTTTCGGTATGTATTTGCAAAAATGCTATTCCTCTTAATAGTATGTTGAATAATTACAATTCAATAAAGGAGTCATATATTTATTAATTTTTAGTAAAACGAACAACTCGGAAAATATCCGTGATATAGAACAACCGTCCTAAATTCTAACATTTTAATTTATATAATATATTTACATATATATGCGTTTATATAATACAATGTTATTGTACGAGTGACAAACTACGGTCCCACCCAGCAGGTACTAAGCTGCCCTGCGGCTCTTTGGAATAAAGTATTGAGCGCAGGGTATTTCTCTATCTAGACGTGTCCGGATACCTTTGCACCTCACTGTACATACATATATTCCAGACGTAATTATGGAGGCGTGGATTTGATGCTCTGTATTTCAGCTAGTAATTTGTCGAATATGAAATCTTCATCTGCAATAGTTCCACAAATACATAACGTTGCAGTGGGCCATATTTTTGGAAAAATTTTAACTCAAAAACAGTAGATTTTGGGAATAAGGTATCTAAGTTTTGATGCAGAATTGTATGCGCGATCTAAATAACTCGTAAAAGATATACGATGCTATTTAAAAATTGATGTAAACTTCCGGTAAATCGGAAGTGGTAGAAAAGCGTAAGTAATTTCGTTAATGAGACCGGATAACACTATCCTTAACTACAAGTTTTCAGAATTGTAGGATTTCGGGAACACTGAAAAGTTCTAACGAACCATCAGTTCCGCGAATAACCCTGTATGTGCCAAGGCATAAGTTAAGGAATGATTTAAGAGTTTAAAATAGACGTATGTATATACAATCAATTATGTGACTAGGGGTCAATAGAGTTTGTTTTAAAATAGGATGATAAATGTTGGGAAGTTCTAAAATGTCGGTTTTCACATTACATAATGAAAAAATAAAAAACAAGAGAATTTGTAGAAATAAGTAGTATCAAACTTACTACATTTGATACTACTCATTTTTAGAAATGTGTGTGTCAACGACAGAACCGATATTTTAGGACTTTCCAATATTTATTATCATATTTCAAACATGTATTAAATAAAAGGTGGGCCACTTAAAATGATGCACTAGAATTATGGCCAATCTAAATAAAAATTTTAAAATCCAAGCAGGTAGACCTATTGAGGTCGATGAGGAGCACATTTTAATAACAATATAAATTTTATAACATTCATGATGACGTGACGCCAAAATCAATTTGCATTTTATTAAATAGCACATGTATGTTTTCACTGTATTGTGTCGCTGTATTGTAAGAATATGGTATTACTAACACATCACAATCATTTAGTAAATATGTTATCCAACTATGTTTGCAATTACAAATAATAAAATTTGATTATTTAAATTTCGCGGTATCAAAGTTTCAAGCTTAGTTTACCAATATTTTACGTAACACAAGTTAATAGGCCTGTTCGTTTGCTAGCTTTGGTTTTGCCAGAAATAGCAAGTGTAGCGAATCAGCAATTAGATGTTTGAGCGGATGAATCTCAACACTTGCTGCTCAACACTTGAGGCGTGAGCAAATATAGCTTGCTACTTCTGACATACAGCAGCTTGCTGGATGCAAACGAACGAGTGTCTAAAACACCTGTCAGCAGCTAAATTTCAAACGAACACACGGTAATTGACAAAAGTGATATTGAGCACTTCCAGCAACGCAAACGAACAGGCCTAATGTGTATGACATTTGTCAGATTTGACTTAAATCACTATTCTGCCATTGCTTATCTTAAAGTGTAACTTGCTAAATATAAAACATGAAGTGTAAACCATGAAATCTACAAAAGCTACAAAACGAATAATCAATTTTGAACGTTTGTCAGTTGCCAAGTGGCATTTAATGACATATATCTAGAGCCCAATTCAAATTTTGCGTTTTACGTAAATATGCAGTTAAATAACAATATTTGCGTTCTTCAAAATTTGAAATATTGGCGGCAATTTCAAAAAGTTGTTGATTTCATTTCTTATTAAAATCGGTCATATTTTATGGTTATACCTACGTTAAAAAATTAGCTGTTTAAGAAATTTAAAATAAAAATACCACATTCCATTTAAATAAATGCAAATTGATTTCGGTATGACGTTATGATGAATGGTATAAAATCCACATTTTTATTAACATGTGCTTCCCTTAGAACACTATAACTTTACTTGGTCCGATTTTAAATTTTTTATTTACTTTGGCCATATTTTCAATGCATCACTTTAAGTGGCCCACCGTGTATTATGTCCCGACTAACACATCAACCCAGTCTAAATCGTTAAGGATACAAATATGAAATTTGGAGAAGATGAATGTGTGTATATTTTACGCCTTATTTAAAAAGTGATATTTCGAAATGTTAGCGCTAAGCGGATGGCAAAGTTTGTACGAAACTAACGTTTTTATGCTTAAATTTACTTGAAACTTGACGTTTCTTAAAATTCAACTCCAAAGGAGGTAAAATGGGATGAAAAAGTGTAAAAGGGGTGACAAAGTTTGTGTAGTAAGTAATATTTTTACGGTCAAATTTACTGATAAGTTTGTGTTATATACTATATACAGGATGATTGGCGAGAATGGTCTATTAAAAGTATTATACCTACAAACGGAACGGAGTTTTAAAACAAAATTTGCAGATATGGTTAAATATGAACTATCACGCGAAAATATTTTTGAATAAATATCACTTCCGGATATTTTCCGTCATGGCTCCTCGATTTTACCTTGCTTGTACTTTTCATGTAACTTCGAGTTGCTTGGAAAAATTACATTTTTTACTTTTCGCATTTCAATGTTAAATTATAATTTGGCATTTCCTATCCTACTGTACTATGAACTGGAAAGTGTGCTTAAATGACGTGACATCACGCATTTTCAATTTTGAATATTGGCAACACAAAAATTTCATAGACGTAGGTACCCACGGCGTATTATTCAACTTTTGATGTTAATATGACGTTTAATTTAAAATGTTAATATTTATTAAAAAAATGAGCTTTTGCGGTAAATTTTACTGTTCTGTTAATGTACTATAACGGGTAAATGAAACATTATTAATATAAATAAAGTATTTAATATCATCTTTTAATTACAAAATTACTTTTCCCTTCATATTGTCAAACACAATATATAGCTTTTTTGTTGTGATCTCTAATGTCTCATGTTCATCACTTCTATTATTGCATCTGCATAGATTATGTGCAGATTATTTTCTGCAAATACTAACCTTCAATGCAATAGTAAATTGATGTATTAAATCTAAGAAGCAAAAGGACTGCACTAAAAAACCTATTAGGTGATTATAATGCGCCGGAATGGCTTAGCGAGTAAGGACGAGCAAGACATTTACTTATGTGCATTGATGATGTGCGGTGTGACCGCATGAAATGCGCATATGCATGTATAATAATACATAATTTTGCAAAAAAGTTTGGGTTTTATTTCGAATATTACATTTACTTGCAACGTTTGTTAAGTTTTTGTCTAGTAAAACGGCGCAGAAAACAAACAGAAGAGGATGTAGGTAGTAAGCGGAATTATTCATTTAGCTACTGTGTTTTAGTCAACAGTGAAGAAAGGTTATTTGTAAAAGAGGTTTTACTAACATGCATTTCATAAGTAACAAACGCATTTAGCAGCTGCTGGCTGCAGATATCACTCTTCATGATAAAAGGGGACATAATATTAGCACAAATATCATGGAAACCATTGGAAAAATACGTGTGCATATCGACTGTAAAGGAGACTCTTGAGCTTCTTCTCAGTGTGCACTTTCCCGGCTCGGTAAGGATGGACCTCGGTAAAACCGAACAAGCAGTCGCCACAAGGAGGGCGACCAGAGATGATTGGAAACTATCACACGATATCTTTAAGCCTCATCTCGTACGATGGGCAGTAGAATCGTTTGAACCATACAAATCTCCGGGACCAGATGGAGTGTTTCCAAGACTGCTGCAAGAGGCAATTGGAAACATTATGGGGCCTCTATTGGAGATATTTAGGGCTAGCCATGCCTTGGGATACATCCCAAAGGCTTATATAATAAACATAATGACTGATAGTCAGGCCGCTATCAAGGCAGTTATGAATCCTCTTACCAGGTCAAAACTGGTTAAAGACTGTCAACAGCACCTCAATAAACTGGCACAAGACAACAAGGTGTCTTTGATCTGGGTGCCCGGACATGAGGATATTAGAGGCAATATAATAGCCGATGGACTATAGCCAAGGAGGGTTCTAGGAAACACTTCATAGAAGCAGAACCCGTATGTGGAATCACAAGGGATTTTACTAGAAGGGCGATTTGGTCTTGGTTAGATAAAGAAAGAGTAAGGAAATGGAGGTCGACTGAGGGTCAACTGCATACTAAAGCGCTAATAGGGGACGGGGACGCTAAGTTCTCTGAAAGGCTAATTAGACGCAATAAAAAACAAGTTAAGACCATTATTGGGTTGATAACTGGACATTGTCCCTTAAGGAAGCATGTACGCAACACGGGTCGAGTGAGTGAACCCTGGTGCAGGAGATGCGAGTTACAGGAGGAAACAAGTTTACATGTAATCTGCACATGTGAAGAATTGAAGGTACTCAGGCAGAAACATCTCGGAAAGGATCTACTGGCGCCTTCGAGGGTACTCAAGTTTCCAGTGGGCAAGTTATTGAACTTTATAAAGGACAGTAAACTTCTCAACTGGAAATGAGTGCTTCAATACGGATGGTACAAAGAGCACCCAGCTCAAGTGCCAGAACTATAGGTGTCTAACCCTAACTGAATAGAATAGAATACGTGTACATGAACACATAGCTCTTTTTCCAGTAAAAAAAGCTCTTTACGTCTCAAAGTACTCTTGCTACTTAGACTCGAGTTTAACTGTAACCCTACTTAAAGAAAAGTTTCAAAATTCCAGAATTATTTAATATTATAATAAAATATTTCGTGAAGACTTTAATCTTAAATTTGGAATATTTACTGTACATGCGAAGCACTGAATATAAAAATTATATAAGAGTAAAAACCGTAATGAGAATGCTAAAAGGGTAGCTGGCGCCGAAATGATGCATAAGAGTGCATAAGGCGTAGCAAACACTTTTACAGGATTTTGGAGGACGTACAAAAGAAATGCAAGGAAAACGATAACGTCGTTGGCTTAGTATTCGATTACATGCAAAACTTGCAAATACCTAAAATGCAGGATTTATTTTATTTACGTCAGCTTACAGTGAGCGTATTTTATATTCATAATATGAAAACCGATTGTTGTTTACGTCATTCATCCGTCTTAAGTCCATATGCCGCGCCGGCGCCGATACATGTTGCAGAGAATACGTATGAATATTTGGATATTTGCAGTCTCCAGTTAGGCATTGTAGAAGGTAGTTGTCTCATATGTTCTAGCGCTTTGGGATATTTTATTACATTTTCATTTTTTTATTATTCTTGTTGAAACAATATTCTTTTCATTTGCATTTTCTTATTATATCCTACTCTGTTAATTGTCTCATTCTTCAAGCATTTTTGCTAAACATATTCGTTTAGTTAGTGTTTTGTCGTCGTTTCTATTAGGTTTTCTGCAGAGTTTAGTGTAAGATACATACATAAGTATTTATTTAGTTTGTTAGTTTGGTATTTATATGTTATAAAAATAATGGATGTTTATAATTTAGTTCAAAGAAAACAAATTATTAAGTGGTATCATCAGGAAATACCCTTGAGGCAAATAATAGAGCGCTTTTATGAGAATTATCAATCACGACCCGCTCTAAAAACAATTCAGCGAATAATAAATAATTTTGAAAGATTGGGCTGTATTATGCCGAACAAGCACAAACGTAATAGGCAGCCATTTGTTCGCCAAGACGAAAGAAACCTTTTAATTTGTGCCAGTGTCGAACAGAACCCGGAAATATATCTTCATTGGGTACACACAGAGAAATATTATCTTGAGTTAAAACAGACTGTTTCAGTTCAAAACAATCCCGTATTTGTATATCCGCAAAACTATATTGTTATCACAAGAATATTATTTTGTAAAAAAATTGTTTTGACGCAAAACAACATTGTTTTAATGTAAGAATATAATGGATTTGTAAGACTTCCGTATGCCGACCACTGAATTGACAATTTATAGACAATTTAACGGAAAGTACAGGTTCTACTGAGTCCAAAACGGCCCCTCTTTTCTTGCGCAGATTAGTCTAAGATACCTAAAAATCGTTCCAAAAAGTGTTATTTCTAGGTTATGTTTCGCTAATGTCAAAATCCTCGCAGAAATGTCAAAACACTAGCGAAACATAACCTAGTAATAACACTTTTTAGAACGATTTTTAGGTATCTTAGACTGATCTCCGCAAGAAACGGGGGTCCGTTTTGGACTCAGTAAAACCTGTACTTTCCGTTAAATTGCTTATAAATTGCCAATTCAGTGGTCGACATTCGGAAGTTTAGCCAAAGGATTTACTTCAAGTACAACGTTTGGTTGAAATTATTCCTCCAATTCCCATGAAGCTAAAATACACTTCACATAATGCATTATTAAATATGTACTTTTATTACTGCAAATGTCCACGCCTTAACTAGAAAAAATTTATATGTATCTAATTCTTGCAAAATGGTGCACGCAGATAAAAATGCACGTACGAGGGAGCGTTTTTATATTCGCGGAATGAGCGGGTTGTAGGGGGTGATTAGGCGCATTGGGGGCGTGGCCTGTGCAGCGACTCATAATTAGTATAAATACGAAGTTTCATTGTTATTAGACAGTTAGTCTTTGAGCTATCGTCAACCAAGTAACATAATCAGGAGTGAAAAGTGAAATATGGAAAAAATCGAATATCGTGCCGTTATAAAGTTCCTTACCAGGCAAGGAAAATCAGTCGCGACCATAATGAATGAGATGTCATTGGCTTACGGCGACTCTTGTCCAGGAAAAACCATGGTGTACAAGTGGCATAGTTTATTTAAACAAGGAAGGGAATCCCTTGAAGACGACCCGAGGCCAGGCAGGAGCATTGAGGTGACCACGCCAGCACTTATCCAAAAAGTAGAAAAAATTGTACTCGAAGATGCTCGACTAAAGAAGAAACAACTCGCAGAAATGGTTGGAGTATCCGATACAACAATTTTTAAAATCCTACAAGATCATCTCGGCATGTCTAAGGTCAGCGAAAGATGGGTGCCGAGAATGCTCACGCCGCCGCAAAAACAACAGCGCGTAGAGTGTTCGCGTGCATTTTTGGACATCTGTAATGAAGACAAGGATGGTGTATTGAGTCGAATTGTTACTGGAGACGAAACTTGGGTTCATCATTATGAACCTGAGTCCAAACAAGACTCCATGCAGTGGCATAAAAAGGGCACAGCACCTCCCAAGAAATTTAAAGTGTCACAATCAGCTTGGAAACTCATGGCAACGGTATTTGGGGACTAGGAAGGAATATTGTTGATTGATTATGAAGATAAAGGTGTTTCTATAACCGGAGAATATTACGCTTCAATATTAGAGCGACTAAAAGAAGCCATTAAAGAGAAAAGACGGGGAAAATTGACGAAAGGTGTGCTGCTTTTGCACGACAACGCGCCCGTCCACAAGAGCCGCGTTGCGTTAGCTGCCCTGCATAAGGTGGGCTTCGAAATTGTGAATCACCCACCCTACAGCCCAGACCTGCCCCCGAGTGATTATTACCTATTTCCGAAAATGAAAAAAGAGCTGCGGGGTAAAAAATTTACTGGCGATGATGAAGTCAAGGAGGCAGTTTCGGCGTATTTTGCAGATAAAGAGAAATCATTTTTTATGAGGGTATAAATAAATTAATTGAAAGATGTGAAAAATGTATCCGTCTTGCAGGTGAATATATTGAAAAAGAAAAATAATTTGTTTTTTTTTATTTCCACCCCTTATCCCCCATTCCGCGAATATAAAAACGCTCCCTCGTATAAACGCTTCATATACACATATAATCTCGAACGCAGCTGCTCGAAATTTGCAATTCAGCTATTTGACAAATAGGGAAGTTATTCAGATCAAATACGTATTTTACAACAAATATAGTCTAGATTGTATTAAACGCATTTACTTATTCCAAGAAAATGTGTTTGAATATTCTATATTATTTCAGAAATATTCTAGGATTAAAAATATTTGGGTAAAACAGTATATTTTTTTAATTCAAGAACATTTTTCTCTGTGTGTATTAGTGAGCAGCTGGATATTTCTAAAAGCACAGTATGGCGTGTTTTAAAGAAAAATAAACACCATGCCTACAGATTACAGAAAACAAATGAAATATTTCCCGAAGATGAAGAATAGAGAATGGAATTTTGCGAAAATGTGTTACATATTTGCAATCAAAACGCAAATTTTATTGCAAATATATTATTCACGGATGAAAGTACTTTCCCGTTGCACGGAAGACATAATCCCGCTGTACCTCGACACTGGGCAAGAGAAAACCCGCACCTAACATACAATGCTAGAACTCAGTATCCCCAAAAATTAAACGTTTTGGGCGGGATTACTTGGAGAGCATAAAATTGGACCATTTTTTATAGATGGCAATTTAACAGGTGACAAGTATCCTAACTTGCTCCAGAATCGAATTATCCCACGCCTCCACGATTTGGCGCTCAACTTGGATAACATATGGTTTCAACAGGATGGGTGTCCCGCTCATAGTAGTAGAGTTGTACGGGAATATCTTCATAATGTATTTCCAAACTGTGTTCTAAGTACCTGGGGAACTATTCGCTGGCCACCTAGATCACCAGATCTCTCCCCTAATGACTTTTTCTTATGGGGATACATGAAAACTAAGATCTATACATTTGAAAACGATAGACCAAACAATTTGGCAGAATTGCAACAAAAAATTCTTAACACTTTTGATGACATTCCTCCAGCAATTTTACAGAATGCGCAACGGGGCTTCTACGATCGTTTAGCATATTGCTTTGAGGCGACCGGAAGACGTTTCGAGCATTTAATGCATTAGAAAAGTGGTTGCTTTTATGTTAACATATAAAATAATAATTTATGACTAATAATAAATTCCTTCTGTTGTAACATATGCATATTTTTTTTAACGTTTATTCCTGCAAATATGAGAATATTCATTTTTTATTTAGCTACTAATTACAGAATTTAAATTTCATTATTTTACTGTGAATTGTTGTGATAGTACATAGTATTACTATTCTCCACATTGCTTTAATATTTTACATTTTTCATTCGTCATAAACATCTTCTTACAATACATATTCTGTGCACAAGTTTGCTATTCTTGTTATAACTACATATTTAGTTTTTATGAGGATAAAAACAGCGGGCACATTGTGCACGTTAAAGAAAATTTTGAGTCTACCTACATTACGTATAATTCATACCACCGGCAGCTATGCACGTACATACATACTACAACGCTAAGACCTGCTCAACGAAGTAACACGTCAATTGGAGCGAGCGTTTGACGGCACTTGCGATGCAACGATCTGTATACCGAATCATGTAAGGAACTGCACTTATTCTGCGACAATTGTCCAGGGCAAAATAAAAATAACACTGTATCCAGAATGTGTCTCTTTTTGAAAAACTCCAGTAGATTTGATTCAATTGATCAATATTTTCCAATAAGAGGTCACTCATTCTTTCCCAGCGACAGAGATTTCGGTTACCTAAAACGTAAACTCAAAAAGTTTGATCGTGTACATACTTTACATCAATACATTAAACTAATAGCATCTGCAACTACCAAACGTAAGGCTACAATACATACCGGGAGCGTACGCACTACCTGTTGATACGTTTAGTGTAAGATGAAAAAGAACAGCGAAGAGACGTCCCTTAGTTAACACAGGAAAGGTATATCGATACTGTTTGCTTGAACGAATGCATTCATTGTATCTCTTTACCTAACATATTAAAATCCTATGCCTGCTCTAACACATTGAAGTCCCTATCGACAGGTCAAAGTTTTCAAGCACGACAGAATACATTTGAGGTAGCAACAGACTTGCGCCTGTGTATGTGCATACTAGATTCATCAAGCTGTTGCGAAGGAATAATAGAGCGAGAGCGTCAGACAGAGCATAACGTAGCGCTTTCCAGTTACAGTCGACCACACATTGCTAATGCATCTATCAGCAGGTCGAACGTGCGTTCACTGTATGTTGTTGAGGGCAATGATATCATAAACTTTAAAGACTGATGGGGTAATATTTACAAATCTACAGCAGTTTCTGTTGAAACTGTAAAAGGCTCTAGGGATAAACAAATTCCGTTCAATATCAGCACTTTTTATCATTTTAGCTACCATATCAAAGATGGTAAAGGAGTAGTGGTGGCCATTAATTCGTTCGTAACACACAATTTTACATTATTTTTATCTGAAAATCTAAGCGAACCTCTTGGAAAAGCCTACCCTGAAGAAAAAAATTCCCATTACTACAGATAAAATGGACCATATGAAGTCTGCTAAATTCGTGGAAGATAGTGAGAACGTAGAAGTTTTGGAATTCAATCTTCGAATGGCTTACAACAACTAATTGACTGTGTTGGTTATATTTCAAAAATATGTAATTTCAGTTGTGGTTTGTGTAATATGTTTTTGTTTTTTGTTTGTATTAAATACACATTCTTTCTTTTCCAAAATCTTGCCTACAGTGCAGAAAAGGTATATGTAATGAATTCTAATGCCGTTTTTACATGGTCTTCACAAATATTATGTGATAAAAGTTCTAAATTATGTCCAAATCTAGAAGTATTTTTGATATAACCCTTAACATGCTTTATTTTTGCCAAGTGGAAAGCCAAAAGCAGTTTTTTGTATTTTTCTCAAAACTCATCCTCTAACACATATATCCTTTCTGCAATCATCGATTCAACTATTGTGTCGAATGATTATTGATGACTTTTTGACTTTTGGCACATACATTGAGTTATTAGATTTTATTTTTGTGCCAAGTTTCGTGGAAACACGAGTCATTGCTTAGAGCAATGACTTTCAAGCTCACAGTGATTACGATTTGGTTTTTCTACCGATTATGATACCATTGATAATTTTTTCAGGCAGTTGCGGTTTGATTACTCATTATGTTTCATAATGACCAACTGTGTTTGCCCAATTATGACTTATGAATTGGAATGAAGTGGAATTTTTTGATGATTACGATTACTGATATTCACAAATGACTAAGTACGATCCTTTAGGATATTCTGTTATCGTAAATGGTTTATATTGTTGTTGTTATTGAAAGAATCCAGAGTAAAATAGTGGAGTGCGTCCAGACTACATTTGTTTTTGTTTTGGAATCTGCTTGTGTAAGTTATCGTTAGATAATACTTTTAAGATTTCTTTTTGGACTTCTGCCCTGCAACGCTAACAGTGGAATTAAAAAATCAAAATTAATACAACTTTAATTAACAATTTTTATGTATTTAGTCAGAATTGTTTGAGCTATCTACATCTCATTTGTCTTCTTTTGTTTCGCCTAAAATGTTTTAGTTCTTACGATATTGGTTTGGGCTTTAATCCACTAAAAATACGGCTAATGTCTTTTGGTTTGCAAATTTATTTTTGTGTTTAATAAATTAAACTAATTAGTACTTTCAATCGGAAATTTCCAAGAAAATTTGTTCGTGTAGAAGAGGAAAGATTGTGTGAACATTTTCATGATTAGTATCGTAACTACCATTCCATATTCAAAAAGTGAGTTACTCTGGTATTTATTGATTTTCATCGTTCCGAGCGTAAAGTTTCGGTAGTTTCACCCCTGGTAGTATTTTATATATTTTTCTTGATAATTAAATTAAAATAAAATTTCATGCTGTATTGTATTTAAAAAATGTCTCTGTACCACTGTTACGTAACGCCTTTTCAAATTACCAATTTTAATTTTGAATAAAACTTGCATGTGAAGTAAAATTTTTTATATTTTAAATTCTTAACAAACCCATCTCTGGTCTTGTCATCAAATTTAAAATTTCATCAAAAATGTTGTATGGTTTTATATACATATACATATATTTAATCTACGTCTTTTAATATTTTTGAAATGGATTTCAGAATGACAAAAGAATAAATGTAATGGTATATGGATTATGACAATTGTAGAGTAATTTCTTCCCGCTATTGATTTTATTGAAAATTGGTAAAAACTTGTAAAAGCATTTGTTCAAAATTACAGCTACTTCCATTCCTCCCAGGTCATTATACATATAAAAAAGTTGTAATCACGAAAGATGGTCCCTGCGTCATCAATTAGATTTGTATGAATCAAATCAGTACTTCGGCGTCATGTTAAATACTGTAAATATCAAATATGAATGAATAGTATGGCAGCTACGACATTTTTCATTTTTGGATTAAGTGCGTGGGGATTTATTGACAGACCGTAAAAATTTAAAACAAGTTGTTGCAATTGTACCTACCGTAATGTTCTACTATGTATTGCCATTATAGTAAAAAAAAATACTTCAAAAAATTGTTAAACGAATATGTATTTGTAAGGACGAAATCAATGACAGTTCCATCAAATGTCTAGGGAGATGCATTGTCAAATGTATGTCAAATTTTTAACTAAAGAAGCGGAAATATATAACTTAAGCGCAGACAACGAACTAATCTCGTGTTTGTCTTATTTAAGTGAATTGCACGAGCCGTACGTCTGTGCTAAGTTTCGAAATACAAACTATCATCCAGGCTGTCCTTGTCATACAAATAGATATTTGGATATGACCATTATTCCTTGAGTGTCGTTGATTGAGTTCTATGTAAATGACGCAGGGATCATCTTTCGTGATTGCAATATAATACCAAGGCTCTAAATGGAATATAGAGTATAGAGAGTGTACCTAAATGATTGCACATGACGTCATGTGTGTTTCCGGAAATTTAACGTTTTTGATTTGTGCATAAAAACCGACACCGGTCCGAAGTGAGGCAAGTGATCACGAGCGACGACGAGCAAAGACAAGTGACGACAAATGAGCTCTACACATGTTGGCGCTTGGCTCCATTCAGCCAACTAGGCGAGCGACACCGAGCGATGACAAGGCAAGGCAAATATCTACACGTTAGCGTTGGCCATTGCTCAGCAACGCTCGGCCAACATGTATAGGCGCCTTAAAGTTACTTTCGACAAAAATTATTCATTGACGTAACTGTCAATACATAATAATTATTTATTTGTCATTTTTGTATAAACAATATTATTTCGATACATACTTTCAAACAGTAGGTACCTACGTTTTGTATCAACTACAGAAGTGTAGTAAAATTGTCTGTAAGTTACGCTTTTGATATAGATACATAACTATCTGTAATGCCTAATTAAAGATAGAATTGACCATACACCATCGTAGAAGAATGTAAAGTACGGATAGAATATGTTCTCACATTCAGCGAACTTGTTTCGATCAATTTAATAAAGATTTTCTTGTTACAAATATTGATTATGAAGCGTTTGACATATAAGCATGTTCCCAAGTGTACGATGATGAATAAACTCGGAGTTATCTTCAACAGAATCATAATATTCTACTACTCACAGCTATACATTTTATATTTGAAATAAATTTCAAATATAAATAAAAATAAGTCACCTAATAGGTTGTTTAGTGCAGTCCTTTTGCTTCTTAGATTTAATACATCACGTTTACTATTTATTTAACAAATTAAAGGTCAGTATTTGCAGCAAACAGGCAATCTATGATGATGCAATTATAGAAGTGATTGAACATGAGACAATTAATTTTGTAATTAAAAGATGATATTATAGCCATTATTACAACTAGGGAAATATGAATAGTATGGGAAATGTATTCATATTTTCCGTGGTGTAATCAATAGTTTTTTTCCGATTGAAACAATATTGACGAAATGGGAAAATATTGGAGTGTAAATTTTTGTCCCTAGCAACGTTCTTAGCCGTGTTTGTAAATATCAGTTGACTGGGTTGATTTTCGCGTCCTGTCATAATTAAAATTAGTGAAATGTCAAACTAAATTGTCCAAGACTGTAACTGAACTGAATGCTGAATCTTCATCTGCAGCTGAATCTTCATCGTTTGTATCTGGTTGCAATCACTTCAAGGGAAATTTTGAAAATTACAATTTTTATTTTGGTTCTGAAAAGTAGCGTTACAAATGCAAAAACTTTTTTAGTTCATAAATGATTTTAATTGTTAATTTTGTTGCTTTAATTAAAAAATAAAACATTTTTTATTATTTGTGTTGCTTTAATTAAAAAATGAAACATTTACGGTGAAACATGACGCTTCATATTTCTTTGGGACCATATGACGTTTCATATTTCCCTTGGGATAATATGAAGTTTAATATTTCCCTTGGGAGTGCGTTATGACATGTCGTAACTAAGGCAATATTACTCAATATTGTTTCAATCAGAAAAAAAATACTATATTTATATTAATAATAATTTGCTACAAAAGCTGATTTTTTAATAAATATTACCATTTTAAATCAAATGGTACAATATTTTCTTGTCATGTTGACATTAATCAAATACACCGTGGGTACGTCTATGAAATTTTCAAAAGTTGCCAATATTCCAAACTGAAAATATTGTGTAATGTCACGTATTTACGATCATTTATGTACACTCTCTATAATAACTTCAGGCGTGACGGGTGTATTTAACCCTTTCATTCATGGTCACACAGGAAAAAAAATTGTATGATGTAAAAAATGATTAAATTGAATCGAATACTACTTGACATAGTACTCAAATATCAGGGAATCCTAACGGATCATCAAAATTCGAAAAACTGCAAGGGATTAAAAGAATAATAAATCGAAAAAATTTCCTAAAAATAAACTTTGACTGACTTTAATGCAAAAATGACATAAAATAAATACGAAATTACGAAAAGTTGAAGTTTCAAAAAACAAAAAGTCACTTGAAATCAGTACAGTCGGATCATAAAGAAATTATAACGACCTGTCCTCTGGAGTGTTGTCATCTCCTCCGTTTAGGAGATAGAACAGGCATGTTGAATTAAAACAAACTAACTTATACAGCTGCTACGTAAAATTTTATGGCGAATACAATTTTATAACTTTTCTAAAATCTTCTTCCTTGTATCTATTATCAATTATGAGCTATCACAGAACTTGCGTCTACACGCAGAGAAATATTATCTTGAGTTAAAACAGACTGTTTCAGTTCAAAACAATCCCGTATTTGTATATCCGCAAAACTATATTGTGTTATCACAAGAATATTATTTTCCAAGAAAATTGTTTTGACGCAAAACAACATTGTTTTAATGTAAGAATATAATGTATTTGTAAGACTTCCGTATGTCGACTACTGAATTGACAATTTATAGGCAATTTAACGGAAAGTACAGGTTTTACTGAGTCCAAAACGGCCCCCCTTTTCTTGCGGAGATTAGTCTAAGATACCTAAAAATCGTTCTAAAAAGTGTTATTTCTAGGTTATGTTTCGCTAATGTGAAAATCCTCGCAGAAATGTCAAAACACTAGCGAAACATAACCTAGGAATAACACTTTTTAGAACGATTTTTAGGTATCTTAGACTGATCTTCGCAAGAAACGGGGGTCTGTTTTGGACTCAGTAAAAGCTGTACTTTCCGTTAAATTGCTTATAAATTGCCAATTCAGTGGTCGACATTCGGAAGTTTAGCCAATGGATTTACTTCAAGTACAACGTTTGGGCGAAATTATTCCTCCAATTCCCATGAAGCTAAAATATACGTCACATAATGCATTATTAAATATGTACTTTTATTACTGCAAATGTCCACGCCTTAACTATAAAAAAAACTTATACGTATCTAATTCTTGCAAAATCGTGCACGCAGATAAAAATGCACGTATAAACGCTTCATATACACATATAATCTCGCATGCAGCTGCTCGAAATTTGCAATTCAGCTATTACACAAATAGGGAAGTTATTCAGATCAAATACGTATTTTACAACAAATATAGTCTAAATTGTACTAAACGCATTTACTTATTCCAAGAAAATGTGTTTGAATCAAAACAGAAATATTCTAGCATTAAAAATATTTGGGTAAAACAGTATATTTTCTTAATTCAAGAACATTTTTCTCTGTGTGTAGTAAAGTACTATGTATATTTGAAAAAATTGTGATAGTTTTCGGTTTTAGATGTTTCATATTTTTATTTGTAGTATTTTGTATTGCAATATTTGAAATCATCAGATCTGTTTAAGTGGAACTGCTTTTCGTTATCAAATATGGCCTTTTTCTATTGTAGATCCCGCATATCTTAAGATTTTGCACAAATTATAAGATTATACATACAGCTGGTGCTTAAAATTTCTTCAGCGTATTTGCTAATTTTTATTAGTTTATTAGTAGACGCTGTAGAAGTTACAATTGGAATCAGCTAACACTAATCCCTTATTATCTAGAAAAACGTTTCAGATATTCTCTTCAAAGTTGTGGTATGCTTTTTCCAAGTGACTGACATTATTTTAATATCTTGAAAATAGGAAGCGCATTTACTGCCTAGTATGGAAAAAAACAACTTTTGATGTTAAATCATAATAATTGTAAATAAAGGTATTGGGAAACTTTATAATACTATAAATTTGTAATAAGATGAAGTAATTATCCAAGATTTACTTTAAAACGCATTTTGTTGTTTATTGCTTAGGAATGTATTGTAGATTTCTAACGTTGAAAGTGAAATAGCATTTTAATTAATTAATACATGATATTGTTTATCAAATGATTTGAATTTCTTGTCTCTCCGAAGGCCATAACAGGTTTGTAAGATCGTTGAATCGTATGACGATGTTATTTCATCTCTATTTGTTGAATGTGGAAGAAGTAATCTATATCTCGTCGTTTTAGTGGCAATGTTAGAAACATCACCTACCATAGAAAACCTGGGCATCTACACTAACGAGAAGAAAGCTAAAGAGTGGAAAGTGCAATCTTCGAAAACCGCCAAAAATTGCAAGAATTATATCAGAGGCATCGTTGATAATTTGAATTTGGAACCAAATCCTGAGAAAAATGTTATTGCGTTGTCACTAGGTCAGTAATAAGTTAGATCTTGTTTTCTTTAGTGTAATGTATTCGTAGAAATGTAACCAAACTGTTGGCAACAAAACAATAATAATAACATAACCTTGCCTTAGAAAGAATATATAGGTGTATAAAATAAACTTTCCATAAATTTAAGTTGGTTTTACGTTTGAGAGATGAACAGTTATTTGTTACTTAATTCATATTTTAGTTTTCATTTGCACTTTTAAATATTTTTTTATATTTTGTTCTTGGGGTAAACATGCACATTTACATCTTGACCTTATAAATATTAAATAAACAATAATTTGTAGTATGAGAGAGGGTTATTATATTAAAAATTAAAATATAATTTTTTATTTGAGCTTGAAAATTATAAAATATCCATTGTTAATATTATTCAATTGAAAGATGTGAACATTGGAACTTTATATATACATACAAACAAATATTTAAGTTTACAGAATTAAATATGAAATTACTATTATGATTATTGAACTACCTTTTTCAAATTGACGTTAAAACTATAATTGCATATTAATCGTTTGCACTAAGTGTGATCCGAAAAAATATATTTCGATGCATGGTATACAACGTGAAAAACATTTATACCTAATACTTTTATTCTTATTTGCGTTTCTTTATTTTACTATATACTCATCTTATATCATTTCTTAAACATACGGAATACGGTGGAGAAACAAACACGTACATTATGTATGTATCAAGACATAAGTTAAGGAATGATTTAAAAGTTTAAAAGACACGTGTGACGCAGGGTCAGTTTATTTTAAAATAGGATAATAAATATTGGAAAGTTCTAAAATGTCGGTTTTCACATTACATAATGAAAAAAATCAAAAAACAAGAGAATTTCTAGAAATTAGTAGTATTAAACTTACTACGTCTGGTACTACACTTGCTGCATGTGATTAATATGCGGTTATAGTTTAAGCGTTGACATAACTGAAAAAAATTTAGTTCATTAATCAAATAATAATTTCCTTTTCAGTTATGTACAAGTAAATAGTTGGTAAGTTACAATAACTAAGTAGTGTTTACTAATTTAGGTCAAATCTTTCGAATGAATAATGTTAATAACGGACTTTATTTTCTAATTCTACTGTTTTCTGAGGAAGGAAATAAATTTCCTAATAAGTTTCCGAAAACTCAAGTAAGAAATTATGTTTTAATTTCTTAATATTATAACCCAGACCTATACCACAAATTATTGTTCATTTTATAAAACTTTGGTCTACGAAGAATAAGAATTAACTTCTATCTATCTACACATATAAATGATATATGGCGAATATCTTGATCTAATTGGATTTCAATTAGGTTGTGTTATAGTTTAAGAGAAAATGTAAAGTGTGAATTCCATCTACCCATTATTTTCTGTTACAAGATTTTATCATATTTTTCATCCGTTTAATGTTTAAAATTACGTGTTATAAAACAAATCATTATTGGTAAATTCTATATGCAGAAATTCTGGTTATTAAGTTATGAATATTTAGTGTCTCACACTTTAAAAATTTTCTTACCATTTAGCAATAGAGCAGAGCAGTATTTTATAGCCATTGAAAATATTTGCATATCTATTGCGGAAATTTTATGAGTCTCGATATATTTGTACAATAAAGAGAATAAATTAAAAACTTTTAAAAACAGTTTTCTGTCATAGACTTTATCAACAGTAATGTAAGTGCGATTTCAAAATTTATTTGTCAATATGCCGTTATTTATAAAAATTGACAGCCTTACAACTGATTCCCGACAGATTATAAGAAGCTTCTAATAAACACGGTTCTATTACCAAATATTGTTGTTGTAAGATGAGTTTGAGAAGCCTGTTAGCATTCAAATTTATGTACCGGGTGGCTAATTAACAATGGTGCTTGGTCATATCTCAGGAACGGTTTATAGTACAGCTTTGGAAAAAAATATTACTCACTAAAGTGGCCCCGAGAAACATTTGGAAATTATTTAGGTAAGTGTAGGATGACCGCTAGATGGTACACAAAACATTTAAATTCTTATTTTATACAAAATTTACCAATTAAGGTCTATCACAAACATCAAAATCGGCATCTTCTGTATTTTTTCAAATATGGGTAGGGATGGAAGGGAAACTTTGTTGTGAAGGAACGCTCCGGTTTTGTTGAACCCAATTTTACAAGCTTAGTCTCGTTGGAAACAACATTACTCCTCAAATCTAACGCTTATAAATTCAAACTAATCTAATAAGTAATGTGCATGCTACGGGGCGCTGTTTAAATTTTTTCAAAAGTTTTGTTTTTATCGAAAATATTAAATGGAAACAGTGGAAAAAATGTAGGCCAAATTACCCACAAATCAGCGAGAACCAGGTATCGCTATCTTCTACCTATCTGAAGATATCTTGAGAAACGTGCGAATGGTAAGAATTTATTCTATAAATTTATATTATTCTGCTTCCCCGGAATGGAATTTAGCGAATTTGGTCTTACTAGAAAGAATTTTCCTTGACCTATATTTAGTGATTCAAATTGTGGAATACTATTTTGTCCAACACCGCTAGAGGGCGTTAAGGAAATTTAAATACGTAAATTTGGTGATTTTTGAAAAGAACAGTGCGTGGAGTGTTTGGTAGCCAAGAAAATAGACTATTATGGATTTTCCTAAGCCTACCTACTGCTAGTGATTCAAATTGTTGAATATTATTGTTTCTGTAACCGCTAGAGGGCGTTAAGGAAATGTAAATAAGAGACATGTCGCTAGCAATGCTGTTTCGAACGAGACTAAGTTTGCAAAATTCGGTTCAATAGAACCGGAGTTACAATCGTTTCTTCACAAGTTTCCTCTCCTCTCCTCTCCTTATTTGGCAAAATACACAAAAATTACTTAAAATATGCGGAATTTTCAGAAGATTTCGTTTTTGATATTTGTGATAGACCTTAAGTTGGTAAATTTTGTATAAAATAAGAATAAGAACAGTTACGCCATCTAGCGGTCATCGTACACTTTCCGAAATAATTTCCAGATGTTTCTGGAGCCCACTTTAGTTAGTGATATTTTTTTCCAAAGCTGTACTATAAACTATTTCTGAGATATGGTCGAGCGCCATTCTTAGTGGGCCACTCGGTACATACTTGGTTGCGATGCATGCTTGGTGGTCAATTTACTCAGTGTTATTTTGATAATTACATAATAATAAATCAAGACAATATATGTCGTTGCTATAGTTTAATGTCAATTTGTTAAAGCTGTCCCACTTTTTTTGTAACTGTGTGTGCAATACAATAATTACAAAATGATCCTTACTGTGTGTGTGTTAATAAGCAAAAAAATTGCTATTATGTTGACATATTGATTATATGTCGGCATTGTTACTCAAACTTCAACATTTACGTTTTGTAATACTCATTCCTCAATTTTGGTATGGTCCGTATGTAATACTTCAACTTTGTTTTTTCAAATTTTTAACATTTGCTAATTTCCTCAATTAAAACGCTTTGTGTTCTGGGAACCATAAACTTTTATCTAATTTGCACAAGTATTTAAATGAGTTTTTCTAACACAATCGGTTAGTGTCGTATGGTACCGAGCAATAATATCGCTATTAATCGAACTGCTTTTAACATCAGGCAAAGTTAGAAAACGATACAAGAACTATATCATTTTAACCAATTAAATCTTTTCGATGTTTATTGCTTGCAAAACCCACGAAATTTTTACTTTACATATAACTGTCGCCCTACTTACCGCAAATATTTTTAAAATAAATCCCTAATAAAATCAAACCTACAGCAATTGCGGGTAGTATGCATTCCAGCTACACAACAATAGACGTGAAGAAATTCCATTCTTAAATAATCATACCTGTCATAAAATAGATGAAATCAGAACCTAAGTAATAATAATAATAATATCAATTTATTAGAGAACCTGCATGATATGACATTACATACATAAACAAGTGTGTACAATACATGTATATGTATAGATGGAGAAAAGAAGGTAATCTCATAACAACTACACACACATACATGTCGCTTGGCGTAAGTATTGTGGCCTCGATTCCACTGAAGGGTTTTTAATTTGCTATTTGTACGTTAAAAAGAAAGAAAATTTTTGTCAGGCTGGTGCATTGTAATCTTGAATGGGTATTGTAGTATTCTTAGTAACGAACTATTTATTTTACAATTCGATATACACGTTTACCCCTTTTATATATCGGTACAATTTAACCATCAGTCAGTTTCAAAAAATATGATTGATAATTTGTAAATTTATTGGAAATTATTCTAATTAGAATTCATATTAAATTCAACATTTTTCCAATCCGACTATCGACAAATGGGCTTGAAATATTCAATTCGATATTGACAATATTGAAAACTGCACTATATAGAGGTATTATCTGTTGAGGTTCGCACGCTGCTAGAGTGAGTTTTTCAAACATTTCATTACATATTTCAGCAATATATTGTGATATAGCAGTTATTTTGCATTAAATTACTAGCATCTAGTGAATCTCAGGTGCATAGTTTTGATTCTAAATATGCATATAGGAGAATGTGACATAAGGATCAAGTAAACGGGATAACTATGTCGCAGAGAAATTAAACAGTTCGGAAACATCTTTTTTAACATTTTGTTGTATGGAAATTGTATAGCCGTAAGTATCTGATTGACTTAATTGTCACAGTTCAACTCCAGATACCTCCTGAACTTTTGATAAACGAAATTTTACAGAATCCAAACGTACAGTTACAGTTACATTTTAATTTATTGTGATTTATATTGATTGAAAACTATAATATATAGCACAAACTCCAACAATATCAATGTCAAAATGGAAATTTACAAGAATATATTTTGCACTTGTAATATTGCTGTGAATCTTGCTTTTTTGCGTTCTAACAGCATAACTTCCCTTAAAACTACCAGACGAATACCCACTAGCTGTTTATAATTGTCTTTTATAGAAATAAATATATAAGGTTATAGTAGATAAATGCAAAGTAAAAAGTAATGATAATAATATTTCTTAATTGGTAGCGTTAAATTAAAACGACATTGTTATTAACTTGATAAAAAATTTCAATAAAAACGGTCATAGTATATTAGTATTAATATATCTATATTATGACCCGTAAGTACTTATGTATGCATGTACTCATGTAAAACTTGTCCCACTATTACATAACTTCGTACCCAGAGAAGTTCTACGTTGGCAGCTAAATGTGCTTTTATATTGTCATTTTCTTAAAACTTGTAATTTTGGCCAACGATTCAGGTTGTTCTTGATCTATCCCCGATTATGATAAAACAAAAGAAAAAAAATCGAAAAGGAAATTGAAATATTTACTAATACCCCAGGCTAAGTTCCGAACACTGCTTTAGAAAATTACACTCTTACTATTTAAATCTAGAACATGGAGTACTACTAAAAGTTTAAATTTTAGAAAAATCATGGGTTAGATCATAAAATCATTGTTTTCTCTTCTATTTCAGTTACTTTTCTTTCTATTCTTCAATAAGTTGGAACAATATTTGTTCCATATTATTGGAATAACTTCTATAATTTCAAATGTTGAAAAATGACGAGGTAGGTAGCATCATATATACTGACACGTAAAATGCGTGTGTTATAGTAAAAGATGTGCGCGAAATGACAGTGAAAATCGGTTCTTCTTCAATAACTCTTAAAATCCTTGTAATTTAATATATTTTTTTAATCATTGATACTAGTTAGGCTTTTAGCTTTAGCACAAGAATAGGGCATTTTGTTATATTCTGCGTGATAAAGAGGTAACATTAATTTTTTAGATAGTCAAATTATAGACCAAAAAAGATAACTTGTATACAAAATTATTGAATAAAAACTATGCTTACTTTTTGCTAGAAAACAGTTTTTAGTTTGGGCTAGTATTTATCGCTGTGCCTTTAAAGAGTAGAAGAAAAATGAACATTTTAATCTCAACTAGTATCTATCCATGATATTTAAAAATTATTAAACTATGTTAAGTATTTTAAAAGTTATTAATGAAAAACCGATTTCCAGTGTAGTCTTTTAGGTCGCCATATCTCCGTAAAAAGGTAAGTAAAAATAAAAACTGTCCACAGATTTTGGGACATCTTATAAAAATGTGAATTGAAGTGATTAGTAAACATTTAACGTATGTTATTTAATTAAGATACTAACATCTGTTAAAATTACGGGATCGGTTTGCAATCTTTAATTTACACTGTGGTTATAGGGTTTTCGTCCATCTTATAGCGTTTTCTACTGGTTGCACTTTTATGAACTCAGTGTTAATATTGCATTTCACTGGCAACAGGTTCTTTACAGAAACTAGACCAAATTAGACACTAGAAAAGTTTCTATTTTTCAGTCCATCGCTTTAGTTTCGTTAATTTTAAGTTGTTGTTTATATTAATATACACAACTAACTTCATATTGCTTTCAGTTCATGTTATTTTGCTTTTGCGTCAAAATGTGAAGTCATATTATGTGACAATTTATAATAGTCATGTATTATTTCAAAATTACGATCTAAATTTAACTAAATAAATACTCCTAGTATTTTACAGCTATTGTAAATATAATTCATGTTACGTTTATGAAAATTGTTGTAAATGTCATCAAAACCTGCTTTTAGCATAAATAGTTGCTAGAGGCTACGTAACAAGCACGTGGCTTTAAGAAGCAAAAAAGTTCAGATTAGGATTTATTTTACGATGTAAAGATACTACTAGATTTTGAACAGATGTGTAGTAAGGATCTGGAATAAAATTATGTTAAGACGCATTTGTTTAAACATTCCTGTTGATGAATCCTGGTACATATACTAGAAAATTCAAATGTTGCTCATAGTGTATTCAAATATTTGCAATTATAAAATACCTATATCTAATAATAATTATAAATATTAGTTGGCTAAAATGTGTATTACCGCAAGCTGCCGCAAGCTATTTAAAGCAAACTTATTGCATGCCACGCCTGCATTGTTGTTCTTATAAATTTTTGGATAAAAGTTACATATTAAGTAAAGTATGCTTACTTCTAAATATGTTTGTTCGATTTTCGCAATTGCGTCATTAATTTGCTTGCGTACGAACTAAATCGGTATTGTATAGACAACAAAGCTATTAAAAAGTTATATAATATTCAATAAAACATGTCATTTTGACATATAAGTGTTAATCCTAAATGATTAAAAATACAATAAAAACCAATATTTTGCCTTTATTGTATGTGTTAAAATGTAGTTACTTAATTATAATATATTTATATAATATGTTAATATGACGTATTCAACAAATATGACTATATTCAGTCCAGAAAATTTTGTAAATAACTTTTTTTCCATCTTCAAGTTTACTTTAAAAGGTTTACAAGTTTACATATTTATATTATTCCAGTAGGTATATCCTATTGAGGCCCAGATCTAATCAACATAATATACAGGTATATCTAGTTTTTTTTTAATTTTACACGCGCTTAACTCTTTCGTATAATATTTTGCATTTACATTAATTCATTCAAGAATGTGCGCTATAATTCCGCGAATGATATTTTTTATACATTTTGCTTGCGCGTGTACTATATAGAAATTGGATTTTGTTTATTTATAAGTTGCAGGTGAATTTTTCTTTAGATTTGCTTGTTAGATTTTGCTTATTTTATGTAACTTCGTATAAGTATTAGCTAAGAGTTTATCACGATTTTACAACCTGATTTACACTGATGGAGAGAAAGAAACCTGTTTGAATATTTGCATTTTAAAAGAAATCACGCCAATATCTATTGGACGTTATCAAGTATAAAAAGAACGCAATTTGTATCACCTGACGTGATGTTTTGATATAATAAGCGAACTAAAAGAAAGTTGTTATGATTCACCAAGTCCACACGTAAGGAAACGTACAAATGTAAGGAAATATGCATATATATACATATGTATAATACAACAATGTTGTAATGACAAATAACAACAATTTCTTTTATACCTCGACAGTAGTAAGCAATTGTTATTAAATAAAATGTACTGTATAAAACCCGTCGAAACATGATTGACTCGTTCGTGAAAGTTTAAATTGAAAATTTGAGGTCGACAAAAGAGTGTAGTTATGGACACCTAACTAATTTATCGAGTAACTAAAGCAATTCCAGCAATAAGTAGAAAACATACATAGTAGCTATTTGTATGAACAAATAAGCTGCAATCTGTGGGTTATGAGAATATTTTACTGCCAATTATATCACCACAATTTCGGAACTTTGGACCAACTGATGATCTAGGATTAATGAGAAATAATGTTTTGTATCTAATATGTATAATTGAATAGAAAATTGTTCAATTCATATAACAACCATTCTAGATAAGTATTATTTGTACAAAAGTAATATATATAATACACAAAATATTATGAGTATTAAGTAAGCTTTGGAATCAACATGAAACAGAAAATATAACAGTTTCAAAATACGACGTTAGAACAGAGAGTAATATATAAACCTTCTAATTTTTTTTACAAAAAGAAAGCCTTGTGGAAAAACAAAATTTATGTTCTTTGTTCTGTCTATATTATTTTTCTTTTGCTATGAATATTTGACATTTCATATCTTTTTGTTTCTTAAAAAAGATTTTCTTGAGTCAGTTTAATAGTATTCTTACATTAGGATTTCATCAGATTTTGTAGAGAAATTGCGTTCGTAGTTTATTTACCTTTTACAGACAACAGCTATTTTTTAGCGTTCTTAAATGCAAAATATTTTCTGAGAGGGGCAATGTATCTTTTCAATAGTAGGTAAATATTATTGCGATGTATATTACACCATTTACGCCAGTGCCATATAGTAGCATTATCGTTAAAGGAGCCTATTCACTATGACAGATTGTGATTGGCGAATAATTGCGCAAGCTATTATGTAAAATCAGAATTTCCTGATATTTTTTGCACAACGATCTGTATCGCCGATAGCAGTATTGCACAGATTTTGTCAATCGAGTCTCATCATTATTACTGTATGTGTGCCAGACTGACTTTTTAGCATGCGTATTACTTTATACTGACTGTAATAATACATAATTAACTTGGCGTCATTTGAAGCATATCGCGAATTATCAGCACAGTAAAAAATGACATTTGGTATAAAAATTTAAAAGTATTCTACCGGACACAAATGCGAAAGTTGTAAAAAACAAAATAAATGTTTTATGGATTTACTACAGAAAACAGCTAAAGAAAATTAAACACTGGTTGGTCTAGCACCAGAATTGGTGAAATCTATATGCGTACCTACTACTTTTCTTCGTATCACTATGCCATTTGGCGAGGCAGAGTGAAAAAACTGAATGATTGCAAAATTTATGTGCCAACGTGAATACCATTTGGATTTTTGCAACAAGATATTGCACAAGAATTGTTGCACAACATGATTGATTGTGAATAGACTTCTTCAGCGAGCTTAGCTTACAATTCGTAAGCTAAGCTCGCTGATTTATTTAAAAAAAAAAACGAATAATTCATTCGATTATTTTTATAAATCATGCATTTGACACAATCTCGGAAAAATCAAACAAATTTTAAATGTCGTGAACAGCTGGTCATTCATTAAAAAGGCTGGAACCTCTTGTCCAAAGTTCCAATTTCCGGTATGATGGTATTATAAAGCAACGGTAGATATTTCTAAAATTTTATGTAAGTGCTTAACAACAATATTCATGAACATACATACATATTCATGATCATATTTTTTCGAATATTTACTTTAAAGTTTCTTTATGTGTGTAAATGCGTAAATGTAAAACGACCACAGAAATAGGAAAATTTGGACTTTACAAATTCAAAAAGTGATAGGTACTTACTCTGTCCCAAAATATTTGATAGTTTTCTCCTTTTTCATGTCCCATATTACTAGATATGTTTCTGTAAAACTAATTTGTTGACAAAAAAGAGTAGGTAGTTTATTTTTCAAAAATTATAGTTCTACTACATAAGTACATCAATAAAAGTAGTAGGAATATTTATGAAAATGTACATTTTTATTTACAATATATATTTAAAATAGAAAGAGCATTTGCTAATACTGCTGCTTTTACTTCTAAAGATACAGGTAATGTGCCATTGTTGATTTGATGATCTTTAGCCATATGTGGTTGCTTATAATTATTTCCTCTAATGATTTTGATGGTTTCAATTATACAATCTTGAAAAGATAAAAAATGTATTTAATGCATATTCATTAAAAGATTGGGTAATAAAATTGATAATGTCATCAATAGTAGACAAATTAGTTGAATAATAGGCACTTTGGATAGCTCGAAAATATCCCAAATCCAAGATATTCATATACATATGTATGAGTACATACAGAACAAGCGAATATCAAATTCACCCACGTGTTTGACAAACTCTGAGTCGTTTGGTAAAATATGAGGTCCTAGCGTTGTCTTGTTGAATAAAAATCGTTTTACTTTGTTCTATACGATTTCCAGGCCACTTAGACTTATTAATTGGAAGAAGTTTTCAGTCACCAGTTTACGGTACTCATTTTTATCAACAACAACCGGTGTGGAAACGAAAGTATCTCTACTACGATTTCTGCTATTCCTTTTTGCAAGTTGCACTTTTATGAAAGGCCAAATTCTAATGTTTTCATCAAACCATTTATTGTTATGTGAATCAAATCGAGGTCTAGCAACAGCTGCAAGAAACATCACTTTTGTTATGAATCTTTTTAATTTCACTACACGCGCACATTGCGAATTCTGCCATTTTATGCATAATTTTTTTTTGACTCCAGCGCGTTTTCTTGAAGTCACATTCGACGGACTGAGTTCTTTGCCTTGCTTCCAGATTCTGGCTAAAGCAAGAGTATTGACACTGTATTCAGTTGCAATTGACTTGTATGCACTTCTCTTAAGAATGCTATTGTCACTTACTCTTAGCAAATCGTCTTATATTAGCCTCCTTTGTTGATCGGCAAGTTCACGTTTATGTCGTGCCATATTTATGGGTAGAAATTTCAAACAATTAAGCTTTTCCTCTTACGATGAAAGACCAAATAAATATAAGTACAAAAATGCAATGACAATACTAATGTGCAATATCATGCTATTCCTAATTGTTTACAGCGCTAAAAGATTGCGCAGTAAACAATTGGGTGCGCAAAAAGATGCGCAAAATTATCGCTACTTTATTTTCTTTTTCACACACATGAGCTGCTTTCTATTTGCCACAATTCTCATCTCACTTCAGTTTCTTCACTAAAGCATCGTTTTATTTGCAAGTGAGTATGTGATTTGTTTTGCTGAAGTGAGAATCATGTGAGAATGAAGTGAGAAGTGAGATGAGGAAAAGTGAGAATTGTGGCAAATAGAAAGCAGCTATTATACAGGGTCGGGCAAAAAGAGCGGAACACCGAATTTATGGCTAGTGCTTTTTCGTAAATTTAACCTTAATTAAAGTGTGTGTTGTATACGATGTCACCGGATAGTTTTTTAAATGAATCACCCTGTATTTATTTTTTTTATTGGTAGATATTTTTTTCCTGAATTCACTAATACCAGGTGTAGTGGGTCTCTGACTTATGGTTTCATAAGAAAAAAATAAAATGTAATGGCACCTAAATATTTATTTAATAAAAAACGAACGACAATAACTGAAAATTCTATTCATTAAAGCGTCCATTTCTCTCTTAAAGGTGACATTAACTTTTAATGCAGCATTAACTTTTATTATGACATCCGCCCTAAGTAATTATCGCAGTAGGTATACCAAAAACTTTTTATCTACAATATTTTTTTCTGAGTTCTGTCAAAGTAAAAACGTACATTCGAATTACACTATTAGGTACAAAAACTCCAGTTTGTTTGTTCTTTTATCACATTTGATTTTATAAATTATTTGACTTTAATACATTATTAGTTATGTCTCAACTAAGTGAACGTGAAAGAATTATTTTATTGATGATTGTTGGTTTTGGAGATAGAAAGAGATCTTTACAAGAAGCCGCTGATTTATTTAATGCTACATATCCTGATAGAATTTCTCCAATTTCAAAGTCAACAGTGTCTCGGAATTTACAGAAATTTAACGAAACTGGCAATGTAAAAAATATTCCCGGTAATGGACGAAAAAGGACAGCTACAAATGAAGATAATGAACTTACATAATGTAATTCTAAGTGTACACGAGCAACCTAAAAATTCAATATCAAAACTTGCAATAAATAACGATATTAGTGAGAGATCTGTAAGAAGGATACTTAAAAGAAATAGATTTCATCCTTATAAAGTGCAATTACACCAAGCATTAAATGAAGATGATCCTGATAAACGAATGCAGTTTTGCGAAGACATCATGAATTTAAATGTTATGAATAATATGTTTATGAATAACATTGTGTTTTTCGATGAAGCAACATTTTGCCTAAACGGATTTGTAAATCGACATAATTGCCGGTATTGGTCGGATAATAATCCGCACTGGATGGAAGAAGGTCACACCCAATTTCAACAAAAAGTGAACGTGTGGTGTGGAATAGTTAGAGGAAATACAATTGGACCTTTTTTTATAGAAGAAACACTAAATGGTGATAGGTATTTACAACTTTTACGCGATCAGATAGTTCCAGAATTAATTCGTTTGTTTCCCAATCCTACAGTTATCAGAAGAAATTTGGTTTCAGCAGGATCCTCCACCTCCACCTCATTATGCGGCTGGGGTTAGGGAATACCTGAACACAGTATTTCCACAGAAATGGGTGGGTCGAAGAGGCTATATTGAGTGGCCGCCGAGGTCACCGGATTTATCTCCCCTGGATTTTTCTGTGGGGTCATTTGAAGTCGATAGTTTATAAGGATTTACCTCAAACTCTTCATGAACTAAAAGATCGAATCAGAGCGGCGGTACAAAATAGTATAACGCCTGAAATGATACAAAATTCACTAAGGTCATTTGTTGACAGATTAGGCTACTGTCAGGCAGCCGAAGGTTTTCAGTTTGAACACCTATTGTAAATAAATGTACGTAGAATTTTCAGTTATTGTCGTTCGTTTTTTATTAAATAAATATTTAGGTGCCATTACATTTTATTTTTTTCTTGTGAAACCATAAGTCAGAGACCCACTAAACCTGGTATTAGTGAATTCAGGAAAAAAATAGCTACCCAAAAAAAAATAAATACAGGATGATTCATTTAAAAAACTATCCGGTCACATGATATCTCCAAAAATGTGACAAAAACAGAAAATCTGCAAACAAAATACAAAAACTTTAATTAAGGTTAAATTTACGAAAAAGCTATAAATTAAGCCATAAATTCGGTGTTCCGCTCTTTTTGCCCGACCCTGGATATGTAGAGCATACCCTTTTCGAATAAACTAACCAGTAATGTGGGACAAATCAGGTTCGGAATTTTTAACGTTTGATGAAATAATAATGAAATAAAGTAAGAAGATATGGTTATATTTATAATAAATGATGTTTTTTATAAAGGAGTATGATTAATTAAACTCATAAGAAAAAAATATTGAGATAGAGCCATATATTTGTGATAAGCCGCGGCCTAGCTGAACAGCGCGACAACATTGATGCGGTAAAGAATGAAAATCGTCATACTAAAAGAGCCATCCAGTAAATAATAATAACAAAAGTTACTTAAGAACTATTTTGTTGGCAGATTGCATATTGTTAGTTAAGTTAAGCAAGTTAATGGATACCAGTTTAGAGAATTATCTTAATGATATTATTTTCAACTTCCAAGATTTTCTCTATTTATGTTAAACGAGGTTATAAAAATTAAAAGCGGCAATAAAAAGAAATTCCACAACGTCAAAACATTTAAGGTATAAAAAACGTGATACTTTTTACAAAATAATCTACGTGTTCAAGTATTTATTTTAAATATGTTTATCCAGGTATCTAACTATTATTATTATTATTATTAAGTATAAACTAATATAAAAGAAAATATTAAATAATAATTAAAATAAAGCAAGACAAAAGGAAAAATTTTTGATAATATTTGTTGGTAATGACAAACGTACTTGTTCTATTTATTCCGTTTAACTGCATTTTTTATATACCTCAAATATTTGCATTGAATAACCATTTCCACAGCTGCAAATTTCTGCTACTCTACATTCTAAGTAGAATTTTTACTTTACATTTTTACTATAATAATTACAAAAACTTTTCAGTATAAGACTAAAACAAAAAAAACACAAAAGATTAACCAACTTTTCGGCTCTGACACAATTTTATTTTTGGTAGTTTTCTCGAGAACTTCATTGGATTCGAACAATCATAAAAAGTTATCGCTGAAATATTGCCACCTAAACTCAAAACTCTGATGTTTTCAACATATTTTTTGACGACGATTGTATTATTTCTGATCTTGCCCGATAGAGGGAATGAGTTTAGAATTAATCTGCTGTCGCAATCGTTGGGAAATGTTACAGGCGAGCACTGATGTGATTAGGTTTTGCATTTGGTGGAACACTGATGAGGTCGGATAGTCCGAAACTACGTGGTTTGTTTCTAATCACTAGTGAGGTGACATGCTTAAAACCTGAACGAATCTGCTACAATAGAAAATCGAGATCACCATACCACAATTGTTTCCATGCTATAAAACCGAATACCTGCAATTTACACGGAATCAAGCACCAGCGGTACCTATAATAGGTTTATAATGTAATTTTCAACAGCCAATTAAATAAGCAAATTTTTAAATAATCAATAAATAATAAAAATTTGCTTATTTAATTGGCGGTGAAAAATTACATTATATACATGTACACGCCAGGAACTACTTCGGTGTTAAAAAAGTGCAATATGTTGTTTGTGAATGAATATTTTAGATGTTTAAGTTTTGTTTAAGAATATGGAAACGACTAGAAAGAACAATATGTAGATTTTTTATCTCATCAATTTGATTAGAAGCTCGTACAGAATTTGTACTTATCGATAATGGACAACTAATTCATCCGCTGCAGCTTCACTTACCACAAAAAAAAAACACCTTTTGGTATCTTACGCGTCACTTCTCTAATTTTTTTCAATATAAGGTCATATTTTATCCTCAAGTCACTAGTCGTAGATTACCGTAGTTCCTTGACTTTAAATCTCATGGAACACATACGGGATAAATTATTGCGAGGAATACGACGGTATTTGTCCATTCCAGGACTTCTTAATGCGTTCCAATGTACAGGAAATTAATTTGAATTACTTCAAACTAGACGTTAATCTAAGTTCTTTTTAATTAATATAATTTCCTGAAGAAGTCACAGAATTGTGACGAAATATCGAAAATAAAAATTTTGTTATTAAAGGACCGAAAACCCCGTACAAATTTTATTGTTTATTACATGAATTTTGTTTAATTTTTCTTCTCTATTGTGCTAGGCGATCCCACAATATACGGAAACCTCAACCCTTCCAAGGAGACTATTGAAGCAACTATACGAACGTTAGAAGAAGGTTCTTGCAACGGTTATGCTCCGTGTGTTGGTTACGAGAAAGCTAGACAAGCAGTAGCAACTTACCTTTCTCACGATGGCGCTGAATTCGATTCAAAGGATATCATACTATGCAGCGGTTGTTCATCATCTTTAGACCTTTGCATAAGTGCAATAGCAGATGGTAGCAAGAACCATAATATTTTAATGCCCAAACCTGGTTTTCCCATATACAGAACATTAGCTGAAAGTATTGGCGTAGGTGTAAAAACTTACAATTTACTACCAGAGAAAAAATGGCAAGTTGATTTGTTACATTTAGAATCTCAAATTGACGACAACACTGCTATTATTATATTAAATAATCCGTCGAATCCTTGCGGTTCTGTATACGATGAGAATCATTTAAGAGCAATCTTAAGTATCGCTAGGCGTTATCAAATACCTGTGATTGCGGACGAGGTCTACGAGCAAATAGTATTTCCAGATAAAAAATTCGTATCGACAGCTGCGTTAGAATCGGGTGTACCAATTTTAATTTGCGGTGGTCTTGCAAAGAGATTTTTAATACCTGGTTGGAGGATAGGTTGGATTGCGGTTCATGATCCTATAAATGCTTTTGATGATATCAGAAACGCTCTGTGCTCTTTAAGTCAGAAGATTATAGGAAGTAATACTTTAATTCAAGGAGCTATACCTGATATACTGTTAAAAACGCCGCAAAGTTTCCACGATGATATGATAAATACTTTATGTGAAAATGCGAAAGTTGCTTACGAAGCAATAGATAAAGTTCCTGGCTTAGTGCCGTATATGCCAGATGGAGCTATGTATATGATGGTAAAAGTCGACCTCGAAAAATTTCCACACTTCGAAACAGGTTTGCAGTTTATCATGAGACTAATGGAAGAAGAATCTGTGTTTTGTTTACCTGGAGATGTAAGTAAAACATTTCTATTTTCATTTACTTAACAATGTCCTATTAATTTTCCAAGCTTGGATTTAGACGTATTACTATAGTTTAACTCTATCAATGCATAAAATAGCTGCTAAAATTAACTAGAATGTAAATAGATAAGGTAAAAGAGAAATCTGATTTTTCAGTGCTGAAAGTTTTTATTTAATTGTAATCATAATAGCACCTGAAACCTTCATAGTTTTTTTCGTCATCACTGTACCAGAGTACAAGTTTTGTGATGACTTTGATACCTTTCATAAAATGTAATATGTATTTTACTTTTTATCAACAATAAGTACAAATATCTATTAAATTTTTAGCACTAGCCAGACACACATGATTAGTAATGTGTAATTCTACTGCCTAATTAAAAAAAAAACATTTAATGATAAAGTCTTCTTAGTTTGGGTTAATGTTATAATTATCTCCGCAAAACGTATTGTTTTTGAAAATGAATACACCTTAATTGGTAAAGTACATATACGTGGTAAAACAAACCATTAAAAAATTCTAACATAACTAATTGTAAGAGATAACTAAAAAAAATTGCATTTAAAAAATGTAAAACTTTTTTACGATGATCTGTATACTAATAAGTTGTTTTTGTGCGAGAAACATCATAATGACTTCAAATATTCTTTTAAAATCTATATTTTTCTTATACCACATAAACGATAATTGTAACGCAAATCGTCATAAGGTTTATTCAACAATAAGCTGTTTCTATCACAAGGTTTGAACCATTTTCGCACTCATAATTATTGAAATCTCATTTATCATATTCGGACCTATTACAATAACTACTATATTCACGTACTACATAATTTGCTTCCTATTTTATTTATGTGGCACAAAACAATTCAATAAAATTAACTATTCTTAAACGACTTATGCGTCTAGAGTTAAAATTCGTCTAATGAATTTTTGTGTTTGGATATTCTTTAATTGTACTGTAAATTAAAAAATACTTGCAATCAAATTTCATATTTTTAAAATTTTTATCAACTCTACACCGAGCACATTATATTATGGCAATGACTTATGTATTGTTTACCAAAAATAAAAATTGCAACAATTATTAGTTGCATTTCAGGTTACAATATGTTCTCTAAGAAATGCAGTAAATTTGTTGTCGCTTTAGTACAATAAATTATCGCATTGTGCACGATAATTATTTTTCCGGTTATGATACACTTTTTTGGTGGAGTAATTTATCATATGTTTAAGACATTGTTTCCTTAAACAATGTTTTACCCTAACAATAGTGGTTTAATAATAATAAAGAAAAAGAAAGGTATTATGTTTTAACAACACAAACTCATTATTTCAATGACAGCGATAAGGTAAGGTCCTGTTGGTGAACGATTTATAAGAAATAATAAGGATGCCCCTCTCAAAACAGTCGCAGCTTGTCGCTCGGTATAAATCGTGCCCTAGTGTAACCTTATTTGTTCGTTTGTTTTATCACCGGTACGAGTCAGGTTTTTCCATCATCCCCTTGACACTGCGGCCTATTGTATTATTCCGTACCTAGTGAATTTCTTTACATAAACTGATTAATCCCTTTAACAAGGCTTAGTAGTCTGTGTGATAAATCTTTTTCCGCCAGTCCTGTCAGCAGGTTTCTTGCTCCTCGAAAATGGTAGTTGACAACCAGCACATTTGCTGCTAATTGCCTTGATAGCTGCCCCATCATCCGTTTGTTGTCTATCTGCCCCTCAACGTTGTTCCAGTGTAACTGGTGTGTTTTTGTAATCCACTCAGCCACTGCACCTCATATCGCAGTCTTAGTTATCGCCAGACCCGGTTCAGGTCCAACCCTTTGTTGCCGGCTTGTTTGCTATTTCGTTGCCTGGTATGCTCTTATGGCCCGGTAGAGAGGTTGTGTATGGCCAGAGTTGTTAGGTTTTCCAGGAAGTCCCAAGATAGTTTCGAGGTTATCTGATAGGATGCTAATATCTTTAGGGCCGCCTGGCTATCCGATAGGGTATGAATCAGCTGACCCTTAGGTTGTCTTTCTAGTATCCTTCAGGCGCACATTTTTATTGCTAGTATTTCCGTCTAGTGTATGGTGCCATATATATTATATATATTTTTTATGATTTAGGGTTTCACTATATGTATACTTGAGAGCCTATAATTCTTTTTAACCCATTTGCGTACCAGATTTAGTTTCGAATCCCAGGTTTCTGTTTTACCCTCCATTCATTTCAATCATCCTAGCACAGCCCATTTCAAAGGTAGGGTTAATGATTTTGGTTTCTATTTTGGCATGCGCCAAAGCAGTCTACATAGCTGCTCCAGTTTCCACCAGACTTCAGTATATATATCCCAATTCTCGCGGTACCGCCGGGGACTAATAATGTTCGGTCGCTAACGGTCAGCCTGTGCTCCTGTCACTACATTGGTTTATCATCAAAGTAGTAGTAGTTTTCACTTATTTGAAGATTATCAGGGTTTGAGGCTTTTAGAAATTCGAGGAAGGGAATAATTAAGGTGAAACGTATCCATTTCCGCATTCTTTTTATGTAAATTTGTAAACGGTATTATTGAATAGTAATTGTAAAGTATATTCTATTGTACTGTTTCAGTGCTTTGAGCTTCCAGGATTCATGAGGATTGTGATCACGCTACCTGGAGATATTATGAAAGAAGCATGCGATAGAATAGTGAATTTTTGTAATAAATACTACACTTAATTTATTTTACCATATAAATGAAATTTTTTGTTTTATGCACAATTTTTCACATTTATATTCAGTTCTGTATATTATATATCGCACCTTTATTTAGCAAATAAATGTACAAATCAAGATATTAAGTATTTTATTAATCTTATCTTATTTACATTTTATTTAAAACTACAATCTCTCAAATTAATTTCGCATCTTTTAGACTGACAATCTGCATCAATTGGTATCGATAAATAAATCTTCATGGTCATTTAGATATTTTTACAGTATCCGAACTGAAGTTGATTAGAAAATTTTTGTAGCTTATGTCAAAAGCACGAAATTTTAAGATAAAACATAATACATATTTAATATACATACATGAATCGTAAGGTATTAAAATGAGGAATTTATCAATCTAACAAAATATATAGGGTGCCATCAAAAATCATCTAGAGACGAAGTTCCGCAAATGCGTTAAATCATTTCTCACAACCGGAAGTAGGTATATCATTTTCTGTTGATGTCATTGTCTATACCGGACTATGTAGTTTACTTGGCACCTCGTCAAAATGGCCCGAGACAAAGTAGCCCCGACAAAATAGCCCCGACAAAATACCCCAGGACAAAAGAGCCCAGGATAAAAGAGCTCCGACGAAAGAGCCCAATATAAAATAGGGGAAAAATCTGAAATTGATGATATGTGCGCTTTTTTGAATTTTTTTCATGATTACATCTTTATACTCGCCACAATATGAAACTGCATTCGTATTTAATTACCCATTAAAAATAACATTTGTTGTTCGGAATCCGAATTTTAGTTTCTGCAATTTTACTTTTATTTCTGTCATAGTTACCGTATGGTATATTTTTGTTGGCAATTAGCAAAATGCGTTTTCTAATAAATATTTTCGCGTTATATGGCTCTATTAATAAATAAACCTACAATACTATTAACGGATTCCGAAGAACAAATATTATTTTTAATAGGTAATTAAACACAAATGCGGTTGCATATTATCGCGAGTATAAAGATGTAATCATGAAAATAATAACAAATAACGCACCCATCACAATTTCAGATTTTGCCCTGGGCTCTTTTGTCCTGGGCTATTTCGTCGGGGCTATTTTGTCTCGGGCCATTTTGACGGGTCACGAGTTTACATATTCTTGATTTCATTTCGATACCTATTTTCAGGATCAAGCAATCGCGGCATACGAAAAACACCGAATCGGGATAGTTTTTACAAAAACGTAAAACATCTCCATAACTATTAGGAATAGGGGTAAGATAGTTTATATAAAGTGGGAATATTTTTTAGCGTACTATTCAAAAATGCCAAAATATATAGAATGTCCCATTTAAAATAACGGAGCAAGTATGTATTTACCTACTTTCAAGACACTCTGTATAGTTAAAAATAGTTTAGATTATGCAAAACATAATTTGGGATAACTTATCTTTATAATTTGTTTCTCTATTTTGACAAATGTGGCAGATATCTAAGATCCACGTTGAAACGGGACACTCTATACAATTGTTTGTAGAAGTATATGTGGCTATATCATTTCTTTAAGACATAATATCTTTGGGCCCTCATGCCCTTTTAAAAAGTTATTATATGATAAACAAATATTAATTGCCTTAAGGATGTGTTACATACAGCCACACATTCTTCCGTAAATATTAGTGCTAGGTGTTTATACTGATTCTATATCGAAATTTGTAGTTTGGTGTTAGTTGGCACGAGTCACGAAAAATGAAATATGTTAGTAATGTTACATAGTCTTACCGTAGACATAAAGATATCTTAAAGTTGTAAAATGTAAGATGTATCTTAAGGGGACGTTTCCGCGCCTAAATTTTCATCATATCGTTCAAACTGTATTTTATGTCGCAACTGAAACATAGATGGCTCGGAGAGTACTATATTTCTATACACATCACAAATTTTCGTTTCAATTTAATGACCTTGATTTAATTCCGTACTATAAGTTTATTTGCTTTGTATTTGGATTTACCTGAATAATCAGACTCTCGGTTTATCTTTGTCAGTTGTATTGGATTAGGAAAGGGTAGAGCGAGCAATGAATACATTGGGATAAAAATTACATATTCGTTTTCTCGAAAGTTTCCTTACTCCACAACTACATCTGATGTAGTTGTGCATCAGTATCAATGTGGTATCAATCAGTATTGTACCTAATTGTGTTTCTACTGTTCGCTAGTTGGTTTTTCTAGTCCTGCAAGAATTCGCAAGAGATTTATTTATTATAGCATTTCTATCATTTTTTACTATTATTGTTATTAGTGTAAATAAAAATACCGTATATACAGTAGTAATTCCAGGTTTGTGTATATAGCGGGGTTATATACTTATATAAATATTTTATGCTGCGATAGCTTATCAATTTACTAAACCCAGACAGCACTGTATATTCAGAGAATATTCTCTCAATATCCAAAAAAGAAAATATATATTCGGAATATATGTAGTATATTCTAGGGATATTATTAAGCATCGGGAATATTACTATAATATGCTTTTAGTAACATACATAGGATATTTTATAAAAATATTATATGAATATACACATAGAATATTATGTTGGATCATATCTTGGGAATATTCTAGTAATATTCTTGTTTCTTACAAGATTTCTAAGATTTTCTCTAATAAATTAGGTATCATATAATTTGTGCACGTAGTGGTTTCCATGTGCCTTTAGTATATTATACATTTTGTACTGAAACAGTCGCTAGGACAGTTTACATATCCTCAATTTTACGTATTGTTTTGCAAGTCTTATTTATATTTTATTAAATTTTACTATTTTACATATAAAAAACTATTTTAACTATTCTATTTTCTTATCATCATCAGACAGCTATCATATACTTATATTATATTGGCCATAAACTTATCACGATTGCTAATTACATATGGTAAAAAATACAATAACTGTAAAAAACAAACTTACCAAACTGTGAAGCATGTGTTCATGGTGTATTTCGCACTAGATTCTTTGTTTATCTACATATTTGAATAACTAAATATTTATCCTAATATTGTCTACTATTACCAATATACAAATCTTTATTGTTTGTAATAAATTATTACATACAGATATCTTTTGTATGTGTTTTTAAATTCGAATCTACCGCGCAACATACTACGACCTGCCAGCTGCCGAGACATATACGAACTATAAACAAAAGTAGAACACAAGGATGTGACAAGGAGTACAAGTGAAGTGATAAGTTATCCAGTTATAAGTTAATCTCTGTTATTATCAAGGTTAGTAATCTCTATAGATATGTATAAGTTAGGCAGCAATATGCATACATATAATAAAATGAAGCGGCGAAGAGATAGCACTTGGTATAGATACTTTAACAAAGAAATAAGCGATGCTCTCAATCGCCATATGCAAAATGACGTTAATAACATTATGCCAGAAAATAATTCAGTTAATTTAAATAACGTTGACGAAAGTGTTTTTGTTGTGAGCTGTAATGATGGCGACGGCGATAACAAAAGCAATAATGATATTTCATTTTCAATTTGTTAAAGAAGTTATTGATTTGACAAATAATAGAATAATTCTGTTTGGAAAGCTATATCCATAAAGTATGAATCTTTTTGGTTGATGCTGTTGCAAAAGCATCAGTTTTATATACTAAAGGACATTCAGGGTGTCATTCTTGCACAAAATGTAACCAAGAAGGAGAGTAGGGTAATTCGAGGAGAGATTGCCATAGAGGAGAGATTGCCTACGATGAAATTGTGGCTTTTCTGCCATTTTAGAAAGCCACATTCTGTGTTGGCACACTGTAGTGTGTGTTCTACGTGTGTGCCACTTTTTACATGTGGCAGAAAAGCCACAATTTCATCGTAGGCAATCTCTCCTCGAATTACCCTACATTCAAGATAGGGTGTGCTTTCCAGATTTAAATTTTATTAAACGCACTCATATAGGCTTTGTTGAACAGTGCGACCCAAATCATAATGGCAATACATACATAAAAATGTACATACATTTGTGAATTTCGTTTCAACTCAATATCGCTTAGTAGCCGAAAATGTATAGTTTGTATATATACCTATAATTATGCTTGTGTATTCCAAATATAAAATTTTTGCAGATTACAAAAATAATAGAGACAACATTCTTACAGGGAAGGTCATCCAGGCGGAGCTGGGAAGAATAACGATTATTGTTTTAATAAGTAAAAATTGTGTATACCCATATTTTTATTGTAAAGTATTTAAAAATAAATTTTTATATAGTTCTTTCGCATTGCATAAAAACCTGGCACAGTTTACAATTTCATATTGTTCCATAAATAATTAATTAAACATGAAAATACTCTGGATTAATCGAAAAAAAATAACGAAAAAGAAATAGATTTTGTCTCAAAAATTGACTTTATAAGACGAAGCATATTCTAACACAAATTTGCTCTCCAAGATAGATAAATCTCCTTTGTAGAATACCCACAATATAACATATGCACGTAAAACTGCATGTTTTTTTATCTGCAGTGGACACTAGTTGGTTCAGACTATTATATGTTAGAATATATGTATTACGTCAATAGAGTGAGATGATAAAAGCTAATCGTTTTTTGTAAGGGATTTTGCATCGTCATTCAATGTAAACTCGACCGAGAATACCAAGGTAATTGATAAACGCAGTCAACCTACATGGTGTTTATCATCTCACTTTCTTCAGATATACCTACCAATGGTCGTATTCAGTTAGCACATCAGTAAGTCACCGGTACGTACCAATGAGTGAAGTACAGCACTGAATGCCTACCCTACCCCGTGGAACAATGTCTACGGTATGGGCAAGTATGGGTATTCAGTACGCTACTTCACTAATCGGTACCTACCAGTGATTTACCAATGTACTAACTGAACACGACCAATGTAATACGCTCATGCCCGGTTTCTGAAACGTTAAACAGCAGTTATCTGTTTGGTATCTGGCAATTTAACAAGGACTGTCTTTGCTAAATCGCCAGGTACCAAACAGATAACTACTGTTTAACGTTTCAGAAAGCGGGCATCAGTCTAGCAAATACAATATTTTGAGCCCAGCTGTGGGATATTCTGCGTGTATGAATATTTTCAGAATAATCAGCGAATATTTATAGAGTATTAAGAATATTCTAGTTTTATTCCTTAGTGGATATTCTTAACTTTATTTTTTTATATATTTCAGATATAATCTAAGAATATATGCAATATTCCAGGAATATTCCAAAGAATATATTCCAAGCTCTTTTCAAATGAATATTCTATGTATAATCTAACGACATACTGAATATTTCATAAATATTCTTACGAGTATATTCTATGCTTATCTACGATATTCCCATAACGACAGTTCACAGAATATTCCTAAAAGGATGTATATATATACGACATTTTCTAGGAATAATCAATATTCAAAAATGTATATTCATTGAATGTTTCTGGGATATCTATTGCTGTCTGGGAAGGTTTTGCTAGCATAAGAATTAGGTACATGCATAGAGTAGTGTAGAGTAATTTTTTCAGGATTTGCAGAATGGATAGAAGAGCAAGAAATACATCATTTCGCCAATGTATTCTTTATAAAAACCCTAGACTTTTGAAAATGCAGGAACGACGGGCAAAAAGTAAAATATGATATTCAGTCCTATATATAATTTTTTTGAAATTTCGGTCTAATATATTTAACTTTTTCTAGATCTTATAGGTAATAATGGATTAATTCAAATTAAAAAAGTACCTACCTGTACCAGTTTACATATCAATAAAACGTTTGTAGAACAAACAATTCAATTTATTATTATATCAGTAATGAAATAGTTCCTAAATTAGAAACATTTTATCAGACTTTTATATTTCCAGAAATAATTAATAAAAAAGCAAGTTGTGTTATTTGTTACCCATAACTAGCCTTTTATGTAAAAATTAAAGTATTTTTATTTAACTTCTTAGGTTTTTAAGTATCCTTATTACCTATATAACTTATTACTTTCTGTAGTAATCTGTTGCATACTGGTGAAACATATTAAAAATATAATTTAATAACAGAAATACTTTTTTGTTTCCTCTAATTTGTTAAACTGTTTAAATTGCAAGTATAGTATAAAACGATAATTTGGTAAAAATAATTTCAATTAGCAGTTAAAGTATTATAGAAATTATAATAATTTCGATATTCTTGCACGTTTAGAAATCTACGGTACTCTAAGAATGAGGAAAATTTATTTATTTTATTTGTTCGACAATAATTATTAGAAACGTAGTATTCGGAAAAACTAGACTTTAAAAATGTATTTTCGCGTTGTTACATTGACGATATTATCTTTGTTGTAAATCTAAATATCTTTTTTTAAATTAAATATTCTTTGATTGCGAGAAAAATGAGAAAAAATATAAAAATGATAATATTACCTTTAGAATATGTAGAAAAATATACTGATACGATGTATATTGAAATAATTTCAAAATATGCAGTATTTTTTTCAGGAAGTAAGTTTAGGGGCTGAGTATCAACAACAGCCCCATATCTGTCCAAACAGTTTGCCAGTTTTATATTAGATGTCACTAGCATTAGATAACTATTATATAACTATGTATAGGCAAACAGTTTAACACCAAAATTGACTGCTTTGATATTTAGAAAAACATTAAATTAAATGTTTTATTAAAAAATGTAAATGAAGAAGAAAAATTTTAGAGTCGTACATACGACTCGTTTCTTTTTCCGTAACTGTGAAAGATAGTCATCATACATAACATCATACTTCTTTATAACATAACTTGAACAGTATACAGGATTATTGTTATATATTGCTTTCAAAATAGTGCGCATCACGATTATTGGATTTGGTCAGTTTAATATCACTAGAATTGCAAAACTTCATTGTATGCACAAATATACTTTTTTATAGAAAGGTCTTACTAAATTATTTTTATTCAAGTAATAAATTGATTTCAATACTTTCGAGACATATTCTTACAACTATACATGCATAAGTAAATACATATTGATGAATCATTACTTGGCGTGTGGGTGTAGAGAAAGAAAGACAAATAAAACCCAAATATCTCTCTTGCCTTTTATTGATAAATAATACAGATAACAATTCATTCCACAATAAAATTTACTGTCCTTTATTATATTTACCTTTAGTATTTCACATACATACACTGTGATGGTTATAACGGAAATTTTAATAATAATTATCTATATAACATGTAGTCATATCCATTATAGAATATACTTCATAAGCGTAACTTGTGTGGAGAAAGGTTTCCTGTCCAATTCTAGTAATCTACTACAGCTGCGTGTGTGCAGCTTTCACTACATAAGCTGCTGAATCCTCTCAGGCAAAAAACACCCAAGGAAAAATTGCCTTAATTTTGGAACCATTAAGTTTCTACAAAGTTGTTCATCCCTATATATTTCTTCTATAACAAGTGGTTGGGTTTCATCAATAAAAACCACAAAGTAGTACAGCTTTCTTTTCCTGATATTTAGTTGCCCTTGAATCTATAATATTTTTGAATAAGTGATTATTATTACATGCAATTTGCGACTGTTGAGACGTGATACCGCGATCTTCCAAATTAGTATTTACCTGAAAATAATGATTATGGTTTACAGTTTACCACTAGAACTATGTACAATTATATACAGAAACAAATATACAAAAATATTCTTCCTTATTCACTAAAATAACTATATACAACGAAAAAATAATCCAAAACTAACGAAGACGATGAAAAATAGCACCCATTACTTTATTACATCAAGCTAGTCGCTAGACCATTAGTGCAGAACTAAGATTCTACCTGTAACAAACAACGCATGTACGCACAAATATGTTTTGTAAATAGAATATTAGGGTGGTATTGCCTTAGGCTGTCGCATTTATACCGAAAAGATTATATTGAAATATACCTGCTCAATACATTCAATTCTAAACTACATAATATGCAACCAGTAAAACTCGTTTCAAGAATCCCTGGATACCTTTCTTCTATATAATGTTATATTTTATTTTTTCGAGAAGTTTATATTTATATTATAATATATTTTGTATTACAACCAATATTCTAATCTTCACTTTTCCTATGTTATTTCAGCCAAAATGTTACGCATGTTTAAGTATTTCATTACTTTCTACTTTTCTAGAGATTCGTAAGCCTTACGCCATCTAATTTTGAATATATTCGATAAAAATGCAACATTTGCTCATCAAGTTCAAGTTATTGAAATAGAGGGCCAAGTACGCCACCTTAAAGCAGAAGACAATGGACATGTTTATATATAGATATCGGTAAATTTAACTAATCTTTTGCAATATTTTAGAAATATTTCAATATTACAAAGCATAATGTGAATTTAAATGTATACCTGCAAGATTGATGAAATATTATCAATTACTATGCTTTTTTATTGTCTTTTGTGTGAATACGTCAAGTAAGGTAAGTAAATTATATATTGTTATTTATTTAGCTTCTAAACTCTAAACGATCACGGTTATTGTTTAATTACTGTCTACTAAATTTACTGATACTGATGATGCAAGGTGTTATGTGGTGTTATGTTTTTTTTATATCCATTTACATCGATGTTGTATAGTAACTTATTGGTATTTTTTCTTTGTGGTTGGTGCAGCTGCAGTAACTAAACTGTATTGCTTGTCGGACTAGTACTGTAGTTCTTGCTGTGGATTTTTGTGTGTAAGTGTGGTGTCTTTGTGTTGGCTTTGTTACAATAATCCGTTACTGTAAGTAACTGTTTCACAACGACAAATGGTACTCGGCCGGGCAACAGATGCTAGCAAGACTCGTCGCAACGCCGTGACCATTATTCGAATGATCACCCTACCACTACGGCCACCGGTCCTTAAATGTTATAATCATAAAAAAATTCTAATTTTTTTTGTTTAATTGTACAGTAAAACCTCTCAATAGCGACCACTCTCGGGGAATCAAATGTTGGTCGGTAAACAGCCGGTCGGTTAAGAGAGAAAAATTAAAACAGCTGGCCTGCATTTTACAATTTTTATTTATTAATACTTATATGTATATGTATGTAAGCATATAATTTTAAATATCTTTTGTGTGTATTTATCAGAACTAAAATTAAATGAGATACTGCACTTATATTAACATATATCTACATATGTATATACATACAGACAATGTTCTGTATGTTTGCTTTGGAATTCTTATTTCTTAAAATAATTAATGTTTGCTTCATATTTAAAAAATTTAAAATTTCCACAAAATAGAACTTCAACAGAGTGTATTACAAATGTTTCGCCTCTACAAAGGCTCCGTAAGATACTTATTACTAATTAAACTCTAAGTGCAAGTAACCTTAAATAGGTACGTACTACATAGGTAATTAAGTACCTGTACAATTGAGACAGAAAAAGTGACATTATAGGAAACATCTATTCTAGGGAACTAACGGTAGTTGAGTTAAACGTGACTTTTACAATGCGTTAACAGAAGAACTATAAGTTTTTTCTTAAGAATTGTCAGGTCGGGTTTTACTGCCCTTAATGGAGGGTGTTTTTAGCATTAATATGTAGTAAAAATTGCGAGGATGGGTGCCCGCGGTCGTTTAACAGAGCGGTCGGTAAAGAGGGGTATAAAACAATGGGATTGCTATTTGTAAATACGGGGTATTAATAATCGGTCGTTTAACACTTTATAGAAGTGGTCGCTAAGAGGGGTTTTACTGTACTTACTTTAGTGATACTACTAAAATATTTTCAGAAGGTTATGAAAAGTTAACCAACGCTGATTAGATAAAAACTGAAAAGAATAGCATGTTAAGAATTGCCTATCTGTTTATCTAATGCGACTAATTTTTCCAATGAAAATTTGTTTTAATTTTTCAAAATTTGTAGAATTTAATATAAATTTTTTATCCTATAGTGTTTTTTAAATTTCTAAACAAAAGTAAGCCAGACAGATAATATTGAGGCATATATAGTACTTCTGGTACTACATACATTATATACACTACTAGTATAAAAATTGTCAAAGAATTATTGATTCAGTAAAAAACTATATATGTGCTGGGCAGTATTTGAATTACATGTATTTAAAATACGTATTTCAAATACATTTCAACCGGTATTTTGTATTTTGTATTTCAAATACATTTTTCAATGTAATTTGTAACTTAAAATACTTAAAATACATTTATAACATAACTATCAAAATCAGATCAGGAGAGGAAGTCTTTCTGACAGTAGTTTCAGAAAATTACTGTTTTTAAAAGGAAATAAAAACTTTTGTAAGTTTTAACAATAAAGTTAAACTTTATTAAGAAATACGTTTATTTTATATACCCAACCTAAGCTACATAATACAAAGTGATGAACTATTTTAAGTATTTTGTAATTCAAATACAGTTTGAGAATGTATTTTGTATTTGAAATACATTGACCTCATGTATTTGTATTTTGTATTTCAAATTCTTTTTGGTGTAGTATTTTGTATTTTGCATTTCAAATACATTTCATGCAGTATTTTGCCCACCTCTAAATGTACCTACCTGTTCATAGATTGTTTTAGTGAAATGCTGTTCTTTTCACAAATATTTGATGAATTACACAAAACTTATTTTTTGTACATCTCATTATCAAAATTATTTTCAAACAATTGTTTCTATCATGCTTAAGGTAGGTTTCTTTTCTACTTATAGCAACCTTCCAAATTAGACTGATGTTTTTTTCTATTATCAGATTGCCAATTACTTACTATTTGAATAAAACCCTTTATATACAAAACCAAATTTATTTTAACAATTTTTACAAACTATTAATTATTATTGTGACAGAGTTAATTAATAGATACAACAGAAAACAATATACAAAAGGAATGCAGTTTGTATGTTAGATAAGAGCAAATATAAAGATAAATTTTAAGGCAAGTTTGAAATATTACGTTTTAGAATTCAATTTATATTTTTGTTGCTGTAAGTGTTTTTTTTAATCTTCATGTAACACATTGGCACGTGCGTCTTTGTACATTCTGACAAAAATAATATGAGTATTACGTCACTACACATATTCACGTGTTGTGCGTATCCACAATTACTTTTGTAGTAGAAAATATGTAACTTCAGACTATTTAAGCTGCCATAACATTATTTTATTTCTGAAGCTACGCTTCTCAAACACAACATATTAATGATATATGATGTAATAATTTTTAATACATGAACTGTATAACAGATGCAATTCGGTGTTGTTAGTTTTAAGTATACGTAATATAGTCTTCTTGCCTTAATATTGATCTTTCTAGTGTAGTATTTAATTCACTTCTAAATCTATGAAACAGACCATGCAGTTTGAATAATAAAATGAAATAATTATTATTTTTCATTCTTCTAGAAATGAGTTAAATACAAATCTAAATTCTTTTTCTCTTTTGAATTCAATTCTAGTACTAATATATATATGGCGTTGTGTTTTACAAATTTATGTAATATCAGACGATGTTTTGAGAATATTCTTCGCATTTCTTAACAACTGACTTATTTTTTAGAAATACACACTACCTTTTTCGGCAATATACAGGTGACGTTAGCGGTATATACTCAACTTAATTTATACCAGAATGAAATTCGGCGGAAAGCCATTATAAAAGGAGATGTATTTGATCGCAACCCATTTACTAGTGTTTATAACACATGCATATAATGATAAATATCCATACTCTAACAATCTGATTGATGCTGATCTTCACAGTAACTGTATACGCATGATTGTGTACCTGTATATCTCAATATACTGCAGTTGCAACGAAAGATTATTCGAGTCTAAAACTGTTCACTGTAATGTACTATAATCAAACTATTAGAGAATATTATTAAACTTACAACACCAGGTGTCTAAGCACGGGTTTATATATTCGAGCATAACAACCCAGATAATTTAAAGATTTTTTAAAGAAATTATTCGTTACCTCGCGTTGCAATTTCAGTACAAATATTAAATCTAAGTTACATTAATCACTTAACCAATAATGGAATAAAATAAATTAAATTAAGAATACTTTCTAACGGCGACATAATATACAGATTAAATAATTCACCCTAGGAAATATCACAAAATAATTAGTTCTTCTTTTACAATCATGCTTGATGAAATTACATCCATTTTGTCTTGTTTTGTGAGCAGAAAACTAATATTTCTACGACGTAAATCATGAAGTAGTTTAATTTTCGTTAGACTTGGTTTGATAAAAATTTATTATTTACGATACAGTACAAGTCCTATAAGACGATTGCCGTCGGTTCTACGACAAACCATTTGTTTATCTAACTGAGCATTAAATATGGTATATGCTTACTACATGCAATGCAAGCGATATTTTGAGCGTTATCGGGTTTGCCATCGGCCAGCGTATGACCGAAGAATAACAATCTAAAATTGCAAATTAGTATGGAGTTGTGTCATATACCGGGTGTTAGTAAATAAGTGCGACAAACTTCAGGTGGTGATTCTGCATGCAAAAATAATGACAGTTTGCTATATAAACATCCGTCCGCAAATGCTTAGTTTCAGAGTTATAGGGTGTTTTTTTTTAACTGACGATTTATTTATTGCTCTGAAACCGGTGGAGATAGGCAAATGAAATTTGGTGGGTTTTAAGAGACGGTTATTGCGCATTTCTTGACATCCAACCAAGAATTTTATATTCATCATTGGCGTGCATACGGGTAATGATCTTAATTTTTTTAAGAAAAAAAATGGTACGCCACTGAGATATTTCAAATTAAAAATTATTTTTGAATTTGCCATTCAATTTGTGATAAAAAACCTCTCTTGCCTTTTTTTCGTGTGAGGCACCGTTTTTATGCAAAAAAATAAAACATCTTAACGTGTATTTTTCATTTCTTTAATACATTATCTAGTAGGCTACTGTCGACATTCAATATCAATGCATTGTTAAATACAAATATTTTAACGAGGTGTCAAAATAGCAACTTATCATTATTAAGCTTTTAGTTAGCTATAAAATTATTGTTAATAAGTAATTAATTTTTCTTTTATTGAAAATAAATAACTCTGAAACTAAGCAATATGCCACGATCGGTGAGGTGATTTAACCGTTCAATGGTGAACACAGTGTGTAAATTTTTTCTTATAATTTAAATTAAATTGGCCAAGTTTACTAGTAATAAACCTGCTCGTTTTGTTAGAATGGCCACTATACAAAGGCTGTCGTTTATAGAAGTTCCACTGCATTTATGTATTCTAAGTGCTTATAATTTTTTCTCAACTCCCAAAAGTAAATTACGGATCACGCATTAATTTTTATGTATTTGTGCCATTGGAAATTGTGATGTTTAATTTTCAAAATATCGTATAATTCAGAAGTTAGCATAACAATACTAAGATATATTACATTATTATATGTAGCACCCAGAAACAAAAATAAAATATACATCTGGGTTGAAAATATATAATATATTTATAAGAAAGGAACTACTAGAAATTTCTGCTTGTTTTTGTCAAGTGAAGATTTTGTAAAGTTCTATGAAAGATTGCAACTTATCTAGACAATACATGTTAACCTATTTTCTTTACTTCTACGTTTAGGTTTCTATGAAAGGAATCTGTTCTAGGAAAAACGCCAATATGTCCCAAGTATCGAGTTAACAAATAAAAAAAATTAGAGGTATGTCATTTGAAATTACAAATTCCAACCAATACAAAATATATAACAAATTTATTAATTTCTATTTTTTTCTTTTTTGTTATAGTTTAACAACTTTTTTCTTGGTTTCATCTCTACTATCACCCAGTAAAGTGTGTAGTTTTTTTTCATCTTACCTCTTTTTTAATCTTATTAGTAAAATTTTTCATGAAAAACCGTACTTATTTGGAGCGGTCGAAATAACTGTTTTGTTATCGCCCTTATGTTGTTTAGGTAAAAAAAAAACATAAAGGATATTTGAGCTGTGTTTTATAATTATTTCGAAGAATATTAAATTATATTAGAAACAGGTATACTACATGAGTACTCTTAGATGTGATAAGGCAGTTAACCTAGTTTTAGTTTTAGTGGTGGGATTGGAGAGAGGATCTGGGAACCTGGTTTTGATGATCTTACTCCATGCTGTTGATGGCCGTGGACCATGGATTTGAACTGGTATTGATTTCACGTAAACTCGTTCTAACCTACTTGTAGGTTAGTTTGACTTGGTTTTAGCTATTATAACTTGGTTTAGATCTGAGTTTATTTTAGTTTGAGTTGGGTTTAACCGTGTCCTGAATCGGTTTTGTGGTAATACAAACTAGGTCACCTGTACTACTTCTGGACTAGTTTCCAACTGGTATTCACCTGGTTTGTCTGAACTAGCTTGGTTTTAGTTAAGCAGCTCAAAATCGGGGTTAATCAGCATAGAAGCAGGTCACACCCGCTCAATCAGTTGAAACTATCTCAAATCGGCACAATACCAGTTTAAAATCAGGTCATATCGCACAAAACCAGTTGAAAATAAGGTCAAAACAAGCTCAGCCCAGTTCTAAAATCATGATAGAGCTGCTCAAAATACGGTCACCACCATCACAGACCAGATTAAACCAGCTATAAACCATGTGCCATGTTTGATCAAAATTGAGTACAAACCACAGTAAGTCCCTGATTCAGAGCCATTAAAACTATAGCCAGTACCATTAAAATTGTAGCTTCAGATCATCAATACCTGACAATTAGCTTGAAAGTATACCAAAAATCATCAAAACCATAGTTCAATACCATTAAAGCCATAGTAAATGTATCACAAATATTAAAACCGTTGGTCACCAGTAAGTTGTCGGAAACTCCAAAATTGAAAATTCCGGGACGTCATAATTAATTCTCATATACTGCAACTACCGTTATCGTTATTGGGTTCCACAACCAGATGAATATAAAAAATCAAACCCAACTTCACTTGAATGTATTCTTTAATTATTGTATGGCCATTTCGTTACTTACTGCTTAATATCTTCAGCATGACTCAGTAACGAAGTGTTAAGTATCGAAGCAGTAACTAATAATCGTCATTTTATTACAATTAAACAATACATTCAAGTGAAGTTGAGTTTTATTTTGTATATTTAAATATACAGGGTGGGTCACGACTATTCCGTCGGTCTCTTGTGTCTAAACGCTAAAAGATGAGTTTCAAATTTTAGTCAAATATGTAGGACGATAAGGAGCACATTTTAAAATTATTGGCAAGTATACAGGGTGATTCGAAAAAGTACAGCATATCAAAGTTAGGTTATTTTTAATAGAACACCCTGTATATGAAGTAAAAGTTATACCATTTTTGGATTCTACGTCATAAATTAGGATAACCTTGTTGATAGTTCCCTATACCCATCTGCTGCCAATTTCGAGAAAATTTGATTTTTATCAAAATGTCGGCTTTCGCGAAAAAATTAAAAACAGGAAAACTGTATGACTTGGACAATTTACATTTGTAAGAAGTTATTTGACAAAGCGTGCTTTCAATAAACCGGTAGAGTATCTTGATATTGGTTACATGACGTTTAGCAAAACAACTTATACTTTATATTTTTTCAACTATCAATAACTCTTTTAAGTTAAACGGAACACCCTGTATTTATCCATCCTGCGACTGTCATTAATTCCTACGTATAAATCGTATACTTTAAACAATTATTGCAAGTATACAGCAAATAATTTTAAAATGTCCTCCTTATCGACCTATATATTTGATTAAAATTTGAAACTCATATATACTCGTAATAACTCATATTAGCGTTTACACGTAAGAGACCGAGGGAATAGTCGTGACTCACCTTGTATATCTTTTACAATAGTTTTGTCGCTCCTTTTACCTTTTCCTTTCATTTATAATTGTTAATTTTCATGGTTTATTAATATTTAGTTGAGAAAATAGATATTTGATTAATTTTTATATCACTTCCTTAAATAAAATTGGAAATGAAAGGAAAACCACATGAAAAAAATTAACCTTAAAAAGATCTTGAAATTGAAAAATATTCAGTTTGATAACCTATGAACTACAATTTTGGACATTTAAAAATAGCAGTTGCTGCATCTCATAGTATAATTTATAACAGTAAACGTTTCCAAATAAAACATCACAATTTGCGAGCTTGGCAAAGTAGAATATTTCACTTAAATGAAAACATCTAATTGGATAATTTTATTTACAAACTTGAAGAAAGTAATTTAGTTTTATTTGGGCGTTAGAAAATATTATTTAATGGCAGTCGTTAGTTCTGCTTTATAAATTTAAATAATGTACTAGAGATCATAAAATTAGAAGTAAAAGTTATCGTCCTGTATTACCCAAAATAAATATATATTTAGTTTTGAGTTCTGTCTTTTTTTACTTAGTCTCATTATTGTCTATTGTGGGACGCTTTTAGTCTTTATTGTCTGAGTTGCCTACAGGTTCAACCGATGTTATGAATAATGTAAATCTTCCGGTACGCACACAAATAATTTAGCACAAACTTCGTTGAAGCAATTGAAGGAGCGTTGCAGCCATTCGGGCTTCGACTGCCACGCGATCGTCACGTAATATACAGGGATTCCGCAAAGGATGAACACTACTGCAACGCTCACTTCTTCTATACTAACATAACACGGGAACGTCACCAGAAAAGCACAAATCACGAAGAATATTATCGGTAACATGATGTTTACTTTTATTGGTCGTTCCATGTGAGGCTTCTTCTTTCGCATGTATAGTAGACCTGTGACGCTGATCATTATGAAAAGGGCTTCCACGAAGGAAACATAGTTTATTAGTACGTAAACATCTTCAATCACAACGAGGAGTAGCGTAATCAAACACTGAAATAGAAAAAAAAATATTATACATTATTGCAACAATAGGTATAGGAACGCAGTAAGAAAACTGATGTTAATTATACACTAATTTAGTAAAACTATTAGATATACATTTAATCATAGTTAATATCAGCATTACTTTCGAGTAATATTTGTAACGCAATACCTGAGTACGATGTCTAAGAGAGTTTTAATATTTCTTTACCATTTAACGTTATCATTTTAGTGGTTGTTGTAACAATTTAGCAAAACTTTATATCAATTCTTAATCAAGACAGTCTATTTTACGAAATAGACTGATAAAGTCAACTAGAAATTGAGTATTTTCTATTAACAAACGTGCATTTCTTAACGCAACATTTAATAGTGAAAAGTCGGTAACTTAGGAGTTCCGATAACATAGAAATTTGTACAAACCAAATTTAGATATTCCACTATTTGTAACTTTGAGATCTTTATAAATAGTCGTAGATGTAGCATGTTCTGGTTGATTGTAATGGTTTTTACTCTATAGTAACAATCTTATGACATTCGGGTGACGACGAGTGTTTAACTTAGGACACATTACTCTTTCTTTTTTTTACGAAATAGACTGATAAAGTCAACTAGAAATTGAGTATTTTCTATTAACAAACGTGCATTTCTTAACGCAACATTTAATAGTGAAAAGTCGGTAACTTAGGAGTTCCGATAACATAGAAATTTGTACAAACCAAATTTAGATATTCCACTATTTGTAACTTTGAGATCTTTATAAATAGTCGTAGATGTAGCATGTTCTGTTTGATTGTAATGGTTTTTACTCTATAGTAACAATCTTATGACATTCGGGTGACGACGAGTGTTTAACTTAGGACACATTACTCTTTCTTCTTTTTATTAATTGTTTGTCAAACTATATGAATTTGTAACTTTTGATGGTTACAAACTTTTTTCCACCCATAGGCTGTGCAGATTTTCAATTAAACGTTCCAAATGTTTTATGACTAATAAGTTGATGAAGTATAAAATTGTTATATGTATTTAGTCGAAATATATTTCATATACTTTCTCTTCTTTGATGTTACGTATTTCATCCTTTGCGAATTGTATCCACAATTTTCTCCCTACATGTACTTACATACATATATGTATATTAAGCAGTAGTGTCTCTAATACAATAATTATTATATTGTACAGAGTTAAGTTGTATGATTTTTTATTACTTATTCGTTGCAAAATATTATTCTTTTTAAAAAATATTTTTCAATCCTCAAGAGAGATTATACAGGGCCATTCTAAAATGCCCATTTTCATTATTTGAAGTTGTGGGCATTATAAAAATGTCAAACGTTTTTATGACACGCGACACTCTTTCCAGTCCAAAGATTTATACCCATTTCATAATCCGGAAATATTCATCTAACATAGTTGATGAAATAAAATGCTACTATTTTTCTTTTGAATTTTGATTGGTCGCATCCTTTAAAAAAATAATTAAGATAACCTATATATATACATACATACATATAAAATTAACAGTTAGTAATGTATTTAAATATTTATGATAAATTTTGTAGGCCACAAAATAAAATGTTATATCTCCCATATCAATGCAATGTATTTAAGTCATCGCAATGAGTCAACAGAAAAATATACGCTTGCTGTTTAAACCTCATACATATAATGAACAAAGTTTAGAACTTAACGTTATTGAAAAACTCGCAACAGGTTCTTTCCATCATTCGCTGACTTTTTTCGTGAATGTAAAATAGCTTCAAAATAACATTATTTCTGTGTTTATACATATTATTTCAAGCGTTTTCAAAAAAATACAAGAAGACTTGTGAGTACGCAACTAGAACTAATTTTGATAGGCCTAGGGAGGCGTTTGGTATCAATGCAATGTGACGAGTATTGCAAAATATAACTTATTCAGACATTGGAATATATACTTTGGGTTTTTTTCTTTTTGTGAATGTTATAATACCTACTTATTTTATTAGCAATTAGCTGGATATTAAAAGTTGTTAATATGACTGTTGTTTTCTGAATTTGTATTAAAATTCTGAAAGTCCTACTTCCTTCGAATTTTACTAAAAGATCTATAAAGAACAACGTTTCTATCTAATTTACCAAACAATGTTCTATTTAGTTGACGTCTTTATGGATACTGTTGCAAGTAAATGTCGCTCGCTGTTACTGTGTTGTTATTATTATAATAAAGGTGTAACCTGTCACGTTGTTATGCGTTGTTTTCATCATTTGAATAAGTTTAAAACGAATTGCATTTGAGTTAAACAGTAAACAAACTAAACTATGCGGAGATATGTCAAAACGTTTAATTTTTGTCGTCACAGCACACCGTATTTTTCTTAGTACTGTTATTTTTAACATTTTCTGCATTTATAGCCATTTAACTTTCTTTAATGAGGATACGTGATACATGAAGAAATATCAGAAAAAATTGATCTATTTAATAATGCCAAGATCTAATATGGCGGCCGTAAGAAAAAATGAAGTTCATCTTGAGTGTTATGTTCCATATGCCTAGATTGTACTCTAGATCACTTTCATTTTTGGCAATGATCACTATATCGTCTGCAAAGACCCCTTCAGAAATATAAATACGTTGCAAATTTCTGTAACCCACATTTAGTGTTCTTGTTCTCGTCGTACATTCCTTTATTATGTTATCCATAAATACTATAAACAAGAATTAACATAAACTTCCACCCTGTCTTAGGTCTATCTGTGTAGTGAATGTTTTTCTTATTGACCACACTTATGTTATCATTATAGATCTTTTTCACAATCCGTATTGTCTTCCAATCTATTCCTCTTATTTTATCAAAGGCTTTTCCCAAATCCACAAAAGCAAGGAATATTTTCCGATTTTCTTGTATTGTTCTCTGTGTTAGCTGTCTTAACATGAATATGTGATCCTGGGTACATCTGCCGCTTCAGAATCCGTTCTGTCCTTAGTGTAGAGTGATTTCTATAGTCGTTCTAATTCTCGTGTTTATTATTTGTTCGAACATGTTCATTGTAGTGCTAAGTAGTATCAATCCTCTGTAATTGCTACATTCTTTCCTATCGTCTTTTTTATGTATTGGTATTATTTGTGCTATCTGCCAATCTTCTGGGAATTGTTCTTCTTTCCAAATTCTATTAAATAATTTCAGTAGTACTTCAGTTCCTTTCCGTCCCATATACTTGATCATCTCTCAGTTTACGTTATCATAACCTGGTACTTTTTCGTTTTTCAGTCTTGTGATAGCTCTTTGTATTTCTTCCATTAATATTTCGATTTTTTTCCCTCTTTCAATCTCATGCTCTTCATCTGTGGTGTCATTATGTGCATCGTTATCGTCTTTCAACATTTGTTGAAAGTATTCTTTCCATCTGGCTATTACATCTTTTTTTTCTAACAATATTTCTCCTTTTTTTGTTTGTTATCCAACGTGTTTCTGACCTGACATCATTTCTTAGTGTTTTTAGTGTCTTATAAAACAATTTATGATTCTCTATACTGTCTTTCTCCATCTTATCCCGAACATTTTTCATTTATCTCCTTTTGTTGCTATTACTAACTCTGTCACTTTTCTTCTCTCTGTATATCTTAGTGATATTTTTAAATGATGTAACCAATCTAAATTTAAAAGAAAAATACTAGCAATCTGTTTGCAATAATATTTGTTGATGAGCGTTTCCGGTACTAGAGAACGTTTTTTCCGGTCTCATATTTTACCTTTAAAAAGTATTACGTTTTATACAAACGTCGAAAGTTTGTAAATATTTGCAGTTTTAAAGTAAGGTAATAGTTTAGTATATTTATTAATAATCTAAAATTATTGTATTAAATCCACCTTTTAACAAATATATGCAACATTTTATTAACAACATCCTTACTGAAGATAACAAATACTTTCATTTGACATTGTAGCAAAGTTTGACTGTGTAAGTAGTATTCTTGAGGTAATCTGATGTGATTAGTGAATAGAATGTAATGCATACAAAACATAACTCATAACTGAGGCGTAAGTTCTGTTTTAAAGAAACGACTACGTTCCTAAAATATGGTATGATAATAATAAAGGTTACTTTTAAATTTCATTGTATTTAGAATTTTATTACCTGTCTCATTTTATAAAAGAAAATTGTGATGAGTGAAATTTGTTCCGGTGTTTTAAGCAGAATAGCTAACTTTATTATTTTTCTTTTATTTAGATACAAATACAGACTTTGTGGTTGTATTCTACACGATTTTATTATGATTTAATTTACATTTTACTGTATTTATTACGCTCTAAATTTTCTCGTTTTAAAGCTTGTTGAAGGATATTTACAAAAACGAACAGACTTAATTAAATTTAAATGTAGAAAAAACAGAAACATCCTGAGTTTATTCCAGAAATAAATATTAACCAATTCTTTAGAGGCTCTAACAAGGTGAAACATTGTTATTTGTCTATAATTGAAAACTACTTGAGAAATACAATTTCTTTGTATGGAAGTTCTCTGAATACTATTACTGTATTACTTACCATAAAGACTAAGGAGGGCACTGGAGTAAGCCTTTTAACATCAATAAGAGCGATTGCTCGAGGAAGATGTCCTTGGCGGGCACCTACAAAGAACAATCTAGCTGAAGCAAAAATCGCTCCATTCAACGATCCAAACGTGGAACAGGCGACGAAAAACGGCATTGCGAACGAAAATACTCCTAGCATTTTATCTCCAAACGTGACTGCTACTGCATCGGAAGCTAATATCTCTTCACGGGTTAATACAACGAAGTAGGCAATGTTTGTAACGACATAAGTTATTGTCACGAGGGGCATTGAGATGCAGATAGCGCGTGGTAAGTTCCTGTAAGAAAATTCTATGTTAGTATAATATAAAAGTTAGTAAGTTGTATGTAGTACATACGTATGAAATAATAAAACGCTAGCTTGTAAATATTTTCCTTGAATCGAACATGATAAATAAAGGTTGTCTTGAAATTTGCACAAACAAATATGTAGCAGAACTTGCAATACGTTCAATTATTGTTTACAGTGTAAAGCTTATAATTAATAATTTCTACATTATAAGCAATATATACTTCTACAATCATGCATCATTATTGTATTTGTATCACATCAAATAAATGCATACGCCGGTGCATGTATGTAAGCGATAATCGGTAGCAGAGTAGTACACTAGTATGTATTTCAAAACTTGCTGTATATTGAAGACATTTAAGTACTGTATATTTTGCAGAATGTGCAGAAACACAAACGTAGTTGTCATATAGTTTATGGTCAAGGACGAGAAGCCGTAGAAAGTTATTTTATGTATAAAAAACTGTAGTAGCAGATGTTGGAAATGTGTATATTTCGAATCTGAATTGAGAAATGCGATGTTTTTATTTTAAATGACATTTATTATGGGATTATTTGTACACTAGGTTATTGCCAAGTAATAAATAGAAAGAGTCTGGGCATTTACTTTGAGATGTGAAGGGATTTGAACAGTAAAATCTCTGTTTTTATGATTTATTTATAATTTGTTTAGTTATTGAATGTTAATTCAGACCCAATTTGTCCCAATTTCGGTTTCATTCGTATTTCTTTGAATAAAATAGTTCTTAAATATTTAATGATTTATATCCCTAATATTTTTGTACTTTCGTAAGGACAAAAGAACATCAACCCCTTCTTCGATACCAAATAAGTCAAATTAAAACAATTTAAAAAATCCTGCTAAAGTGTATTGTAAGTTAAGTTGCTCTTTGTTATACTCCTCATGTCTTTTTTGTTTCGTTGCTGTATCTATTCCAGTCCTCTGGAGTGTGTCTCTTTGGGTATGACGATTTCGCTGATAAGACAGCTATGCCACTTTTCAAGTTTCAGTTCTTCATTATTGTCAGTGATTCCCATATGATGCCATTTTTTAACTTACAGCTTGATAAATTTTTTACACAATCATAATTTAAGCGATATAGGCATGGTTTTGAAGTGTTAATTTTCCACAGATCTTTAAAAGATAAAGAAGATACTTCTCTATCTGTCTAATGCACCTTATCTGCACTGGCATTTTAGTTCATATACTGCCTTTAGTCTGTAGTTTAGATAATTAATCCTTAGCTGGTGATGATATTCGAATCAAGTACGAGTATGACCATCCTTGTTGGAAAACTACTAACACTGCAATATTACTTACAGCGAGGTAGTGTTGTAACAAAGCCTAGAAAACACATTTTACGCACACAAATACATAGCAAGAGTCGCAGTTGCAGTTCGATAAGCAAGCTTAGAAGCCGCCACACTTGCAGCCACCACAGAAAAAAATGCCTGCGTAAAAAATGCTATATATAACACACCAGCATGTAGAAATCTTCCTAAAAACTAATATAGTAGCCAAACGTCAAATGCTAACTTAATCACACGGCATCATTTGCAAAACATTAATACACTATACAATACCAATGGTCGTGAAAACATGTTTTGCTATTGTCACTGGCGGTAAAAAAAGATTTTCTTCGGCAATTTTAATGACAGAAATCTCAGTTTATAGGGGTAAAATCTAGAAGATATATTATTTCACGAATTATTATTATTATTAAATGGAGTATGTATTAACACTTCCAGAAATCCACTGTTAGTTGCTTGTACCTTCAAGTTATTTGTGCTAAGAACTTATTTAAGCAAATAACTTAAATATGTTATGGTTTCCCTATAAACTTTCAACAATATGACTCTGTTGTGAATTGAAGCAGTGTCCTAACAATCGCTAATTTCTTATGTTTTAATCTTCATTTTTAATAGCACAACATAGGTCTGTATTAAAAAGTGATAACTTTTTGTACTTCGATTGCTTCTAAATAAGTCAATTTTCATTATTAACGCAAATTTTGGACAAACGTTGGTACAATATTTCTACGGAATATGTATATTCCTTACTAGTTTTTAATTGATTGTAAAGTCCTGATTTATCGATCATTTCATTTCAGACTATTAAGCAGTTAGTCTTTTTACAAATTGCTAAAACTATTGACAGTATAGAGACATTGAAATGATAATATATATGTCAAGTGTATCTAGTGACTAATATCGAAAGAGTTAAGGGCATTGTGTAAAGTTGTCTTAACTTTTTCTATTAAAATCTCAAGTGATTGTTCAACTTTTAAACTGATTTTTCGTTTGCAAACTAACACCGATTAACTTTCGTATTGTGTATTATTTACCTGTAAGGATCTTTTAATTCTTCCGTAACATAATTTAAGTAGTTCCATCCTGAATAGGAGAATAACCCCGAATAGAATGCAAGGGCTATATAACCAGGTTTAGTCTCTGTTCCGGCCATAGGATCTTCGAAGTGCTGTACATGACCTGTACACAAATGCCACATTCCCGCTATTACAATAATACAAAGAGCGAATATCTTTGTTGCTGTAAAAACGTCCTGTACCCTAGTTACCCACTTAACATTATAACAGTTTATCACAGTCAAAAGGCACGTGGTAACGGCCGCCAGTAATCGAACAGCACCATAAGGAGGCGCGCAAACGGGCCATAGGGGTTGTAAGATGTATTGTGCGAATGTTATTGCGGTGATTGCATTTCCAGTAGGTACCAAAATAAATAAAGCCACCCATAAATAGAGAAATGCAGGTAGGGGTCCGAAAGCTTCACTTATGTAGGCGTAATCGCCTCCAGACTTAGGGATCATAGTGCCTGTAACAAAAGAAAAATATGTAGTAAGGAAATGCAGGTATTTTTGATTTCAGTAATAACTACTACTGTTACTGGCTAATTTTTTAAGAAATTTTGTCTATAAGTCATGCATACATCTCGGGATTTTTTTATAAATATGTACAGTAACCGAAATAATGAATTTATTCCATTTGGCTTTTACACGGATTTAGAATACGAAGATGATAGAATTAAATGTGTAAGGTGTGACAACTATGTGATGTGTACCAGCAGGTAGAAATGTGAACGCCACCTAAAAAATATAAAACACTGTTCTGCAATCTGTGGCAAACGGTACAGCGAACAATTAACATTTGATATAGGTGTTTGTTTTATTCTGTGTAATCTATCATTCACTTTACTATACGAAGAAGCATTTATTTTCTTTTGGAGTAAGTATTCGGATTACACATTACCAAGTCGGATATCGATAAGAAACGTTATGCCATCTGCTCGTGATTATGTTGAAAAAATTAAAGGAGAATTGAAAGATAAAAAATTGTGGTTATGTGTTATTTGAAAGTGTTATTGACAAGGATTCAGATTTTTAAGAGAAATTTGTGAAGGTGCGTCAAAAGATCAATTAAATTGTCACAAAGATTACTTGAAATTTGAAAATAACGGTCGTTTTCATCATGAAAAGATGTGACCCAGTTTGTGATTTCATAGAAGCTTTTTAAAACAGTAAGTGTTTCAGCACGCTATATAATACATTTTTTTTATCATTGTTTCATGTGTAAATATTCGTGTGTCCATATCGCCTATGCTCGCTCATGAAAGTCACGAATATAAATGATGCGAGTACGTAAACGTTACTGAACGCTTTGCCTTGATATGGCTGCTCGGCTCTTTTATATTGTTCTCAGCATTGCACTGAAACTTGCCTCTCTTTGCTGAGTCTACTTATAGGTACTCTAGGTAATGTATTTACACATTACCTAGAGTACCTATAAGTAGACTCAGATCGGTTATAGTGCAAAATTTTCTATAAAATTACAACTTTCCAGATATCTTCTAGTTTCTGCGCACAAGTGTTCGTTGAAATATGAAAAATTTGAAAGAGATTTACAATTTTGTGTTAATTTGTGTGTTTAATAGTCAATACCAAATTGGCTTGTCGGCCAATGTTTGTACTATATACATATGTAAATACCTACGTGTAATGAAAAAAATCTGAAGTTCTGTATTTAAAACATTTTAAGTAGATACCACACTTTATTACAAACATTGTAGTGATACTTTAGGACTTAAATAAATAACAGCCTTTTCTTAAAACTAAAGGTATAAACGCCTTTCAACTTAAAGAGATTGTAAGTATAGGTATTGTCTATTTATACAATTCATACTAACAACATATATTTCCAAAAATAAGAATCTTGTCATTCTAGAAGGATCACGTTTTAAATATTTGACGCTTCCATGGTACTTCTTCTCTTCTCCCACTTAATTGTAGGGGTGGAGATTTTAGCTTTCATAAAATAAAACTTGGCATGTATGAGGTAGTTTATTTGTCAGTATTGCATATAACTTGCGAAATCTCGTTATTAAGTAATCTTGTGAGGTCTTGCATATGACATATGTGGTTATATGTTATAGTATTTTTGACAATGTTATTCAACCTGTACCTACTATTTATCAATGAATGAATGTTGTGTTTTCGTGTAATCTTTCGCAAGATATGCTTTGACGTTAATTTGTGTAAACATAACAGATACTAACTCAATACTTGTATACCGTGTTGTGTTATCTCGTTACTAACATTAAACATCTTTAACAGGAAGGTTCTGACTTTGTTATTCCCGCTTCACTGCCAGAAACTACTTCATACAGATTTTGCTTTAAGGACATGTCGATATCCGTTTAGTACAAATTCTGTAGAGGTTTAATTTCCCATAGTCCTATTGTGGACACTTCATACACCTCATTGATTATACGAGAACCTGCTTTAATTAAACAACTACAAATATTTTTACATAAAACAATAATTGCTAATGTGCAGTTTTATCTTGGTGTATATTTAGGAAACTTGTAATTCCCAAATATAAGAGCTTCTAAATACCTACTTGCTTTACCTAATTATAGAACAAATTATGTAATTGAAATATAAATACAATAAGTATCAAAATCAACGATAGTACAAAGACGTAAATCTCAAATCAAATATGACCACAAAAGAAATTACTACACAATAGAAATACGTTCTCTTTTTATTTGTTGATAACATTGACAGTACAAGTCTAATTTGGTTTTAAAATTTTGACTCTGTCCATTAACAAAGACATTCTAATAGGGTTATTTAGACAAAAGAATGGTCAATCTAGAATGTTTATGTTAAAATTTTTATCCAAAATGATATCACGCTACATTTTGTTTATCTAATTTTGATACTCGTAATTGTGGCGTAATAAAAATTTCGTTAGCGCTATTGTGTCATATTGAGATGAATATTGTTAGCTATCTGTCTTCAATATACAACTTGCTTTCGTCAGAATTATTACAGATATCGAGTTGTTTTTGTGTATATATACGCACATGTAGTAATCATAATCTAGTCACCGCAAACACTGTTTGTACTGGGGAAAAAAGATAAGATTTTTGTTAATATAATCTAAACGTAGAATGTAATAGTGTATCCTGACAATATACATATCTTCATCACCTTCAACTTGTGTAACAGCACATATTAATGTACCTATAAAATCACCTTGCAGGTGATTTTAACGAAAATATAATAAAGATATTTAAGTTATTTGTTGCGATTAATTGTATTTATTTGTATTTTATTATACTAAAGTAACTCATGAATACCTATATTCAAATTATATTAAGAAACATTGTTGTTAGTAATAAGCAACATTGCGTGATTTGATTCATTGGATTGGATTATTAAATTAAATTAAAGTCGCTCACTAAAAAACAGTACTCCATAATTTTCACCGACTACTATTTTTAACGAATGATTTTCCTACCGACTACTATTTTTAGCGAATGATTTCTGTATTGATCTGGTAGGTACTACTTTATTGACGATAAATAATCGATTAATTCAATTATTAAAACCGGTCAATTCTGTTCTAATATGCAGAAAACAAACTTTATAACGAGTCACGGTTTGCAGTTAATAAGAGAATTTAATTGAAGTAAAGAAATGCTTTCATAAATAATGAATAATAGGCTTGCAATACACTAATGCCACCTTGGATCTAAGTTTATGTTTTTGTTCATTGGAATTACATATATAGTTTTCGAGTTCTATTTTTACTTACGTTGTTTTTATATTACTTTCTTTGTTTTTTTTTCTTGTTACTAAACCGATACGTTATTTACATCTTAAAAATAAAGATTGCTAAGAAACAATGTTTATTATTCCGACATAAATTTAGTTTTCTTCTTCTTCAACGTATCAACAGCGATCGATATTTTAAATGCTATACATCCTGTTGGATTTTATTATAATATAATTGAAAATACAATGTGATGTTGAATGTGCAAGCATCTTAGTTCGGAAATTTTTAACTTTAAAATATACATACACGATAATTTAGTAATTCCAGTAATAATATAATATGTACAAGTCTTTGCGATAAAAATTAAAGCAATAACAAAAAATGTACCGTTTACATCTATAAAAACAACAATTGTATGTATGTGATAAGGATAAGAAAACGTAAGCAGTGCGACACAAAGCCACATGAACGTTGTTGGCAATATTGCAAAAAGTAATGTTTTACTGATATACAGTCGAGACAAGGTATTGCAGTAGATTGCACATAAAGACGAGTTAAAATTAGATTTATTCTTTATTCTAAACACGTCGGATAGAGGAAAGTACACAAGTGCATTTAATAAATTTCTAAAGCGCGATGTTGGCATCTACTTAAGAGAATAAATAATATGGTAATGAATAAGTGCCATAAATACATATGCCTAGTACAATCACATGTAAGCGGCTATTATATGTATGTATATGAATTAGCAACTAAAGTACAGTTGCAGGCCCAACAAATTTATTCGAGAGACTTTACTAATAAGAGCATTAGAACTTTGCGAGGTAGCGTTAGCAATACTGTCTGGAATGTCGGCTCCAGGTCGTCACAGCTGTTTTCAGTAATGTCTGGAAAGCAATTACAGAGATACTGGACTTAACAACAACACTAATTTACAAATTAGGTTTAATCGCGAGTTTGAATTTTAATTGATGATATTGAATAAATATATTGTTGTGATTTCAAACTTGATTTATATTTCATTAATAAGACCGCTGTCTCTTTGTTTGAAAAGACTGTTTAATCGTTTTTTTTAGTATAGATGCCCAAGGATGTTTTTTTCTAAACACTAACAATAGTCAGCTATTATGTTTGTATTTCACCTTTATTGGGTTATTTATTCACTCTGCTTGTTCTTCGCTTATTTATCCAAAATTTTTTAGGAGGAAATCTAAATAGGTATGCAAAAAGTACATTTTGATGCTTATGTTGCAACCGAAATTGAAAAGTTTTGCAGCATCCTTTGAATAACTTTTTCATATTCATGTAATTTATGATTTGCTAGAAAGTTTTCCATTACACTTTCTACCGCATGTTGTAGTTGTTTTAAAGGGTGTGTCCGAAATCAATTTTCTAATTTGGAGACCAACAGAGATAAATTTTGTGTCAGATAAACCGCAAACTTTATTATAGAGTACTTAAAGCAGTGTCCATCCTTGTTCAATGCATTTACAAATTGCTCCATTATACCTAATTTTATATGTAATGAAGGCAAAAGTGAGTTATTATTTAACAAATATTTAATAGTATTACCAATAGAGAGGTATAAAGCTTGCACACCGTGATTAAAACTATATTTATGTAAGTACTACAAATATGCATATATTTTAATAGGTTCCCTGTCAAAACAGCCCCGGACCAAACAGCCCCGACAAAACAGCCCCGACAAAACAGCCCCCGTCAAAACAGCCCGCGACAAAACAGCCCCCGACAAAACAGCCCCTGACAAAACAATAGTGTCTGGGTTATATCATATCATCAGTTATCTTGATCCTATAATTCTTTAACACAATACAATATGTATGTAAATGTGACTCGACACAGTCATGCTCCAGATCCAGCCAAAAATGAAGCAAAAAAATCTGTGTCTAATATGAAAAGGCGAGCAGCGGACACCCTTGAGAAACCAAGGCAGTTGATTCAAGGATCGACAAGAGGGATAACTTTGGAAGCATCAGTCCATTTGCCATCGTACAATGCATGTCAGAGAACTGTTGAGCGTATTAAGCAAAGGCGTGAAGTGCCGTGCCCAAACCCAGGCTCTGTTGCCGATATTAATATTCCTGTTGCACTACAAGTCACTTCAAGAAATCTAAATTTCTTATTATGGGATTCTGGACAGAATGATCCTCATCGCATCTTCATGTTTGGCACTGAAGAAAATTTGGAAGTTTTAGAAGAGCACCGGCACTGGCACGTAGATGGAACCTTTAAAGTAGCCCCAGAATTATTTTTACAAGTATTTACCATTCATGCATTGGTAGATAACCGTTCTATTCCGTTGATTTCCGTGCTTCTACAGGATAAAAGAGAAGAAACATATGTTCGAGTGTTTCAAAAATTAATGGAGTTGAAACCCACTTTAAATCCAACAAGCTGCTTACCCGACTTCGAGAAAGCGATCCAAAATGCAGTTTGCCAGGTATTTCATGGTGTTCAGGTGATGTGAGGTTGTTTATTCCACTTAGGGCAGTGTTTATGGAGGAAAATCCAAGAGCTACATCTTGTAGATAGATCGCAATGACGAAAATGTGAGAATGCATGTGAAAATGATACTAGCGTTAGCTTTTGTCCAAGAGGGCGACGTAATCACTGCTTTTGAGGAGCTAACCGAAACCTGTCCACGAGAAATTGATGCAGTCATCGATTACTGGGAAGATACTTATATAGGACGGCAAAGAAGAAATCGGAGAGCAGATCCAAAATTTCCTATTCATGTATGGAATGTTCATGATAGAGTGCACCAGGGCCTTCCGCGTACAAACAACTCTGTAGAAGGATGGCATCATGCTTTCCAACACACCGTTGACTGTCACCATCCATCTATTTTCAAATTAGTAGACCACTTCAGGAAGGAACAAGACCGGGTAGAAATAGAGTTGGAACGTTTTCGAGCCGGCATCAGAAATCCCGAAGCTTCCAAAAAATGTATGTGCAACTTAATCGTCGATTGGAAACTCTTATGGGAAATTATAACTGACGACGACCTTTTACCGTTTCTCCGTGGAATTTCCAACAATCTGACATTATAAATTGATATATTATTATATAACTTTTTTTTATTTTTATTTTATAATAATTATTAATAATTGTAACCTTTGTAATTAATAACCTTTGACGAATATAGTTTGTAGAATTTTATTTGTAAATATACATTATAATATAATTTTACACCTACATTTATTTTTGTTTTTATTTCGTATGTAGACGATGCAATAGTTTTGTTGAAAACACAAATAAAAAGAACGAAACTAACAAAAATACATAAAATGAACCAAAAAAGTCACGTAAAGTATTAACATTCGTTTTACACCACTTACAATTTTAAATTTGATATCATTTGTAGAAATCATTGTTCAGATACATTTTTAAGTAGATACCTACACGGTATAAGTATAGTTATAAATTCTATAGATATGTATGGTACTTATTTTGACTTGGGCTGTTTTGTCGGGGGCTGTTTTGACGGGGGCTGTTTTGTCGGTGGGCTATTTTGTCGGGGCTGTTTTGTCGGGGGCTGTTTTGTCGGGGCTGTTTTGACGGGTCACCATTTTAATAAGCTGATTTCTGCAGAGACGAAATTTGAGCAATAAATTGTTTCATCATGCTGAAAAAGTCACTGTTTTGTGCGGTATCTGTACAGCAAGTTATTTAGAGAATATAATTTTTAATACATAATGTCATTTATAATAAAAAAATTGAATATTACCCGTAGTAAACTACGTGTTAATAAATTATTCGATAATGTTCTTTAGATACATCCATCTTCCTATTCCTAACCTTCTGTCTTCAATAATTTAATTTATAGTTTATTTTTACTTAGAATTATTTTACGAAGTTCTTGTTGAATCGATGGTTTTAAGGAAATTTGAAGCTTCATTTTTAGGTACAGAGCTTAGAATCTTTTAAAAGTTTAAGAAGGCAATCGTCGGATTTGAGTAATTAATAAGTAAAAGATAAAACTAACGTTTCCTGATTATCACCGGTTCGATGATCTCCCAGTTCTATAACGTAGACAAAATTATTGAGCTCTAATTATATTAATCACATGACATACAGTGATTAAAGTGCTACTAGAAATGTCTTTCTATAATAATAATTGAAAATGCGAAGTTTTACTTTGCTCTAGATTTAGGAAGTTTGCAATTCATAGGTATATAAAAAGTAGTAAATACTGACTTTACAGTTAGATCAAATTATGTAATTGAAATATAAATACAGCAACAATCAGAATAAACGATAGTACAAAGACGTAATTTAGCAAGCCAAATATAACCACAAAAGAAATTAGTACACAATAGAAACGCGTCTTCTCTGTTTGTTTATAATATTGACAGTACAAGTCCAATTTGGATTTAAACTTTTGACTTCGTCCATTAACAAACATGTTCTAATGAAGTTAGTTAGACAAAAGAACAGATAATCTAGAATGTTAACGTGTTAAAATTTTTGTTCAAAATGATATCATGCGGTCTTTTACGCCATATTTTGTTTATGTAACTTTAATATCCGTGAATGCGATACAATCAAAATTTTGTCTATTTTGTCACATTAAGGGTGGGATTATCAATGTGAGGATAAAAGTGTTAGTTAAGTAACTGACAGATATTGCTAACTGGCAGATAAAATTTAGCAACTACATACAATGCTTTATCTTGCAGGTAACTTCTATTTAACACTGAATAAACGTTTCATCGTAATTATCTTACGAATAAAATTTTATCCGCAAATTAATATATTTATCCTCACATTGATAAACCCACTCTAAAAGAAATTAATTTATAAAAATAAGATAAAATTGAGATCCGGATCCATATCTATCTGTTTATTTGGCTTTCAAGAATCCGATCTTCGAGATCCTTTTGATTTTTGAATTTGGGTCATTTAGGTACTTAATCCGGATTTTCTTTTTATCAGTTTTACATAAAACTTTACCCAAATGATGTTTTTATTCTCGCTGGCGTCGTATGTATTACAAAACCTTTTTTTTACTGTATTTTTAGCAACACTTTAATCCAAATATACTATACACCGTGATCCAGTACAATTCTCAAAATTTGATGGCGTTTATAGGTACGTTTTTTCAAAACACTCAAACACTATCTAAAGCGCATTTCTTGATAATTTGTTGTTACAATACGTAAAAAAATTTGAAATTGTTTTTGTTTCATTGAACATTTAAATATCTTCCTTCTTTCTTATATTAAACTTTTACTAATATCGATTGCAACAATTTGTCCGCGTTGGAGTGGTCTACTCTTATACACTTTAACTTTCAGATAATGCCAGAAATAGTCCAACAGTGTAAGGTCCAGTGATACAAGTCATCTGTTTTCAAAACATTTATTCTCGCAGATAACTAATTTATTGAAAGCAAAGTCTGTATCTCTGGTTATAAGGAAGGTTGTTTATAAATTCTACAATTAAATAAAATACAGTATTTAGAAATTTATTATATTTAACCGCATTCAAATTATCTGTCAAAAATACAATCCGAGCAATATACCGTTGTAGATGCATGTCTTTTGATAGCACTGATTATACAGGGTGATTGATGGAGCCACTAGAAAGATGGGGCCTCTTAATAATAATAAATTTATAGAATAATTAAATCTATTTACTAAAAATATTTTCAAAATGGAAATACCGGAAATTGACATCAGCTTCCTTATTTCAAATAAAATAAGTGTCAGTCCTCTTTACTAGCACTCTCTATACCTAAGTGTAATTTATTTTTGAATTCATGTCATGATGATTAATATTATGTACCGTCGACATGTTTGGAGCGAAAATTCTAAAATTGAAGTTATGGATAAATAAAAACTTTATGTTTCTGCCATAGTTCTTGGAATTACTACACTGAAATGTATTCGTATCAGAAATTTCAAATAGCGGATCTAGTTCAGTGGTTCCGGAACTAATCAGGATTCGAAATTCCGAACTACAAATTCAGATTAGAGATTTCGGATAACAATTTAGATCCAAAATTTCGGATACCAAAGTTTTGGATAACGGATCCGGATCATAATACCAAAATCCATACATGCGGAAACTAAACTAATATGTTTATAACACCCGTGTACGGAGGTACCTAATCATTTAAACTATATTATTTCGGTTAAAATTTTATGAAGGCTGTTTTCTTGTTAACCAAATTCGATTTAAAGTGAATGCAATTAAGGAATACCATAATATAAAACACGTTCGCCTCCTGTGTTAGAGAAAAATTAAATCAAATTAAAGGTTGTTAATGTAACCATTTTAGAAAAATAAACAAGCTAATTTACTACTATTTTATTATTATGTTAAGTCTTCATATAAGTAGTAGGACATCCAAAAGAAAAATGCACAATAATTGCTGCATCACTGTTTTTTTCTTTACATTGTTATTTATTGTTAGTTTTACTATATCATAGGTCATTCTGTTAAAAAAACGTTATCACTTATCACTGTTGTTTCTTTTTAATGTAAAAACTTGTCCATTAGCGGTAATGAGAAGCAATTTTTATTTTACTAAAATCCACATTACAAAACGCATTTTTTAGTATGCATGCATCATAAACCAATTAAAACACACTAATAAGCGTGCATAATCGGGCCTTTATCGCACGGCGTGCGGATAAAGGTTGCTTGGTAACAGCCAATCCCAAGCGTTTAATAGTCCAGTGAAATGTCAGGAAATGTCAAATGACATATAGGTACATGTCATGTATTGAAATTATTGATTTGATTTCTTCTAATTAAAATTATTGTTGCATTTGTACTAAAAAATATCGTATGACACTCGTGCATAATTAGCTTTTAAAGCACTCGTAACATTAAAGCCACTCCGCTTCGCGTCGTGGCTTTAAACTCGTTACTCGTGCTTTAAAAGCTTGATTATGCACTAGTGTCATAATATACTATTAATTTGATAGTGCCCATTATCAAATCTTTGTAATTTAAAAAAGAAACAAAGATGAACTAGAATTGCTTTTTATTCTTTTTATTTAGAGGTTCTAACTTTGTTCATACGACTACTAATTACACGTGAACCAAAAACCAACCTGAAATCTGCTGTAGAATAGCCATTAACACGAGATGAAGATACCTTTTCATATGAGGGATGTATAAAAAAATGCCCTGTAGATGTATAAATATGGAGTGATAAGTTTCGTACACTTCCGTTTCAAATTTGTCAACACATAAAACTCGTTTTCTAAATTAAATATATTTCGTAAAATTGAAGAATGTTAAGGTTGGAAGATGCACTTTGCCAAAGCATTATTTCACAATGATTTTTGCATGACTAACTATTTTCGTTTTAATATGTTATATTTTATATAATTTTTTAACTTTCAATACATAGTCTTCTTTGTCCATTACTTCTAATTTGTCGATGTTAGAATATACCTCTTGTACAACGTTCCTTATTTATAATATATGTATATATTTTATATTACGATTTTGAGCATCTCCATAAATTCTATATTTATAATTAAAGTCTAGCATGAAAAATATAAAATCTCCATTCAATACCTAGTACTATAACTTTTTTTAACCGTACAGACTTCTACAATTGGCTTTACGTCCTCCATATCTCTGATCTATCTCTTTTGTATTTTCATAACATTATAGAAATAGAATATATTGGTAGGATTACAAATAAGGCATAAAATTATTATAAGATTACTATGATATAACAACTCTTAATATTTAATTAATAATATTTAATTTAATATTTATTAAATATAAATTGCATTTTTTATAATAGAAATCATACATTTTAACAAAAATTCATTTCTTTTTTATTATGATTACCTAATTACTTTCACTTGAATGTGTGGTCATTTTCGAAAAATACTTTACTATTTCTTTTGCGCTTCTGATGATAAGCGGATAAGAACTATTTGTGTATAGTAAATAGTGTATTTGATGCCAACAAGTGTTTGAGTTCAAATTGCTCCATCCAAAAATAGTGTTATAAATAAATAGGACAGGATCAGAAAATAGTAATTCAGGTCAATTAAATAGATCTGGTGTAGTCTAATTATGTTTACGGTTATAAAACATGTTTCTGTTGCATATTCAATAAGAATAAGTATTTCGATATGTTACTATAAATAGAATTGTAGCTGTAGAATAGGGAAGACATTTTTTCTTTTGAATGTTTGGAATTAATAATAACTAAATTAACTATTTTATCATATATAAAAGAAGAAAGTTCTATAGCGTGGGATCAAATAAATAAGTTTATTATATTAATTTGACTAATTTTGTAATTGAATGGGTGAGCGATAACAACAGTACTTATTCGCTTCAACGTTTTTACGGTATCAAAGTATAATTTTAATATTGAACATATTGTGTTAGTAGTCGGAAATAGGCAGCAAAAATAATAGCAAACAGTACCATGTGTTAAGCAGATTAGCTAAAGTAAATAGCAAGACAAATTTCATTAGTACCAGTACTAAAATATTTAGATAATTTTAGTATTTGGAAAGTTGTGTTGTAATATGAATTATCGTGTTCCAATATTAATATCCTGAAATAAATAGCTACTTTTGAAAGAATTTTCAACTGTGACATTTTGACGAAATAAAAGTGTAATCGCAGGTATTTTTTATATAATATATTTTTTAGTAGTTCAGTACTGAGAAAGCACAACTCAAACAACATTTTTAAATGTTAAATATGGATATAAATTCAGTAAGATATTGATATTTGCACGAGTTAATTAAAATTGAATACGTAATAAACTTTTTACAGCTTGTTTAAAAAGGTTCAAACGACTTGCTGTACTGATTTTAATCAGTTCCATTAATAGAATATAAATTTTACGTATGTAACATACATACATACTTTAAAAGGGAACGGTGTAAATTTACTGCTCAATATATACGAGTATGTATGTATTATGATTTTTTGTGCTATAGCTGTCTTTGAAAAAGTGTTACATCTTACCTTTTAAGTAAAATTCTTGATCTTTGACACAATTTATTAAGTTTGGTTGAAAAAGTGAAATTTGTACGTAGAATAAGTAAATGTCTGTAATGTGTAGTGCATTACAATATTCTGTACTGTTTCACGCGAAAATCATAAAGCGGAAACCAGCGCCGTATTTAGAATCAAAGGCTTTCAAAATGTAAGAATGTCTATTAGACATTATAATAATGTTCACTAGAATATTGGGGTTGTAATAATAATAATAAATTCTCTTGGTCGAAAGCAAGAGGTAGCAAAGTCTAGCTGAAGTTTCTCAGGAATACATTAAAAACAAAACTATTTTAATTCATAAAACGGGTCGATATGCGCAGTAGTTAGGCGGCTGATTATCGTTGTGGCGGAATGATAAGAGCTGGGTTTCAATTCTCTGGAGGGAAGGTGATATTTTTTCGGAGAATTGAAATTCGGATCGACTCACCATTCGCTGTTCGCCGAAGCAATGTGATTAAGAACGTGGCATTGTAAAAGGCGGTATGATGCTGTCACAAAGCCATTTGAACACAATTTACACACACACACAAATTACACCGCGAGAGTTGCAGTAATAGCCATGCAAGCGGTACAGCTTACGGAGTCACTGCAACTAAGCACTCACTACACAAATGTAGAAATAAGTAAAAGTATAAAACATAACATCAAATAATAAGTCTTACTGCATAGAAAGTATACGTAATTTAAAGTGAATACAAAAGCTCGATTTATTAAAAAGTCTCGATGAAAAACAACTGCAGATTTAGGAAGAAGCAAATCATAAACCATAAACAAAATTGACTAAATGTACCCTACATCGATTCTCCACATTCAACCAATGCAAAATTGTCATTTTCCATTACATGTTCATATTTGCGCAGAGCAATACAAGTTCATAGTAAGCGTTTTGAAGTTTCTGAATTTTGAAATGAAGGTAGACATTGCCCGTACACAAAAGTACACCAGTTACAGAGCGGTAGAGAGAGAACGTATCTATTATCGTTAATTCTATGAAGTATCTATGAACATATAAACGTTAAGAAAAAGGTAAAATCTCATTGAAAATTCGTAAAATTAAATTTGTCTTTAAAACATCTACATGTTGTTTGAGACCGAAAAGCAGGACATTAATTTCTTGTGAAAGCAGAGAAAGATTGTGTTCAAAAGATAGCTTATTAAATTGCTGCAAGTCAGTATCAATGACAGACGCAGCAGCCTGATATTCACCGTAAAGGAAAAAGTAAGTTCAGTATAAGCATGTCATATTTAATGGAAAGGAGTGGCCTGGGAATAGAAGTGTAGGGAATTTAATACAGAACATAAATAGCAGTTAAAACATCTTCATAGTAGTTTATACTCTGAGCTCCACCGGGCATACATATAAGATAGAATAACATCCAGTGATTTTTCACAAAAACCAGAATACTTTAACAGCTAATGACAAAGTGCCAAATGCCTTAGGAAAATCAAGTAAAGCAAGTAGGTATATTTATTCAATATCCTATCAACCGATGCAATGATATACTGTAAGGCATAAGTAATATCAGATGCCGTGTTAAACCTTTTTCTAGTCAGCTGGAAAATTTGTCAAATAATCGTTAGAAAGGAATTTTCGAAAATACGGATACAATACGAATAATGCCTAAAACCGTAAAAATAACAGGACTTAGTACTTTACGTTGTACTAGGTTTGTCATTAACTTATCTCTCAATTTTTCGTAATTTTCTCCATTCATTATGCATGACAGTTTGTTAGAAACTTTTACCGTTAGTTCTCCTTGAAAATATAGGTAAACAATCCGTTGTTTGTGCTATCGTTCTAACTGTAAATGGCTTTTGTTCTTGATAAAGCATAACTTTATGTAAATCTAATAATAATAAATCTTTCTAATTTCCCTTCAGCATAATGTATTGATAAGATTGCATAACACGTGACAAATTTGTCCGTGTAATACTTTATTTTTTAGTACATTTAAAGTTTATAAGTGTAATTAGTTTTTGCTACTACATTAAAACATCTACTGGCACCTATCAAAATGTCCAAATAAAACAGGTTTATTAATATAAGGACACAGAAAGATCTCTGTGCAATTCTAGATAATTCTAGAAAATGTAGCATCTTATGGAATTCGGCCTTACACATGTATTTGATTGCGTCATTGTTTCACCATACATTACAGCAAGAGATCTGACGTCTTCTTCTGCGGGGAAACTTTTATATCATATTCAATTCATTAAAAACACTTAGGCTTATCACATTTTTGAAAAGGTCAATGATAAGATTGTAATTAAGACGTGGGTAGTGTTAGATAATCAATTTAATGTCGGTCCCCGTTATTTTTTTCCGAAAACAATTTGTGTCATCTTTGAAAATATATCCGATTATTATTAAGTTTCAAGATTGAACTTGAAATTTGAAAATGACTGTTGCAATTTATTTCCTAGCCTCTTTTATTTGAACACATCAGCTTTAATGATGCTTTTACTGTCGGAAACGTTCTTGGAAAAATTTTGTTTTTAGTTATTACAATCCTCTTCTTATTTATCTGGACGTCTAGAACGTAGTTGAATCGTTTCCCTTTTAGCGGAGACAAAAATAGAGGTGTTGCAGAAGCGCAGGAACATTTTTTGATTGAGGAGGCATAAGCTGATAGGATATTGTGTTAAAGGACTGATCTGTAACCGCTCAAAAATATTATAATACGCTAAACTTGGCACAAACCTACATTTGGCGAAATCAATAAGTTCGCGGAGAACGGAAAACATGTTCTTATGTTCAACCGAACTTATCCGATTGTTTCGTAGATATGTCTTTACAAAATACAGGTATTTATAATAATGTTGTAAATATCATAAATTTGGTTTGTAAATTAAAAAAATTCTTATCTATTGTATTTATGTGCCTACAAGTTTTCGTTGTTAATGCGTTGCAAATTTGTTCAAGAAAAACATACGTAAAAGTAGATAATCGAGAACTTCTTTTAATAGAGTCCAGTCACTAATTAAATTATTATGAATTATACTTACATTATCTATATCTTTTTCAAAATTGATATCATTTTTCTCTTATGCAGTATTGAATGTTTAAGCAATGCAACTTTTGCGATAACATTGTGAAATGTTATATTTTGGGTACTATAAAAACGTTTTACTAAATTTTAACATTCAAAATGTAAATAATTGTAGATCGGATTAAATTATTTATATGCGATTTTGGATTGAATATTTGTGCATTTTTGTACTTGTATTATAAATCTTATCTATTTTTTTCTTTTTATTAATAATATCGTAAAATACATATTTGTAATTAAATCAACAAAGATACATTATCGAATTTCTGTATTTGTCTAATACTTCAAGTAAGCTACTACATTTTAAATCCGATCATATAACACAACCTGGATGAAATACTCAATTGTTGTCGAATTAGTATTTGATTTAATTATTATGGTTAGTGCAAGTAATACATATATGCCCGGTTTCTGATCAACAGTTATGTGTTTGGTATCTGACGATTTAACAAGGACTGTCTTTGTTAAATCGTCAGATACCAAACAGATAACTGCTGTTTAACGTATCAGAAACCGGGCAATAGTTTCATTTAAAGTAGGTACCATTTCATCAGTTTTGCAAAAAAGATACAATCTTATATACATACATAGAAATTACCAATTTTAACAATCACCAGCTCCGTCAGTTCTGCTACTAGATTACGATTGAAGGCGTACCGACAACTTCAACAAATTCAGACCGTTTTAATAATACGAATATTAGATCGTTTATTATTATTAACTGAATTTAATCAAGTTTTTTCTAGATATATACTTGCTGGATAAGTTTTTTCTTATAATATTCTATTTATTGACATTTTATAAATTATTGGCGCTTATGTTAAATGGTCAATAGTTATGTTGTCAAAATGTCGCCGCCCGATCGACGTCACTGTTAAATAAATCAATGAATAACTTTTTTTTTTAATAAAATGTGTCCAGTTAACTTTAAGCAAATATTCTATTAGTTGATAAGATTTCCAAAAATCTTACAAATTATATATTGACAAAAATTTTATAAAGATTAAAAATGCAATTCATACATTTTAAGAATTCATAACCCGCTATAGTTAGATCCGTAATATTTTAAAAGCCTGTAAACTTCATATTTCCGTTTTCATACCCTGCGTGCTACATGTTTACATATAGTTCAATAACCATTAATCAGTGATTTCGGAAGTTGTATTCTAATCTGAGATTGCCTTGATATACTTGATATATTCGATATTTGATAAGTTTTAGCTTTGGAACATAACGATAATATTTTCTCAAACAATTTATATTATTGTTACAGTTTCATAAAACAAGAGACAGATAAAATACAAATATTACATAAAATAGGAAGTAAAAGCATACATTGGAAACCCCAAAATAGAATTAAAAAAAAACAAGCTTGTTTTACACTGTAAAAATGTTAGTGATTAAACATTTACAATATATTTACTTTAATATATTATATTTCGCATTTATCTATTCCATCTTTGTTGTACCTAACACTTTTTCAAAATCTAACTAATTTAGTAGCTAAGACAAAATCAGGCCCTCCAACAGTAATTCTTACTTTGGTATTATACATACATATTCTCATATATACATAGTATATCATGACGAGATTTGGTCAAAACATTGAGATTTGAAATTTTGCAAGTAATAATTTCATGCTATGTGCTGTAAATTTAAAATACTGTTCCAGTGGAAATGAATATCAACTTGCTTATTTTAAATAGATTTACCTCTTTTTATTGCTTTGTGCCAATAATGAGATAGCTTTAAGACTATTGTTCAATAAATCTTACTTCTAAAACAAGCATTTTTTAAATTATTTAAATTTTTGTAAAAAAAACAGCTGCTGGCTATTATAATCAACTACATTTCTGGAAAATGAACACATGTAAAGATTTAAAATATTAGACAAATATTTAGGAAACAATGTTGTATCAAATTCAGTATTATAAACTGTACAACTTATACATTTTTAATCCAAGAAATATCAATATCTTATTATTTTCAAATGCCAACTAATATTCAATGTAATAAATTTTATTTTGTAAAATCTATAAAATTTTGTATAAATAAATAAAAACAAATGAAACTACAATTACTTGCGATTACTAACATTTTTGACAATTACAGTCTAGCTGACAACTCTTGGGGGATGGGAAAAAATATTTTACAGAGAAATATGCCATCAGGTGATTGACATTTTCACTACAAATATAATTGTGAATTTAAGCTTCAGCCGTCATAAGTAATCAGACTTTCCAGTGACACCCCTTTGGCTGAGAGAACAATGTTAAGTGTTGCCGCCATCATGGAACTTTTGACCATCTGTGTGAACATCACCTACTTCCAGGTGGACAACAAGTTCTATCAACAAGAATTTGATATGGCGATAGGTTCTCCTCTATCTCCTCTACTCAGCAATATATACATGCAAGAATTTAAGCGAAAAGCAATAAATACATATCACCTACGACCAAAAATGTGACTTAGATATGTAGACGACACCTTTGTCATATGGTCCCATAGTGAAGAAAAACTACAAAGGTTCTTCGAACATATCAACAATATTGAAGCATCTATCAATTCACAGTTCCTAGATGTTAGTAATCAAAAACACAAACCGTACTATAACAACTAAGATATACAAAAAACCAACATATACGGGTCAATACCTGCATCATGATTCTAACCACCCCTACAACATCAAAATAGGTGTGGCCAAGTGCCTATACGACAGAACAAGCAAAATATGCTCACACCAAAAAGATAGAGAAGAAGAACTGAAGAACGTAATCTACACACTTAAATTAAACGGATATACAGACAAGACGCTGTCAAAAGCAAGACAGAGTAACACAAGAACAACAACCCAACGTATGCACTACAGTAATACCGTATGTAAAAGCCACCATCAGATCCTCTCTTACAATAACAAAACCTGACAACGAGAATCAAAGAACAAAACACTGTACATATGAAATACCTCGTGAATGTGGGAAAAAATACATTGGACAAATTGGCAGACCCCTATAAGTCAGAATCAAACAACATCAAAAAATGGTCCGACTTGGAGAAACAGACAAATCACGCCTTGCTCAACATGTCTGGGAAGAAGGACACAGGATCGTATGGAACAACGCAACGATTCTGGCAAAGGAGAACAATCAAACAAAAAGAAAACTAACAGAAACAGCATATATGGCCACAGCACCTGACGTCATCAGCACACCAAGCCTTGAGGTCAAAGGTGTATTGTTACCAATATTCAAAGACGGTTTAAGAGGCGCAGGCAACAATAAACACAAACTCCAGAAACTACGCCGAACGACAAACACCATACGGAATCTCAGGGAGATTACCCATCTACGCTAACCGGACGAAGCACCGCGAAGCCGGTCAAATTTACAACATTCTCCTACAGATGCACGAAAGGTGGGTCTGCACTTTTCCACTTATATAGGGGGACATATTCATTATACTTTCCATATCCTAATTGATTATACAAAATCAAAATTAATATATTTTGCAAAATAACTCCAAGGCTACATTTAGCTATAGGGAGGTAAATGCATACTACTCCTAATTTTAAACATACTATACAGTAGAATAAAAATATTCGTTGCTCTTTGAAAATAAAAAGGTATCAATGTTTTCTGGATAAATTAATTTTTTTTCTGCACATTCGGTATTGTTTTGTAAAGTTTATAGTACTGTATTTTATACAACATAGGTTCCTAAATAATTACCTAAAATTTTAAATCCGTGCATTCATTTTTTTAGGCAATGTTGTTTATTTTTGCAAAAATTAAAATAAGGCAAAAAGGACTAATTTTAGTGGCAAAAGTAGTCTTTGATCAAATAAATACAAAGAATTATGTAACTCTATTTGAAGTTGATAAGCATTTCTGGTATAATTGGAGGTAGCAGAAATTTGCAATTATTTTGAATTGAAAACACGTAGCATAAAATTATTACTTTATGACTTTAAATCGCAATGTTTATTAGTACTCTGTATTCTACCGTATCTCTTCATAACGTAGCCTATATAATATTGCATTTTTACAAATCCCACTATTATTGACATTGGTTATCAATTTGTAATATTTTAATGTGAATACGAGTGTAGTGTAGCTGTGTTACAATAATACAACAATACAACAATAAGTTGATAATCTGTAGAGAGACGACTAGGTGATAATGGAGCGGGAGGGGGAGGGGGGGGGGAGATGCAAGTCCATCACTAAACACACTAAGCATTGTGTCCTATATCCTTATTTTTCAAAATATTCATTCCACTGATAAACATTAAATAGAAATACAAGAGCACAACGAGTACAAAACTATAGAATTGTAATAGCTGAGATACTCGGCATACAAGTTAAACAATGTCAAATCAACAAATTAGACAACCAATTACTCTGAGTTCAATAACCGCTCCACATAACTAAATTAAATATTTACTTTGTTTTCCATACTTACACAAATAACTAAGATACCTTGTTAAACATTCCATAGATGCTTTTGCAATCTATATATAAGAGAAAACCGTTACTTACTACGCTTATAACTCAAGAACGTCTGGACCGATTTCGATGATTGGCAACAATTCGGACTGGTCTCCGGCCAAACAAGAAGAATACCCAACAAAATTCCCGAAATATCCCCGAAAAAAAAATTATCAAGAAAATTCATTTTCATTTTGTATGGAGTGATTTTACGAAGCCGTCTTTATGATAGATGACGTATATGTTTACGTTACGTTGTGACAATTTTTATTTTACGGGCGGGACACGGGGAGTGGTACGGGACGGGCGGGACATAACGAGTACAAAACTATAGAATTGTAATAACTGAGATACTCGGCATTCAAGTTAAACAATGTCAAATTAACAAATTAGACAACCAATTACTCTGAGTACAAAAAACCTCTCCATATAACTAATTTAAATATTTACTTTGTTTTGCATACTTACACAAATAACTAAGATACCTTGTTAAACATAGATGCTTTGCAATCTATATATATATAAGAGAAAACCGTTATTTACTACGCTTATAACTCAAGAACGTCTGGACCGATTTCGATGATTCACAACAATTCGGACTGGTCTCCGGCCAAACAAAAAGAATACCCAACAAAATTCCCGAAATATCTCCGAAAAAAAAATTATCAAGAAAATTCATTTTCCCATACATTTTGTATGGAGTGATTTTACGACGCCATCTTTATGATAGATGACGTATATGTTTACGTTACGTTGTGACAATTTTTATTTTACGGGCGGGACATGGAGGATGGTACGGGACGGGCGAGATATGGGAGGTGGTACGGGACGGGCGGGACATGGAGGGTGGTACAGGACGGGCTGAACACGGGGGGTGGTACGGGACGAGCGGGTCACGGGGACGGTACGGGACGGGCGGGGCACGAGAGGTGGTACGGGACGGGCGGGACACGGGGGGTGGTACGGGACGGGCGGAACACGGGGGGTGGTGCCCGTAACAATAAAACATTAAATATCTTAATCTATACTTTTCTAGGCAGAATGAAGTCTGCTGGGCCAGCTAGTAATATATATATGTAATTCTAGGAGTTTTGATACTGTCTACGTATTTGGTTATATGATGCTCCTATAAATAGCTATTAACTTAACATATACATAGTTCGGAAGGCGAATACCACGACACGCTTTCACTCAACTATTAATTATAATCAATTTCTCACGATTCAATAGTTTTAATGACTCTGCTACCTTGAAGGAAGTATTATTATAATTACTATACTACATACATATATACATAAATAGTTATATGTATGTATGTACATACTATGTAATGTTGCATTTATAATTATCTAAATATTTGACGTGAAACGACAAGTTTAAAACAAGTATTTCAAAATTAATCTAGTTGATAATTTACAGATAGAAATAGTATACATTTGTATTTACGCGTTAAACCACAGTAATTTCACTTTCTAACGTTTATAGAATCTCGTTTGTTTAATTCCAACCCTGTATATGGACCAAATAGAAAATATTTATTTACTCAGCAATATCCTGAAATATCTTCCTTGAAATATATATTTATTTTAATAGTTTTTTTTAACGATTTATCTAGACACACGAAGTTTTCGACCAAAAGTCAAGTTTTTTATAATTTTACACTATGAAAAGCAATTAAATTTCAGTTAAGTAATAAAACTGCTTGGAAACGCAATTTTGGACAATTCTCATTTTGAGATAATGCCGTCTAATTAAAATTGCACAACAAATTAGAAAAGCGATATATCATTCATATATACCAGAAGATATAAGAAACAAGTCAGTTCTACTACCTTTGGATTATAGATACTACCAAAGATCCAAACGATAGGAAACCCAATCAGATGACCCGAATTGGTCAGATACTGATTTCATTGCATCTTTAATAATTGGTATACCAGCAACTACTACCTTAAATACCTTTTGAAGCTCTTTACAAATTTTAGACTTTCCAAAACATAATACCTTAGATTTAGTTGGATTTAGTCGTAAGTCAAACTTAGTATAGATATTATTAAGAGAATTCAAATCAGTGTTTATAGCATCCAAAGCTAACCGCTATTCACTAGTCTTGAAAGAAAGATAAAACTGCGTGTCGTCAGCATAAATGTGTGTACGGCATACTTTAATGTGCGCAATAAACTTAGACGTCTAAATTGAAAACAGTAGCGGACCCATAATTGAGTCCTGCGGCACGCTCGAGTTAACACTAACTATAACATTCAAAAATATTGTATGTTGTAAAATCTAATTGTTAGTCACAAAATATGTATGCATGTCACCGAAACGACGCATACTGAAACTCAGGATCATCAAAAATTTAAGATTGGATTGGTTTGGATTGGAAACTGGCCGAACTTAATTTGCATTATCAACGAAAGCTAGGTATTCAGGAACGGAATTCATAAAGCAGTTAGAAAAGGCGTTAAATCAAAAATAAGTTTTCGAAGAGTAACGCAAAGTGGAATATTAATTTATGTAAAGTAGAGAAAAGCCTAATAACGAGCCTTTCCATAAATTTCTGTAAATTGTTTCAAAAGCATATACATATATTGGAAAACAGGGTCAGTACTTTTTTATGGTTGCATTCAGTCACTAATTTAGTCTGGAAAAGATATCAAAGCTAACAAGATACGAAAAAAGACGCAGAACATGACGTAATTAATTTAGATACAAGGTTGCCATGTGTAACTCTTGCTGTTTAATTAGAATTACTTTGTACTGATAAACGGATTGATATTTCAGCAAATACTGACGATATAAATGAAATGTTTATTATAATATGTAAATAAATCTTAAAATATAGGTATAAAAAAATAAACAGGTTTGGCAGCGAGGTTATATGGGTTGCTTATGTTGAATATGTAAAGTACAAGTATGTAAATATGAATTTCGAGTTTATGAACACGATTCAGTTGTCCTATTATAGATTTTTCTAAGTCTGTACGCCACTTATGACAAATTTGAATCATTTACGTCATTAGTCCAGCGTCATTGGTCTCATTTTGAATTAAGTATTATTTTTGTCACTTCTTTTAGTAACTAGAATTACAAATCCTGTTTTTAATGCTTTGTGTAATGAATTTTATACTCATGGTTCTTTATGATTAAATAATTTTATATTTTGAAGCATTTAGTAGCAAAAAGGCCTATCGAATTGAAAAAAGAAAAATTAAGCACAGCTATATATATAAGCTCATATTATCTGAGTCGACGTTGTTGATTCATTGTGGGAGGTGTGAAAGGTAGGACAGAATCATATACATACAATCTAAATTTTTGATTTAAATATAATGCTGCAAAATATGAGAAATAGTGACCATTAAATCTTACTTTCCCATTCTTTTCTTTAACATGTAAACTGTACAAACTATAAAAACTGGAACATTTCAATAGTCATTACTTTCCTGTATAATTATGTTTCTCTTACGATTTTGCCGCAAACTACTATTTTGGAGTCAGAAGCATGAATATATATGTAATAAGTACTTCTGTTGTATACATATGACACTTCAACATAAATAGACGTTAATATCTATCACACCGCAGTAGGGCAATTATGTAATCATCTCTAAACGCATTACAAGCTGAATAATGTTTGTACTTCTACTGTTAAAGGTAATGGGCACAATTATGAATAGTGATGCGTTAACTGTATGCAAATATTTTGAATTTAGTGAATAATTGATGCTTACAATATCAAAACCATAACATTTGTTGCTAGTTGTTCCGCAAGTGTCTTCGCATTCTTCAAATTTTTCTTATAACCCATCCGATTACACGTAACAAATGTCAAATATGACTGTGTATCCGGTATATATAAGTATTGTAAATAAATTGTAAAAAGTTAAGTACAGGATATAAATTATGACGTCTATCTTTTATATAACTAGTATTATACTTTAAATCATATGTTAGATACTTAAAATAACTAATTTTCTATTTGTTTGTTGTATGTAATACACAAAATTGATAAAAATAGCACTTTTAACCTTTTGACGTGCTAAGGTTATTTAAAAACCATGATTAGGAAAAAATTTCATAATGAAACAATAACATGTAATAATTTAAAATGTCCGGAAAAGTTTAGCAAACAATTTTTTTTTTGTGGATAAATTTATTTTGTCTGTTGCGAATTCTCTTAACCTTGGAATATAGTAATACAAATGTTTCAATGTTTATCTTTAAAATAACTAACACAATTGGAATATATTTCAAAAGTAACATATTTGCTTAATTTATATAGATATTTGCTTATGTATATGAGAGTGCAATAACACAATAAATTATAACGTTCCTCTGTCATAGAAGGATAAAAATTCTAAATTCGTCAAATGAAAGGAAAAGAAAATCTGGCAGCATTCCAATACTTGAAGCCTTTTAGACATCCTAGTATATTACATAAGTAGAAATGAATACCTGCTTTGTAGCGAAAATACATTATATACATGTATAAGGGCGGATTCTTTTCACACACTATTTAATGTAGTTTGTATAGAGACTAGGTCACTATTTACAATGGAGCTTGTAAATGCCTTAATAACTGCATATTTGAAATTGTGATTTTGCTGCAAAACGTATTTGTTATCATTAAGGTGTTGTTAGTGAAATACAGCCTTATTAATATATGTTTATATAATTATTTATATACTTTTGTTGTGGTTAATCCATAATATTACCTACAAGAAGTGTTTTTTTTAATTAAAGATCTTATTACTAATTGTAAGACATTCCGAAATTCTAACTTCTTTATAATTTCATATTAGTACTGGGGTTTTGGGAGAGTTTATTGTTCTTGTTTGTGTATGAACACTAGTTTCATTAAATCTAAATTATAAACTTGATCAAAAACTGTAAACTATACATCTAATAAAAATGTATTTGCTTAAAACAATTTCTAACGTCGATCCACATTTCTATTCTATGTATATGCCTGTGTAGCCATTATTTCCATAACATCAAAATTTAAACCAGAAATATTGATCGTCAAAAATATTCCGCTAATGTCAATAATTTTAACAATGACTGATACATGTTGTGAGTTCAACAGTATTCAAGGACCTGCCAACTGTATGTGTTGCAATAATATGATATCGCTTTGAATCACTTGCAATGAAACCCCAACAGTACTTTTAATTTTCAGATTTCGATGAAACTTTAAAGAATACACTTACACAGGCGTTAAAATAACATTGCATATGAAATGAAATGAAATTGTGTAATGGTATTAGTCCGATCAATACCAATGGTAATACTTCCGAGATTTCTAAAGACTGAATTTATAAATTATTACACAGAAAGAACACAACCTAAGTCACCTCGGTTACAACGACTGCATTAAATACGGAGCATGTTCTGTAGAAATACTTCTACAAGAGCGTATAAGAATGATCCTTCTTCTATCAGGTTATACCTGTTAAAAGATTGCCAACTGTGTATTCCTTTGACCTTGTGGAAGAGTTTTGATAAATTTATTATTATTACACACATTTTTATAAACATTCTATGCCTGTAAAGTTTCTATATAGTAGACAAAACTGAATATGGTTATACACTACCGTCCATAAATGAGGGATCAGTAGAAGAAAAATGATACAAAGCAACATAATAAATTAGTCGATGCATATATTAAAACTCTAACAAAACAAAGTTGAATTCTTAACAAATAAAGTAATATTTACAAATTCTAAGCCATATAATATTTAATAAAAAAATACAATTATTTTAATTTATTCTCAGAAAAATATCCACCGCCACACTTAATAACTGCTTTACATATTTTGGGCATTCTTAATACAAGTCGTTGAAGTGTCTCTACTGGAATTGCGTTCCATGCCTCTTGGAGATGTTCCCAAAGCTTTTGTTGTGACCGTGGACAATGTTCCCTCACCCTCATCCCAGAGCAGCTCAATAGGATTGAGATCTGGCGATTGTAGAGGCCAAATCATGTTAACAAGTATTCCATCTGCTTCTTTTTGCTGCAAATAGTTTCTACAAAGTTGAGCAGAGTGCTTTGGGTCATTATCTTGCTGAAAATCAAACCCTTCTCCAATCAATCACAATCCCGAAGGAATAGCATGTTCTTCTAAAATGACCGTGTACCGCTCTTTTGTTAATATTCCGTTGATTCGATGCAGATTTCCAACACCGTCGAAGGAAAATGCTCCCCAAACTAGCAGTGAACCTCCTCCATGCGTTACGGTAGCCACAACACAATCATCACGCATTCTTTCACCTCGTCTGCGTCGAACGTAAACACTCCGATTACTGCCAAAAATTTGAAATTTTGACTCATCAGTCCATAACACTTTTTTCCACATATCGATGTCCCAATTTTGATGCTCTTTAGCCCATGGCAACCGTTTCTGACGGTTTTGTGGTCTCAGTAACGGTTTGCGAGCAGCAATGCGTCCCTGTAACCCTGTTTATGTTAAGTGCCTCTTTACCGTAGTAAGGGACACTGGCGTTTCGCGGCTTTCATTGAGTTGAGCTCGAATCTGTGGAGCTGTTAGGCATCGGTTTCTTTTGGATATTACTTCCAATCGTCAATCTTCAGCCGGGTTCGTTATTTTGGGTCTTCCGGATCACTTGCCGGAATGCGTTGTTCCTGTTGTCTTATAGCGTTTCACTGTTCCTTGAACAGCTCGGTAAGTTAATTTAAGTTTTTTCGCAATTTGCCTCAACGAATCATTTTCTTTATGTAAAGTAATGACTGCACTCAACTCTTTTCGTTTTGCCATTCTTTCGCAATAAACAATTCTTTATCTTACGTACTCGTATCACAAGTTGATCGGACAGCACTAAAGCACAAACTAATACTTCTTCTATGGTAAATGAATGTTTCATATCCTAAATATCTAAATACTTCATTCGTAGAATAATTACGTAAATATTGTAGTATTATAAGTGCGGCTTTACCGATTTCTTTCTATAAGAACGAGCTTTGTATCTCTGCAGGTCATAAATGGATTAACAGAACTTTCTCATCTGAAAACTTGCTGTTTATTGTAGGGATTTATGCAATTTCCCTTTGTAAATATCTTGCAAACGTACCAAACATTTTTTTTAGATTGGGGCTATTTGGGCAGGTAAATTACTAAAGTGACGAATTTGTATGCTACTGATCGCTCATTTATGGACGGAGTGTATATACTATGGTGTTTCATACAAAAGATATTAGGCTAATTAGTCACCTATTTGCAAAGATACTCGATTTTGAAGAAATTGAGTTTCAATTAGAAAAATAAACTTTTGCTGATACACACCTTTGGCAATAAGTGTACTTCGTGATGTTAAAAATTACTCCTATTCTAATATAACGATTTCTGTTAACGCGACAGATAACATTGCAGGAGATCATCGACTTAGCTTAAGAGTGATGCAGAAAAATTACGCATTTTCTATGAAAATGTCTACCATTAGCATCACTCATTACTTATTGGACATGAGAAAACTTTGCATCAAATGGATTCCGAGATGTTTTGAGTAGTCATTAGAAGAATTGATAACGATAAAGGAAAGCTGCCAACTACTTTTAAATCAAACTTTTTCGATCAGCTATTTACTATAAAATATAAATAATATTTTTAATATCAGATATGTTTTTACTTGCAGGTCAAATAAAACAACAATTAATTAAAAATCAATTTATTCCAGATCGCAAACTATTACGTTTTCGTTTAAAATACTTTTTTAGTGAGAAAACTGACATTTAATATGTGACAAACGACGTTAAAATATCTAGCCATGTCTATCAACAAAAATATCTAAAAACAAAGAAGTCATTATATCGAATTATGGTTACATTCTCAAACAATAATAAAAATGATTTGAATTATCCGTATATTAATATATTTTTATGTTTTGCCAAAACATGGCAACAAACCTAGTCAAGAGCTAAAATTCAGACATGAATTAAATTATTATAAATGGCGCTTAAATTATCAATATCAGTTCACCGCGTTTTTCTTCTTTTGTGATATATGTATATCATTTCATATTTGTTTTATAATTATTTTCCTTTTCCAAAATCTTAGTATTTCTAGAATCAAAATTATGTCGTCTATCTTTAGAGTGCTTAGATAAAGCATGTAGTTTCAGGGATGATGTTATGTGTAACAGCGTATTGGTGATTATAAAGTCGTTTATTTAAATAGTGTTTAGCTTGGTCGATATAGCATTTGTTGCAGTCTTTGGATGGATGTTTTTAAATTATTGAATTCGTGCTTATTGTTAGTAGGTGTGAATGTTATATAAATATGAGATTTCTTAAATTCGTGTTTTATTGTCACATTTAAGCTAGTTATGTATGGTATAGTATGTGATATATGTTATGATTTGATTTTGTACCTGTGTTATGTGTTTTGTTTATTCTTTTCGTTATTCCCGGATATAACATCTGCCGTTCCCCGATAGAAAACTCCATCATTCTGGTAGCTAATTTGCCTGTGTTGTTGTAAGAGAAATCTATATCTTATATTACCTTACCCTATTAACGTATGCCACATTTATCACTAATTTTCCTTGTTGACAACATACGATTCTTAGAGTCACTCTCTGGACAGCACAATCTTACACTTTGTTCTCGCTGATTATCTTCGGTTCATCTTCGCAAACAGAGAGCAATTATTGTTACAAGACAATATTACGAATGAATAATAGTGCTTCTCGTAGATCGATTATTCGGCTATGTTTAAACTCAGTTAATTTATGAAAATAAATAATGAGAGGCTTGGGACTGCAAAAATTAGTACATAGTTTAGTTTGAAACGCGATTGTACATTTAAATCCGCAAACCGCGTACCTATAACTGTAAAAATAATTAAGTAAGTAATAAGGTCAAGTAAATAGACATAGCAGTTTGATCAATTAACACAGCCCATAAAATTACTAAAAGCTGCTCAAGCGTTGGTCTTCTATCAAAACATAGAACCATATTTTTATATAAATGAAATGCACAACCAATTTCACAATGAGTACTCAGTGGTTCGCTCAGCAAAGTAAAAACGCCTTTCAGGTGGCTATTAATCTCAAACGACACGATTTTGCCACGGTCCTGTTAGTTAGAAGCTGTTTTTTTCTAGAAAGGCTGGTGACGTAATGTTGATATTTCCATTACAAACTTCAGACTTTCATCAGCGGAATCACAACAATCTACAACAAATATTATAATATCCTTCTAACTACTGGTTTCGGATAGATCCAGCTAAACTTCTCCCATTGTGCGGTTGTAGTTAAAATGTCATCGAAAATTACGTAAATATACATATATAACCGTAAATTTCACCCACAAACAAAAAGAATAGTGTACAGAACTGATCGATGTTAAATAATGCATTCTTTCTTTCTTCAGCATCGTCAAGAAAATTAGTTACAAAGGCCAGTAAATAGAAGGTAACCATAGAAGGATTTTTTTCTCAAATCCAACACGTAAAGAAAAGAATACATCGTAAAAATTATTCATCGTGATTTGATGACAATTTATTCAATGAGAATATCAGAAGAAGAACGTAAAATGACAAATGAATTATTGAATAAGAAAGTTAGAAGTATAGCAATTTATTATTAAGTGTTCGAAATTGGCGTTGCAGATAACAAGACATTGATGCTCTGATAGCTTTATTCGTAGGACTAGTTTGATAGTCAGAACTCGTAAGAAACCCAAATATTCAGTTGAAAAATAATGGTGTATTTGCAGAAAATTTGTGGATAGTGTTTGTTCGTTGGGTTTTCGACAGTTGAAAACTATCAGCAACTGGTTCTACGAAAAAAAAAAAATAATCGATATTGTTGATTACCATATGTACTATATGCATTTAGTTTGAATGTGTGAACTCTATAAACGATATTCGTTCTTTAGCTTTATGATGATCCAGATACCTCTTCCCTTTACAGAATTTTTGCTGATTATTTTTTTTTTGTAATAAGTAAGTACTTGGTGTAAAATGTATAACATTTATTATAGAAAGAAGAAGATATGGGTTGAAACAAATTACGTTTGTTGCTGGTCACTATAACAAAACCTTTTTTAAGTGGCCCGTGGTACAAAAATTTCTGCTATTCCTTAGTTGTACCATAAAAATTATATTTGTTTGGTTTGTGTAATAATTTTGTTTCATACATTTCATTGCAGCATCGCAAATAGAATGTCTGAAGAAAATTTATTCCGTTTACTTCTTATTTATATATTTTGAAATTGTAATTATTTTAGCTACTATTAGATTAGATATATGGATTATAAAGTAGTTTAATGAATACCGCATTTTGAAGAATTTAATTTTTCAAAAGACAGAATCTACAAAATGAAGAACTACAAAAAAACTACCGCAATTAGTGAAAATGTATTATATAGAATTATATAATTACAAATATGGTAAAATAGATAGAAAGCTCAAAGCTCAGACTGTTACTAAATTTTGAATACGCAATGAGGATTATTAATATACTGAAAGTAAATATTGTGTTAAGCTTATTTCTTATAAAGAGAACGAACAGGTTATATATAAGTTACTATTACTTTTGTTGTTTTTGTGTGTCGAAAATATCTTCCGTGTTAATGTACTTTCTGTACTTTAGATAGACTCACATAAAACAACGAAATCGTCAAACCATTATAACCAAGTCTGATAAATACTGCATTTAAACAGATGATATTCTAGTTATGACACGACTGATAATTCTAGAATAAATTCCTACGGGGAATTTACTTATCTTAAATAAACACAACACTTTCACTCATTTCATTCATAATATCATAACAATCGCGAATTTCGAAAATCAATGTGCATACCTGTATACGCACGTGGATGAACCAGCCCCCACCCTAAAAATATCTGACGCAACCTTGGCGCGCTATTTCAAGCCCTCTAAAAACCCGAATATTTTGCGGATGTAGAATGCGGATTTTACTTACCCAATTCGGCATAACATAAAGCGCCAATCATTGATAACAATCCGGACATAATCCAAACGATGATCGCCTGACCTACTGAACCGGAGTACCTCAGGACACCCTTCGGTGACACAAAAATACCGGAACCGATAATTATACCAACGATGATTGCGACGCCGTCTTTCAATGCAAGTTCTTTCTTCATTTTAATACCTTGCGAGCTACCCGCAAGAGACACTTCACTCTTAGTTTTACCCATATTCGCGCTTTTTTTTCGAGAAGCTTAAAATTAAAGACAAATTAAAAAATAGGAAAATAAAGAGGTTAAGCGTAAAGTATGTATGGTATACTGAACAAACTAAACAGTTATCATACCGACGATCGACCACGTGGGAATAGCGCGAGTTGTAAGAGTTTAACGCTTGCTTCGACTGCGTTCGAGCTTACGGACTCTCTGAATTTGAATTAGCGAATGCAAGTGAATGGTTTGAAATCAGTGGCGCACTCTTCGATCCCCAACAGCTGTTTTAAAACGCCGTGAGGTAATAAAAATGCCGCATAAAATAGGTAATGAGATTCTTATGCTGATGTAATATATTTCAATTTTTACTTACTAATTTTTAACTTATTAACACCTTAAAGGTGTTGCATCATGCTTTGTTTTAAATCCAGATTAGGATAAGGAGTTGTGTGAATATCTAAATAGGATTAATGTAAGTTTTATTCATAAGTAAACGAGCTTATTGGAAAAAAAATTATTAATTTACTGGCTTGGGAAACTTTGTTACTTACACTGTTATTTGCACGATTTTAAAAGAAAAAAACTACTAAGTATTTGACGACTTTTTTATGCGGAAACTGATTTCGTTTTAAGTTTAATAGTGGTGCATATTAGTAATATGTTCAAATACATTTTTAGCTAGGCTAGCCTTTCACAGATATACATAGATGATGGCAATTATGTCGACGTTTTACATTGGTAGTAGGATGCAAGCTTTGATGTGATCAACAGTGTATAGGTATGCGATATTATTTCAGGACGCGTATACCGATTACCTATTATGCACCTTATATACAAAAGTACATTGCTTATAATAAGTTACATCCATAAAAAAATATATAATTTAAATGAAAATGTATGTTATATGAATATGTTGTATTATATTGTCAATTTATATGAACTTGAACAAACAAACTACTTCCATACAGAATTTTAACGATAAATTAATTTTTAAATTTTATTAGTTATCATTTTAAATCGTTTAAAATAGTTATGGGAAAAGCTGTAAAAATGCTATTTTATATATAGTGCACAGATGCATCCATTTGTAAATTTCGTTCACAGCCCTTTCTGCTCTTTCCCGTTGATGAAGTATTCTTGCGAAAACCTTAAAAGATACGGTAACACTAACTGTAGTTCCAATTTTTACAATATTCGGACACTAATTGGTCTACTCGACGAAAGCACTTCTTTATGGGTTTACAACATCAAACAAGTTTTGGATTGCATCTATGGTGACATGAGTCAAAAGGTAAAGTGTCGATATCAAGCTTACGGACTAGTTTAGAAATCATCATAATCATTGAAATGGTAGAATGTTATATAGAACGTTTGCAAGTGGCTTGTGCTACGTTGCAATTATTTGATGAATACGTTAACACCTTTATAAATCGTTACACTGGTATGTCAAAGTAGTACGGTCCACATTTTCAGGCATTTAGTCTATCTATCCTGATTGGCTGTAAAAATTTTTAGAAACAGACATCAAGACGACGCAAACGAAATAAATAAATGTGACTACTGGAGCAGTTCTACTGCACTCAACAAAGTTCCGTTTTTCATGATTGATAATGTACTTCGACAATTATTGTCAGTGCTTACCAAGATGACTCAGAAAACTACTGCTGTTGACTGAGTTATTTAAAACAAAAAGCACGACACTTTAGAACTGCAAATTTATACACTTGTAATAGAAATTATTATTTGTAATTTATCCACATTAAATCGCGAAAGTTTGATTTTAAAAGTGGAGTTTTATTTTATATTCTATATCAAACCAAGGGCGTTGCAATACCTGCACTGGATTAATCCTGCGTTGCTTGCAACTACCATCTACTCATTTAGCATTAACCCGTTACCCCACTTGTAACATTTTTTGTTTGTGTGACCTATTTTTTGTCATTAACTGGTGTTTATAAGGATTTTTATATATTTTTGGATCTGTCTATTGCTGTAGTGTAATTATTGAATCTCTTACACTAATTTTTCGTGTTGTTTCTTTTACACAACTTTTTAACGGCATCAGCCTTTACATATATTTTCAACGAGAGCACATCACTGAGCTTTTTTAAACTTGTTATTAAAGAAAGACAGATGCATTTATTTAAACGTTCTCGACCTTTTTTTTAAATCTGTAATAAAGCAATATGTATCACTGCATCGCTACCATAAACTCATAAAAAAAAGGCATCGACATCATTACAAGCGTTCTTTAATTTGTGTATTTGATAAAAACTCTAAATATTGAAAATTATTTTTTAATTTCAAATTTAACTATGTGTGTAAGTATAATACCATTTATTAACATTATTCAACTTTGGGCGATTGCTTAGTTAGTAACATTTAGGCGAATTAACTTAGATAGTTGTCTAATAATAAAAGAAAACACCGTTTCACAGGAAAACCTTTCCTGTGAAACGGTGTTTTCTTTTATTATTATCGAAACTTCACAGACTCGCAACTATCACTATCAGATAGTTGTCTAATTGATTCGTTTTGATACGAATGTTTGTAATGCATTCAGCTCTGTATTTAATATTTATGTAGGTAAGCAAGTTGCAACATTTGGTAGATATATACGTCTCTACGACATAGAGGTATTTAATTTGCTTATGCGGGTACATTAGGCCTACTTTAAGGTATTGTACTTGGAAATTATCAACATTTCGTAATAGTAAAGAAAATTGCCTGAGAGTTATGTTGGTATGGTGCTGACCAAATAACCCATTGTTTCATATTCCTTTCTCCAACAACTATTATACTGATGAGTTAGCACCATTTCTACCGACTGTAAATAGAAATTGGAATATTGTACTATATTTTGTTGTATCTGTAAGGAAAAAAATGTAAATTAAACAAATTTTAAGTTAATTAGAAACAAACACATCATTTCATATACATTCATCAAAAACATTAAGATCGATGCAATCATTGTGAAGCATAGATAAAAAATGTTAATGTATATGTTAATGTAAGATTAGAAATATTGATACAAGGTTTTAGAATTCCTATTTTAAATATGTTCAAAGTAATTGCCATTTACAATAATGCATTTAACCATTCTCCGCTTCCAGTGTTTAAAAGCGTTCAACCAGGTGTCTTTAGGGATACTATAAAAAAAAAAACAAACGGCAATATGAATCTCTTCTTCTGACTGGAACCTTTTCCCTCGCAAATGTTTTTTGAGCTCAAAAAATAGCCAGAAGTCGCACGTCGCCAAATCCGGTAAGTAAGGAGAATGTTCTATAATTTTTATTTAGTTTTCCGCTAAATACTGAACCCTGTCCCTGCTGTATGGGACGACGCGTTATCATGATGTAACATGATTCCCTTTCTTGCTACTTGACTGAACACAGTAGGCAAACAATTTTCAACATATCATTTAAACCCGTACTTCTAAAAAATACTATGTACATAACTTCTTTCATTGCTCGTTGTTTTTTTCACCATCCTAGGAGTTTCTTCATTTTCATGTATTCGGATTCGGCTTTCTTGGCGAGTGGAAACATCAAAAAACGGTATGTACCATTGTGCCATTTACAATTTTAAAAATAATTTGATGGCTTCCAGCATTCAACATATCTAAAGTTTGTTGGCAAATTCTAACACTTTCTGCTTTTTGTAAATCTGTCAGATGATGGGGTACAAACCGAGTTACAACCTGTTTCAAATGTAAATGTTCGTGCAATATTGATCTCACTTGCGAGGATCCAATGTTCAGATTGGACTCTATCATTGCATAGGTAATGCGGTTGTCTTCTTCCACCATCGTCTTCACCGCAGCAATGTTTTCGGGGTTAGCAGCAGTTAAAGGAGGGCCAGCTCCTTTTGTGTACCACCGACATGCAATCTCATTCAAGTTCTTTATACCATCTACAAACAGTAACCAATGATGGTGTGAGATTCTTAAATGACGATTTTAAACTTTCCTCACACTCATACGCGCTCAAGCCTTTCTTGAAATTATCATGATCCGAAAGTTCTCTCGCGATAATTTCATTTTTCGATTACAAAGCTTATTGTATGGACTATTTCTCAGACATTATCCAACCGAATTGCACAAACTAAACTGCAATTGACAGATAAATATAATAAGTATTTTTTCCCAGTCAAAGCTACCAATATTTTCATTTCTGTCATTTCTGGGAAAACCAATCCCGTTTTAGGGTTGTGTATATATTTCAGCAATCTTAATTTACCACAGTAATTTAATAAACTATTTAATAAAAAGCGTAAATGATATATTATATGTAAAGAAGTATTTGATTTACGTGTATATTGTTTTCAATGAATGATGATTGAAAATGAAACTGTCAATAAATATAACCGTTGTAATTAGGAAATCTTTTTGCAATAGAAAAATACAGCTGACCAACATTTTATGTTTGCTTTTAATGTGAAAAGCTTGAAGTATACAAAAAGTTTACTAGGTACAGTGTAAAGACCTCTCAATATGACAGTTCATTTGCCAATTGTTGCTCATAAACTGATTTTATAATTATTATATAACTTTATATTCGATCTATTCACTTATAATAATAAGAAATAGTTATAATTTTTTTTACTTTATTATTTTTATTATAGTAAAGTAATAGACTAAATTGGCACTACTTATACTACTCGTTTTCTTTGTTGTACGTTAAAAATAATGCATAAATAAAAATAATATTCAGTAGTAAAGTTAAAATACCTATTATTTAACAAAATTTTCGTAATGGGATTTTGTAACCAATTATATTTTTTATTGCATCGATAAGGCAAAGCTAGAACAATGCAAGCAATAATTTCATTGAAAACAATAAATTTGAATTTTTGATTAGAAGCTTGACTTTTAATAATAATGTGATATACTTAATATGAAAATCCAGGAAAAGATATCATGCAACATTATACCCTGTCTGAGCGAAACAAAAACGAAACTCTTTCCTCAATAAGGCAAAACCAGGTCTTGCCCCCGTCGCTTACCCACTATCAAAAATTTCATTTCGTCATATTATTACATTTTTCGATTTTTCATACTATTTGTAACAACTTTCATATGGGACAGCCTATACCTATCCTTTGTCTGTCTCGGCGTTTTTTCGTATTTCTTGACTTTTTAGACTTATTTAAGGTGGATCATTTCCATTGGAATGCTCTATATATATTTAATAATAATGTTATTTATTCTCCTACACTTCGGTCGTATTTTAGCTGTAACGGGCCATAAAGCTCTTGAAGGAACTATGCAATAATTGCACTCTACAACACATAATTACACAATTTTGCCAGCCATTTTTGCAGATAGATGCTTACTTTCACCATTGCATAATTGTTATTTCGATCTGTGTATGTGTGTGTTTCTTCTTCGATATTTGGAAAGCTGACTTCAAAATACATCAAAATCTGGCTTACCGATGTTCTCCTCCAAAATACCCAACTAGACAGTTTTCTCGTCATTAGTTCTCCAACATTGTTAGTGGGCATTATTCTTCTTCAAAACTTCAGAAAGTAGTGCCGAAATGTACAAGTTTAAACTTTATAACAGTATATCAAAATCACAACAGCGATGGTAAAACCCCAGGAAAATTATCATAAAAATTAAAAATGAAGATATTTTAATGTATCGAATTTTTATTATCTTTAGTATTTTTGTTAGGAAAAATTAATGTGATCGTTAGTTTATCGAATATATAATAACTACTTTACCCTTATTTTGTGAAAAATAAGAAAATTTACCTTGTGCATTATTAATTTCCGAGGTAGGATACGCACTCAAACAGAAGCAGTTCAGTTGTTTAATGCAACTCACTCTGATTGGCTGCTTATTAGTTAAAGCATGATAAACACAGTTGAGGGAAAGTCCGGGAATTTTGCCATATTCGGGGTACTCAAAAATCCTAATAAGTGAAAAAATGAGCGTAACGCTCTGTTAACAGTGCAGGATAATCCCCAAGTTACAATTGCGGAAACGGCCTTTAATTTTAATATGTCGTGATCTACTGTGCATAAAGTACTGAAACAAGCGAAGTTGCATCCTAATAAGACTTGCCTACTTCACGAGCTCTCGAAAGATAATTTTGATCGACGGAATGAATTTTATGAGTAAATGCGACAAATATATAATGGTAACGATACTTTTGTAAAGAGAATCATTTTCTCTGATGAAACAACTCTTTTAAACGGCTATGTAAACCGACAAAATTATTTCATACACAAAACCCCAAAAAGGGAACGTATGGCGCGTATAGTTGATGAAACAGTTTTAGGCCTTTACTTCTATGAAGGTGTAGATATCTGGACTTTTTTCAAAGTGAATTCATCCTCATCCTAATAACTTTATATCTGCAGAACTCAGTCTGTACCAGCGGAAATATGGAACGCCACCTCACTAGGTTTTACGCTTATTTGGATAAAGTGTTACTAAATCATTGGATAGGCAGGAGAGGGACGATTTCTACTAAAATCGCCAGACTTAACTCGTCTCGATTATTTTTTGTATGAATACTTAAAAAGTAACGTCTACGTGAATCCACCAGCGAATTTAAAAGATTTAAAAGCATGAATATGTCAAGAAGTTAGAAGAGATCTGCGGTAATGTTTCTAATTCGATAAGGTTCAAAAAAATGTCTTAATTGTCTTGGTTACTGTCAGATTCCTAACGGTAATATTTTTCTCTCGACTGTTGAATTATATATATGTACATTCTGCCTTTTGATCTAAATGTTTATTATTACACACGGGCTGTAGACCAATCACATCACTCGTATTTTCATTCTTCAACGGTTAGCAGACAGAAATGACACGGTATAGACGTATAGAGTGTGCGTTACCTAGCAATCGCTAAACAACTCATAGTTGTGCCCGTTGTGCTCACAATTTACAACGTCAGCTCGCGGTTTTGACACAATTGTAATGACATTTATGTCAAAAAACGCGGAGCTCACAGCATTAATTTCTGATTATCTATCATGTACCTATCCATTCTCTTTTTAAGTTAATCCTGCAGCCGTAGAAAATAGTCTTTAACTCGCGTATAATTAGGCTATTATTAACTCGGGTTACAACTCCCACCCTCGTTAATAATAGCCGTCATTATACGCTCGTTGAAGAATATACTATTCCTTGTCGTATGTAAAATAAACTGCTCTCTCCAATTCTGAAATAGAAAATGGGGGTTTACATTAAAGAAATAACGATGACGTCATATCTGCTTCTTGAGATAGCTTGTATATTTCAGTCTCACGTAAAAAACTAAAAATAAAAATGGATTGGTCCGAGGTTTTTATTTGATTTACATCCATACAAAAGTCCTGTTATTTTGAATTATTATTTTAACATTATTAATACTCTAAATTTTTTACACACTACTATTTTCTACATATAAGCGACTTATTTCTGAAAAATAAAAATAGGAGAAATTAATAAAAATCGGAAAATACTGAAAATTTTTTGATATTGTAACGATTTCCAATAAATTTTATACTAATATGATTCTTATTGAGAATAACGCCATACAACCTTATACAAATATAGTTCTTTGTCTAGTTGGGAACACAATGAACTAAATATATACAGGTGTTCCATTTAAATTTGTTGAGTAAATTAGACTTTCATATTTTCCAAACACTCTGTATAATCAATGCATTTACTTTTAAACTGGTATTAAAGCTTAGGCAACGCAGTAACTTAGGAATAATTTTTTTTTTTGTCGCAGAAGCATCGTTTCATACAAAAAGCTGTCAGTAAATATAAGAGTTTTTTCAACCAAATTTTGCAATAACTCTTTAATTTTTAAAAATTGAGCTATCGTGTATATATTCTGACTAAGCATTCGACCAAAAAATAAAATATGTAAAAATATATAGGATGTGCCATAAAAAAATATGATCTGTACCAGCCATAGTGAACATTCTGTATAGTTGTATATATTATTATAAGAAGTTCTTCACTGGATCTCTTGGTGCAGAAGTAGAACACTAAACACTTTAACCCACTGAACACAAACAAGTTTAACTAAAACATCGACGCGTTTCAACAGCAATGCTGTCATTATCAAGGCGATAATAAAACTAAATTAAAATAAAATCTACAAAAACAGGTAACCTAAATGTTATGCACGGTCAATCCGATACGCATCATTAATTTCCGATTAACGAAAGCAATGACGAATACGGTATTGGTCCTTTGTCACAGTTCATTACACATGACTTATTTTTATATATTTCTAAACTTTCGAAAACATTTAGAAACTTACAATTGTTTATTTGTCTAATTAATTTAACATTCGTATGATCGATGTTGTGATCTGTTTCAAAAATGTGTTGGGCAACGCTCGATTTCTCAATTCTATTAAATCTAAGATGAGCCATATGCTCTTTGAATCTAGTTGAGACTGCTCTCCTGGTTTGCCCAATATATTTTTGATTACAATCTTTACAATTGATTTCGTAAATACCTGACTTTTCTAGAGGTTGTATTTTATCTTTAGGGTTACCGATGAGACTTCGTAAACTAGTCCCAGAACTGTAAACTATTCTGAGATCTAGCTCTTTGAAGATTTTACTCAAACCTTTAGTGATAAAGGGAGCGTAAGGGGAGGGTCACAACGGGTGAAGCTTTAACATCCTCTCGAAAAGTCGTAGATTCTTTCACAGTTTTATAAGGTAGCCATTATTACTATAGTCCGTCTCAACGTCACTATGCAGTATATGTTTAATGGCCATATTGCATCTCTTATTATCTTTTTCAGTTTCTTAATAATGTCATATTTATATCCGGCTGATATGTTGCAAATTTCTAATTGTCAAATAACAATTGCTGTCAATTGTCTGTCGCAGGCAATAACCGGAAATACAATTTGGCAACACCGAAGTGAATCACCATAAGACCACCATGTACTGCATAATATGGTTGAGGCAGACTATATAGCTATACATATTGTTAATATAATTTTTGATATTGTTATTAGACAGGACACCTGTATAATTGGGTTTTCTATAGACGCAAAAATATTTTACAGGCACATCATGTGTTTTAGTTTGTTAATTTTATACTTTTGATTAAGATCTCTACATATTTGCATACACTTGTACAAATATCCGATGTAAGTTATTTATTCAAATCTTGAGAACGATTAACGCCTAGATCAAGTTCTTAACACTTCAATATATAAGATTTAGATATCAGGATTCGATAATCAATAGTCCTAATCCGTAATGGTTTTGACGAAATATATTAATAAGAAATCAGATATAATATTTGCTATGAACAGAAATATAGTCAAATATGTGTATCTTGTTTTTATACAATATTTACTAAACCTCACTTAATTTTCCCTATTCTACGTCACTGGATACTTGACAGTCCCCACTACTAGCGGATATCTAAAGGAAGTAGAGCGGTGTGGCTCCCTCATTATGGTAGAAAGCCGACTATGAAAACAGTTGACATACAGTTCTATAGTGGTCTGTCAGTGGTTTAGTCCGTTAAGTCACATAAACGTGCTGCGAAACTCTCCCTAGTATTTCCCATGAATGTCTTTCGTATTGGTTAGCGTTTCAACCGCAAACACCGGATGATCACTTAGCACAGTACCGATTACAAAAACGGAGCGATGATTATTTTATACCTATTAAAATTGTGTATAGTCCAATTAATATTCGATATCGATTTGAATCAATATTTACTTTATTTATGGTAATATTATTATCATTGTACTTATCATATATTGACCTGCCCATATAAAGCGTAATGCATGTATAGTACGTTCATGTGTTAAAAGAAGATTCACAGTAAGACTAAATATCATTAATTGTTTTAATTTACCGATCGCTCCTCTTATCACATGTGCTATGTACTGCTATAGCAGATTTAGAATTGTTAAGCAATGCTTTTTATTAACGAAGCTAATCTGGATGGTTACTCAGGTCGTACTTTATTAGGAAAAGGTAAGAAACCGGGTACCCGTGTACTCGATATTGTTAACAACGATTCTGCCCGGTTTCGAGTAATACTCGGTTTCGGGTAATACCCGATTTCGAGTAATACCCGGTTCTACTCGATTTCGGGTATTCGGTTTCAGGTACCAGCACATTTCGGGTAACCGAATTTCAAGCATGCGTTTTCAAGTTTACGTGTTAGTTACTTAAATATAAATCACTACCCATTATTGTTACATTGTTACCTAACTCTGTAACAACAATAGATGGTGATTGGTATTTATGTAATTACCTAAGATGTAAATTCAAAAGCGGATGCTCGAAATCGGGACACCCGAAAGCGGGTATTAACCGAAACCGGGTATTACCCGAAACCGGGTATTATCCGAAATCGAGTACCCAAAACCGGATACTCTATTGTGCAACCGGGTACCCGAGTAACCCGGAACCGGGTAGTGCGCTGGACGGGTACCCGGTTTCTGCCCAGAGTTAAAGGTGTAGTCCGCAATTTTTGCACTCTGCAACACAATTATATTATTTTACCAGCCATTTCCACACAAGGTCGACTATAGTTGTGGGAGGACGATAGGTGCCGGGGTTCACTTCTCTGGAGAGACGGTGAAATTTTTCAAAGAGTTTAATCCCGGATCGACTTGCCATTCGCTGTTGGGAGTAAAGTGATTAACATCGCGGCATCATAAAAGGCGATATGATGCTGTCACAAAGCCGTTTAAACACAACTTACACACTCAAAACTACACCGCGAGAGTTGCAGTGATAGCCAGACAAGCGATACAGCTTACAATATCACATATTTAAAAAAATTTGCTATTACATAAAAAACAAAAAGAGGACAAAAAAACTTCTATAGAAAAACCAAAAAAAAATCTAAACACGCCAGTGTAATACTGCTCGTTCTAAGCCTAGATAAAGTGGGAAGAAAAAATTGTCGGTAAATTTTCCATACGGTGAATTGTTTGTCGAAAAATTTACCTGTCGGGGAATTGTTTGTCGGTGAATTGTAGTCGGGGAATTTTCCGTCGGTGAATTGTTTTCGGAGAATTTTTCGGTTCCCATCGGCATAGCCTCCAGCACGAACTATAAATATGACCCATAGTGTCCTGTAAAAGTATATGTCATTTGTCAGCTATCAACAAAGTTAATAATACCAATAGGAATAGCATCAGTGACTTTAGAAGAATGCTCAATTTAAGATGTGCTAGATCTCCTGTAGTGGAACATATTCCAAAAAAAAAAAATAGCAGCAGTTTCAATTGTTTTGGAGTTTTCCCGTGGCCGTACATGATGGCGTAGAACATTTTGCTACGTCTTGTATTTAAAGTTAGGCTAAATTTTGCACGTTGTTTAATTAATTTATCTCTGCAATAAGATAGGAATAAGAATTGACCCCTGCTTGCCGGGCAATATGGATTCGTACACGTAATATTCGTACACATCTTCAGCAACCTGACTTCATGCTGAAGATGTTACGCAGTCACTAACGAAATGGCCATACAATTAAAGAGTACATTTAAGTGAAGTTGGGTTTTATTTTTTAATATTCAACTGTTCATTTAAATTGTTTTACCAACCAGAAGAAAATATCAAAAACTCAAAAGCTGAAAATACAATTTAGTTTCTCTTGTAAAATTCTCGATATCGGCTTTCTTGAAACAATTAAAAATTGTCGCCAGTAAAAATATTCTTTTCGAATCCCTAACATCATGAATATAATATACATACAGTAGGTACAGTGATGTTATAAGTATTCGAATGACTATTTCTGATTTCTGGTAAAAATGTATTTTCGATAGGGGTAACTGTAATAATATCTGACGTACTAGCTCGATTCAGGTTGGTTCTTTCTCAGCTATTCTTCAACTTGCCATGACGCCTATTCATGTTTACGAATCCTAAAATTCAGATAAGAATAAGGTTTCCTTCACTGAAGTGTTAAAAGAAAATACAATTTAGTTTCTCTTCAAACGAGATGCGGCTGTGGGTTGCTTATAGCGAGAACTATAAATTTGGCCTTTACTAAAAAAATGGGACCAATGTTAAAGTCCTGACAACTACACAGTACCATGAAAGATTAATAAGAGAATCTGGAAATAATAAAAAATCAGAGTAATCTAAACCGTGAAGATAATTATCTGCCGACTAACATTACGAAATCATCGTCTAATCATACCGAAACGAACGTAGCTTATCGAATGGAAACGGTCACGAACCGATGAAGTAAAGAAAAAATAAGATATATCGCGAGGGGAAGAAGCTGAGATGGTTAGTGATACGTGATACGTCAAGTATCGCTTAATTTAATCAGTTGGGGAGACGGAAAGTACTACATCTAATCGAATATATTATAAAACTGTGTTGTAACCTTTCGATCGTAATTATATTATAACTAAAAAAAATTCGTTTTGAACGTAACTGAATTGACTACTATAAAATATTTAGATAATCTTTTAGATTTTGTATAATAGTAATATATTAGAATGAACAACAATTAGAAACGATGCAATCTGCTTTTATGTTTTGCATTGATTTTAACAACTAAATAGGGTGCTACATAAAAATCATAACTTCGATATTTATTTATTAAAAATACAATAAATAAGAATTAAACACTAACACAAATTCTAAATTAACGAAACTAATAATTTTCAAAAGCGGATATTAAAGAGTTATTGTACAAATATTGAATTTATTTTATTATTAGTAACTTTGATTAAATATATCCCAACGTTTACATAGATTCTACAATTGAATCTTTACAAATTTTAAGATATGGTAATTCCCAAGCTTAAATAAAGTAGCTGCTATTTTTAATATATTCCACATCGTTCTGTCTAGTGTATATTTTTAACTTATAGACTTCAATGTCGTTCTTGTTGTTTCGATTTTTGAAAATAATGAAGGTAAATGAACTGCAGTGTTATTGTGTCAATGAAAAGCGAGCGTATCAGTTTTATTAACGTTCGCTATAATTTATTATGGAAAAAACCTATATAAAAGGCATATTTTGTTTTCTAAATTGGTTAAGTAGTAAAATAATAATTCAATTTAATAATTAATAACTTGGATAGGTTGTCTGTAAAAGGTTCAATTTTGTGTGCCTATCGCGTTGATGTATAATAATATGCTTTGACGAAAAATTGCTTCTTTAAAACAGTATAATTAATTTTATTCGCACAGTAACAATAGCGATTTTCCTGTCTGTTAAATTTGAGATAAAATAACTGACCAATTTGTTTCTTTCTAATGTTTTGGAATGAAAAGCTTTTTGCAACGACAAATATGAGTTTACACATTAATTATAATAAAGCAAAAGTACGTGAGTATTTCACCATCACAAAAATTATACACCGTCACAGACGTTACTGACGAAGAGAATCTTGCTTAGTGTTGCCTTTTATTGAAGTAAGAATATCTTATGTTTTTTTCAATATGTATTTTCAAATAAAAGTATACAATGGCTTTTACAAAGGGTAAAATAATGCAGCATCAAGCATCGTCGTGGCGGATTACAGCAATTTTTACATTTATATTTTAAATATGTATTACTACTTTAATGTGGTATTGGTCGGGTATATGCGGTGTTTAAATTATCATATCTAATTGTTTTCTTTTTGAGAAGTTATGCTGTTAACAATTCTAAAATGCTATTTATCTATTTTTACATTATAGTGGGCCTTCACGCGATTTTTTTGCTAAACGATGGCACTTATATTTCATAGAATGAAAATTTATCAAACAAGAACTACATCATAAAATGTGTGATTGGTAATATATTAAGTCACAGGGTGAGTCACAATTGTTCCCTCGGTCTCTTGTGCGTAAATGCTAAAAGATATCAATAAAGACCGCAAGAATTGGTTCGGTTCCAGCGGCAGTACATAGGGAGAGTTAACAGCGCGCGCCTATCGTACGAGTATGTGTAGTGAATGTAGTTTGTAGGCAGTCATTGTACGGTATTGTTGCATGATCATGCATTACAAGTACGCGTTTAAAATGTCGAAAGTTCGTGAAAATGCTTCAATGTGTTTGTTTGCTAATAAGGTAAGGTTGTAAATATTATGTCTGTTTTCATTAATTCTAATATAAAGTTTCTCTAAATAACACCCATTTTTATTACGGTAAAGACAATGTAATTACGCTCCTGCTACCGAACTACACTTGCGGTCTTTAGATATCAGTTTGAGATTTAAGTCATATACAGGGTGAGTCTTTTTGAATGTTTAGCATTGGGATCTCAGAAACTACTGGAGATAGAAAAACGCTTAAATGGGGAAAGATGCGCAGTTTTACGAGTTTGACTTAAAACTGCTTTTGTTTCTGCGGTAACTTTCATGGCTTATTAGATATTCAAATAAAACTAAATTTTACGATTTTCTTTAAACATGCTTAGCATCGTTAATAATAATTTTGGAGAAAAAGTGTTCAGACAAAAGTTTTAGATTATTTTACGCCAAATAAAAGTAATCGATCTTTAGACGCACGTCATCAATCTTTATGCGTACGAATCAAATCGGTACTTCTAGTTCAAGTCAAGCACTATATACATAATGCATTAAAATACACATTTCTGACAGTAAACATACACACAAAGTAGGTTAGGATTTTTCTATGGTTAGGATTCTACCAATTGAGCATTAACCTAAGACACGCATTACGTTTGATTATAACGTTTAGAGAGCATCTATAAAATGAATTTCGCCTTTTTAATAAAGTCCTATTATATAAATCTGTCATATTGCAAATAAGTTATGACAATGAATACTAATGATGTACAATTTGACACTTGATTAAGGCAGTAGTCTAGATATGATTTGTATTGCAGACATACGTATTTTTCGCGCTTGAATATTCGACACCGATATTAAATAAGGATAGGTAGATTAACCGACAATCTTTGCTTATGTCATCAAACAATGACGTGTGTCTAAAGATCCATTACATGAACTGTATGTATGTAGCCAATCTTTTTTCGTTCACCATTATCGCGTTATGACACTAACTTGTGTTTTTTTTAATGAAAACCATATAGTTGGTTTTGACATCATTAAAAAGCTTATATTTTGCTGATTACAATGATATAAGGTTTGATATGGTTATTTTAAAAAATAAAGAGGTTATAGACATTTCTATGATTGTTTACTTTATAAGATAAAAACTTTAAAAAAATGTTTGGTGTTTTGTAATAAAAAAAACGAAAAATCTTAGTTACAATAGTGTTCGTTGGAGCAGTCGAGATAAATATACTAACATTGCTTTCACGTTGAGTCGCAGAAGTGAGAGCTGTTAATTTTTAGTTAATTTGAAGTTAATATTTGGATATGTGGCTTGAATAAAATAGGTAATTAGGTTTACGTTTCGGCTTTTCTTTATTTAACCGAAAGATTCAATAAAGAATCAGCCACATATCCAAATATTAACTTCAAATTAATACCAATTATGGCTAAACAACTACAAAATAGAAAATTAATTTTTAGTTTTAAGTCAAGTTAATTGTCAAACATTGACAATTAACTATTAATTAATTTAATTATAACTTAACTATAAGCGGTGCAAACGGCCATTAATCATAAGTTTGCATGGCTCTTTTTCTAACGTAGAAAAGCGCGATATGGTTGAATGTTACATTCAGTGCCAGAAAAATTCTACTAGAGCTGCTGAAGTTTATTTTGAAAATTATTTTGATCGACGTCAGTCGTCGTTACCTACTTTTAAGAGATTATGGAATAATTTAGCAGATTGTGGTACGTTCGTTAAACCAAAATCAAAAAATGGGATGGATGAAAATAGAGAAATAAACATATTAGCAAGTGTCGCTCAGAATCCATCTACATCGACCCGACAAATCTTAACAGAAATGGGCTCCTCTCAACGCACTATTGTCAAAGTGTTGAAGAAGCATAAATTTCGTCCCTACAAATTATCAGTATCACAAACTTTACATGAAGGTGATAACATCAGACGAATAGCTTTTTGTAGATTGTTTAAAGATCAGTATCAAAACGATCCACACTTTATTCAACGAAAATATTATGGACTGATGAATCTCGTTTCACAAATTGTGGAATGTTTAATAGGCACAATGAGCACATATGGTCTCAAACAAATCAACTTCACGTTGAACATAGGAGACCACAAATTAAATTTGGGTTGAATGTTTGGTGTGGTGTTATAGGATCAACTGTTTTTCCTCCTTTTATTTTTGATGGATCACTAACTGGCAATCGTTATCTTAATTTTTTACAACAAGATTTCGAGGAAATGTTAGATAATTTAAATGTAAGAACCCGAGCAATGCTGCAATGGTTTCAACATGACGGAGCGCTTCCGCACAATCAACTGAATGTTAGAAATTATTTAAATTTGAACTTCCCTAATCAATGGATAGGACGAAATGCACCCATTGAATGGCCGGCTAGATCCCCTGATTTATCAGTTTTGGATTATTTCTTGTGGGGTGTACTAACGGACCCAGTATACAAAAGAACATATGAAACAATCGACGATTTAAGAGAAGCTGTCTTAGTTGCTTTTAGTAACATCGATAGGCGTAAAGTCCGCAATGCTACAAATTCTGTTGTGAACAGATGCAATTTGTGATTTATAATAATGGAGGTATCTTTGAACATTAATAATGTAGTGTGCCCTTAATAAAAGTTCTTATAGTTTTCATTTTATTACTACATAAGATTTCAAAATAAGCTTTCGTTTGGTTTGTATTTTATCAGTTCGAAATTCAATTATTATTTTTCATAAAAACCATAAAAATGTCTATATCCTCTTTATTTTTTAAAATAACCATGTCAAACCTTACTTCATTGTAATAAGCAAAAAGCTTTTTTGTACTCGCCTATCAAAACCTGTCATTTCACGATTCGATTTGCGTGCGTAAAAAGTCACTTTAAGCACGAGTGCGTAAAAGTAAAGTTGGTACTTACTGGAACTTGATTAATTCAGTGACATTTTAAAATCATATATCCCTAACCTGAATAATATATGGTCATAAACGATAACGTATTTAACAATATGTATTATTATTATAGTTCTCGTACAAAAAATATTGTACAAACTTCGTGCGTGAAACATTTCGCGAATTCGTGTCCATACTGGTCACTCATTCGCGAAAAATGATTTCACGCACTTGGTTCGTAAATAACTATTTTGTACTCGCCTATCAAAACCTGTCATTTCACGATTCGATTTGCGTGCGTAAAAAGTCACTTTAAGCACGAGTGCGTAAAAGTAAAGTTGGTACTTACTGGAACTTGATTAATTCAGTGATATTTTAAAATCATAAATCCCTAACCTGAATAATATATGGTCATAAACGATAACGTATTTAACAATATGTATTATTATTATAGTTCTCGTACAAAAAATATTGTACAAACTTCGTGCGTGAAACATTTCGCGAATTCGTGTCCATAAAGCGCTCGCCTTACGGCTCGCGTTTTAAACTGGTCATTCATTCGCGAAATATGATTTCACGCACTTGATTCGTAAATAACTATTTTGTACTCGCTTATCAAAACCTGTCATTTCATGATTCGATTTGCGTGCGTAAAAAGTCACTTTAAACACGAGTGCGTAAAAGTAAAGTTGGTACTTCCTGGAACTTGATTAATTTAGTGACATTTTGAAATTATAAATCCCTAACCTTAATAATATGGTCAAAAACGCTAACGTATTTAACAATTTGTATGTATTATTATTATAGTTCTCGTACAAAAAGTATTGTACAAACTTCGTGCGTGAAACATTTCGCGAATTCGTGTCCAAACTGGTCACTCGCGGATGAATGACCAGTTTAAAGCGCGAGCCACGGACACGAATTCGCGAAATGTTTCACGCACGAAGTTTGTACAATATTTTTGTACGAGAACTATAATAATAATACATATTGTTAAATACGTTATCGTTTATGACCATATATTATTCAGGTTAGGGATTTATGATTTTAAAATGTCACTGAATTAATCAAGTTCCAGTAAGTACCCACTTTACTTTTACGCACTCGTGCTTAAAGTGACTTTTTACGCAAGCAAATCGAATCGTGAAATGACAGGTTTTGATAGGCGAGTACAAAATAACTATTTAATGATGTCAAAACCAACTATGGTTTCCATTTAAAAAAACACAAGTTTGTGTCATAACGCGATAATGATAAACAAAAAAAATATTGGCTACATACTTTTATTTGGCGTAAAATTACCTAAAACTTTTGTCTGAACACTTTTTCTCTAAAATTACTATTAACGATGCTAAGCATGTTTAAAGAAAATCGTAAAATTTAGTTTTCTTTGAATATCTAATAAGCCACGAAAGTTATCGGAGAAAGAAAAGCAGTTTTAAATCAAACTCGTAAAACTGCGCATCTTTCCCCATATTTAAGCGTTTTTCTATCTCCAGTAGTTTCTGAGATCCCAATGCTAAACATTCAAAAAAACACCCTGAGGACGATAAGAAACACATTTTAAAATTATTTTCAATTATACGGGATGATTCAAAAAAATACAACATATCAAAGTTAGGTTATTTTTAATGGAATATCCTGTATGCCATTTTCAGATTATACGTGTTATTGTACCTATCTACTGTTAATTTTGGGAAAATTTTGGTTTTTTAGTAAAATGTAGGCTTTCCCGAAAAAATTAAAAACAAAAATTCATATGACTTTCAATATTTAAATTTACAAGTTGTTTTGACTTATCGTGGTTCCAAAACACCGGTAGAATATTCTTATATTGACTACTTACATGGCATTCAATAAAACAGATCATATTTTATACTTTCTCAAACATAAATAACTCGTTTAAATTAAATGTATGCTTGTACACCCTGTATTTATCTATTCTACGTAAAAACACATTATTGTCTATGTTGAAATTTAACGGTTAAAAAGTTATTAATGATATTCTCTAAAAGCCTCTAAAATTCTCTCTACATCAGAAGGAAGAATATTTATAGTACGTAGGTTTAAACAATAAAGGTTGCCTAAATCACTATTTGGATTCTTCTTGTTAAAGCATCACTAATAAAGTTTTGAACACATGGGTCAACTAAGCTGGGACGGAAGTCGTATATCCGACCAATTTGTAAATTTGATACTGCTATTAATAGATCTTTACTAAAATCTATTACTACCATTCAAAGTTGAGGAGCTACGTAATCATTGCAGTATTGTTGATACCATTTGAAACACCAGAGTGGAATATGGGGCTCTTACTATTATTCTGCTACATCTACATATAGCCAAGAAATTGTTGGAACTTCGAGACATAGTAGTTTTGTATAATAACTTTTGTTCCTCCATCCAATAGATACAGAAAAGTGGAATCTTAAGCATTAGATCACAAGTTTCAATTCGAGATGACGGTCTAATTCCTAGAGGTACCTCTGTATATTCATCGATTTATACACACAAATTACAAATTAGTCACATTTCATTCAGGATTCAGTTAAAAAAAATAATGATCTATACATTTCTTACAAACTAACCATAAAACAGGCAATCAGAACATAAAAATTTCACAGTTTGCAAAAAAAAAGAAGGAAGCATAACCTTCTTGAATTAATAAGGATTTTTAAAGCTGGCAATAGATCAATTATAGCAGTTTTAAATGACCAAACTGACCAGATGTATCCGCCTCTTTTTCTATGTATAGGTATTTCCAACAATTCTTTGTGTTTATTGTAACAACAAACAAATTTAGTTTTGAAAATGAACTAAAACGGTTGAAACTGCAGTCAATTACATGAAATACAGTAACTTGACAAAGTAATATAGTAATTATTTTATGTTAGAAAATGTACTCTATCATAGTGGCCCAAATTATTAGAATAAGATAATATTAGAATATTATATAGAATAAGATAAGACTGGTTCGAAGGGTTAACATCAATATTTATTGAAATTTTTTATATCTAAGCAAGGAAAAAAAGAAATTTTGATTTTTTTTTCTGGGAGGTCTGGAGTGCCGCCTCAAGAGTTCTAGCGATACTTGTTGAGGCTCGAAAAGCTCTAATCAATATTTTGATAGTTAGATATATTATGTTAATATTAACTATAAATTTATAATTATGATTTTGGTGCTTTGTATTCGCATATCTATGTAATACCATGTGACATGTTACTCTTGCAATTTTTATTTGTAGAGCTTACATCACATAATAACATCACCCACATAAAAGATATTCATTAATTTGTTACCAGGAGTTTAGCACTTAAGACAGACGTGCTAAATAACACTGTTATAAATTTAGAAATGTTTAAAAATTACGTAATTCGAAGGAAATATAAAGAATATTACAGTGTTGCCACATAATAATTGTAATGAATGATGAATAGATGGAAGATAAAAGCATTAATTTATAGCGTTTTCTACTGGTTGCACTTTTATGAACTCAGTGTGAATATTGCATTTCACTGGCAACAGGTTCTTTACAGAAACTAGACCAAATTAGACACTAGAAAAGTTTCTAGGGTGAACTCAGTGCGCATTCAGTGCTACCAGTAGAAAACGCTATTAGATTATGAGTGCATATTGTTTTAAAAATAAATAAAGACGCTAATTTATTTGTTCTGGTTTAATATGTATAACAATTAAAGAGATGATTGTGGAAGTTTTTCTAATTACTAATAATGTTAAAAGTCGTTTAAGCTGATGAAAATACAAATATACATTGCTTTTGCATGGCGTTGGTATTTGTAGCAATAATGGGGTATTAGTTTAAGACTAAATAATTAGTGTTCAGTTGAACAAGAACAAGATACTGTTCTGAAACTAATTGTTAAATAGTTATACAATAAGGAAGATATGCGACAGGGAAAAATACATAATAGAGTTGTAGTAATTGTTTATAAACTTTATTACACTTTATCCATTTACACATTATCGCGTTCAATGTTACATACGTTAGAAACAAACCAAAAATTAATTTAATTTTTCAACAAGTGGCATGCCACAAGTTCAAATTCGTCGTTCGACGTTCCGGAATTCACCATCGATTTAAAATCGCAGGTTTTTTTTTGTTACAAACATACTTGCTCTACAAAATTAATAATTAGATTTGAAATCGAATTACCAGGTGTATATATGCAACCATTAGCTCAAACTAAGGTAGATGGCTCTCGTAAGTTCGATCATATAAACATTAAGGTTGGGCGATACAGACATTTTCAGTACCAGTATGTAGGTACTGATATATCGATCCCATGCACGGTATTGATTCTGAGTATTGGAATCGGTTAAGTATCGATACTTTGTATGTGATATTTCTTGGTATCGATACCCTACCATCGGTTCCTTGGTATCGATATCCTAGAATTAATATTTTATGCGGTATTGGAGAATTAACATCAGTTATGGTACTGAGTACTAGAATATGTATCAATACTTTGCCAGCCCTAATAAACACTCCTTATTTGACCTAACGTCTCAAATCGATGATATAGTAGTATAACATAACGGAAAGTGCTTGAGATGGAAACATATTGACTGAACACCAATAACACATATATTTTGAAAT